>CM068353.1:45234915-45322415 GCA_034769755.1 Odontamblyopus lacepedii | reverse complement strand
TATGAGAGAAGCATGAGAACATTTCCTGGCTGAACACATGTGAATTTTAGACCTGCGCTAAGTTTAGACTTAACCTGAAGAGGCCACGAAGCCGCTGACGCTACTGCACGTGTCTCTGTGAGCAGGAATACTCCAAGACTCAACCAGCACTAAACTAGGAGTGGAATATGGGCCCACTGGGACTAAACCGAGGGCTAAAGCAGAACTTAAACAGAACTGAACCAGGACTGGGCCAAGACTAAACAAGAACTGAACTAGAGCTGAACCAGGATTATCAGTCAGGACAAAATTAAGACTAAACTGGACTAAATTATTAAACCAGGAAAGAAAATGATGCAGGAAAATGAATGAGTTTTGTCATTTAGGGGCAGTGGTGGAAGAATACTAACAATTTCAAATGAAAGTACATTTACATAAAAGTTCACAATCACGTAAAAGTGGTGCTGCCAGATTTGTAGAATCATTGAAGTCTTTAGGTTCAGCCTGTAACGGCCACAACACCTGTTTGTCCCCATGAAAATGAACAAAATCCCCATTGCGACGAAAGCCCAAAAGACTCGACTGCCAGAAGAAACAAGTGAGAATTGACTACTGACAGTGAAGAACAAGAAACTGAAAGTTGTTGAAAGAAAATGGTTCGGGAATGTATATATTTTTTTAACGTTTTCAAAAAATATAATTCACTGGTAAATAAACAGGATTAGAAACGACGTCGGTGATCAAGTCTTTTGGGCTTTGGCCTGTGCAGAGGGAAATCAGCAGAGGGAAGTGTGAGGTGCTTATAAAGTTGTTTTCTAACGTTTCCAGACACTAATGAGTGAACCAGGCAGAGCGTTTGGTTTGTTAGACTCGTGGCTGTTGTAAAATGGGTTAAAGTGTTAAGATTCTTCAGTGTGAAGCAAATTGGTGCTTTATGTGGAAGTTCAGAACTTGCCCCCATCACTGCACTAGTTTGTTGCCTTGACAGACTCACTGCCACAGTGAGATCTCCACTGAGGAAACACTGATCTGTGCCATTTTTCTGACAGAATTCACCACCTCTAGACACGACTTTAGCTTCAGACGGGCCGGAGTTAAACTTTAATATTTCCACGGACACATGGCTGAGCCTCCACTAATAATGTCACATAATCTGTGCACTGGCACTAATAGATCTACCAATAATATAAACTTCTACATTTTGACACTGAGAGATCTCAGGAGGGATAAAGATATTCTAAGTTTCAGTGACAAAGTAATTCTGTATAATTATGTAAATATTAAACATTTTTCCGATGTGGATTATCACAACAAATGTCCTTGTGTACTGAGGGTCTGAGACCCAGAATAAATAAAACACTTTACAAAGGTGCGAGGCTGGTCACCTTTGAATGTCCAGTATCAACACTTTAAGTAATGGGGTTCATCAGAAAATACTAAAACTAATGTCAAAACTAGATACTGATTTCACAAGAATCAATACCAAACAAGTATTGGAGCATTTCTGAATAGTTTTAGAATCGGATCCATCATTGGGGCGTTAGATAAGACCACATGATATTGAAGAAACTACTGTTATATATTGAAAATCACATAATATTGACTAAAATGCATTTATTTTATTATTTAAATGGGTATTTAGCATCAAGCATTTGCCTAAGTTTAAAATAGAGTTTGACATTTTAGTCGTGACAGCAGGTGTACAATCTGAGTCATATGAGGTCAAGGTTATGTTATTGTTCTCCATTGTTTTCACTCTTCCTCTCCCTCCCTTTCCCTCCCTCTCCCTCCCTTTCCCTCCCTTTCCTTCCCTTTCTCTTCCATCTTTCTCTCTTCTCTCCCTCGTCTCTTCTCTCTCGTTCTCCTTCTCACTCAGACTTTCTTTCCATTATTGTTTCTGATTCTGGTGATATTCTGCTGATTTTGGGCAGAATATAAAGTGGGCTAAGGAAGTGTGACGTCACAGTGTTCGGCTCCAGTCAAATGAAGCTCATGAGGCCAGCAGTCATAGGAGCGAGTTTAGAAATAGGAATTTATTTACTCCCAAAATAATGAAATAAAAACAGCAGGATCATGTAGAGTGAGTTAATATGGATAGTTTAAGACCAAAATTGCACTTTGTGTTGCATTTTTGTATGAAAAGTGCTCTATAAATAAAGTTCTATTGATTGAAAATGATGAGGCTCACAGCAGCAGTTATAGAGACAAAGGGAAAGACAATTTTCCAACGTAATTTCAATTGGAAACAGAGTGGATGGACCCAGAAGAAGCTCCATGAACACTTCCTATTTGGAGTGCAGCTTCAAGTGGGTTAGTTGTGTCCATTTATAAATATGGTTTATGGGGCATAAGTGTATTGGGGTGAGCTGTGCATGTTTGACCAATCTATTTTCACAGTGCCAAACTGCTGCCAGTAAACACCCACTGCTCCGCTGCATAGTCAAGTTAATACAAATGAGCTGCTGTGCGGTTTTCCATCGGAGCTGCTAACAGCTGCACGGCTCTTTGTTGTGAAGACGTTTACAGAAACAACAGCTCCCACTGGGCAATGCAGCTTTTTAATGCAGACTTGTTTATTTTATTTGAGTTGTTTTAGACCAGTGCCTGAGCAGGTTGATGTTATAATTCATAAAATCAAACATACAAAGAGAAGGCGTCAGGCCCAGATGGCGTCTCTGCTGCCACCCTGAGACACTGTGCTAACGAGCTGGCCCCAGTGTTTACAGACATCTTCAATTCTTCACTGCAGGCGTGTCATGTGCCTGTCTGCTTCAAAACTTCCACCATTGTTCCTGTCCCCAAGAAGCCAAGGACCACCGGACTCAATGACTACAGACCTGTGGCTCTGACATCTGTGGTCATGAAGTCATTGGAGCGCCTGGTTCTGCCCCACCTCAAGACCCTCACGGCCCCCCTCCTGGACCCCCTGCAGTTTGCCTACAGAGCCAACAGGTCTGTAGACGACGCCATCAACATGGCTCTACACTTCACCCTACGGCATCTGGACTCCCCGGGAACCTACGCCAGGATCCTGTTTGTGGACTTCAGCTCTGCCTTCAACACCATCCGCCCAGACCTCCTCCAAGGCAAGCTGTCCCAGATGAACGTGCCTGATCCTCTCTGCAGGTGGATCACTGACTTCCTGACGGACAGGAAGCAGCACGTGAGGCTGGGGAAGAATGTCTCTGACTCCCGGACCATCAGCACCGGCTCTCCCCAAGGCTGTGTTCTTTCTCCTCTGCTCTTCTCCTGTACACCAACTGCTGCACCTCTTCCCATCAGTCTGTCAAGCTCATCAAGTTTGCAGATGACACCACGATCATCGGGCTCATCTCGGACGGGGATGAGTCTGCCTACAGGACGGAGGTTGATCGTCTGGTGTCCTGGTGCAGCCAGAACTACCTGGTGCTTAATGCCCAGAAGACAGTGGAGATGATTGTGGACTTTAGGAAGCACACAGCCCCACTCCCCTCCATCATCCTGACCGACACCCCATCACCACTCTGGACTCATTCCGCTTCCTGGGGATCACCATCACCCAGGACCTCAAATGGGAGCCCACCATCACCTCCATCATAAAGAAGGCCCAGCAGAGGATGTACTTCCTGAGGCAGCTGAAGAAATTCAACCTGCCAGCACGGACAATGGTGCAGTTCTACGGCCATCATCGAGTCCATCCTCACCTCCTCCATCACCGTGTGGTATGCTGGAGCCACCACCAGGGACAAACAGAGACTGCAGCGTGTTGTGCGCTCTGCTGAGAAGGTGATTGGTTGCAGCCTTCCATCTCTTCAGGACCTGTACACTTCCAGGACTCGGACACGTGCAGGTCGAATTGCAGCTGATCCTTCTCACCCTGGACATGGACTTTTTGACCTGCTCCCCTCAGGCAGGAGGCTACGGTCCATTCGGACCAGAACCTCTCGCCACAAAAACAGTTTCTTCCCCTCTGCTGTTGGACTCATAAATAATAACACTCGGACTGGTCCCACCCCCCACTCTGCTTCTGCCACATGACCCTGTGTTCTCGCACCTGCCTGCACCTGCCTGTTTTGCACTGATCACTGATACTCTCATACTCTATATTATTATACTCCTGTAAATTTGTAAATCTTGTTATATTATACTATAGCTTTATTTTATTTTATTTTATTCTATTATTTGTTGCATGTCAGTGTTTGTCTACATCCTGCTCCAAGTACCGCAGCAATTTCCTAATGTTGTGAACCTGTTCACTCATATGGCAATAAAACACATTCTGATTCTGATTCTGAATTGAATCTTTATAATGACCGGAGCATCATAAAAATCAAAATCATTCACTCCAGAACATCACACTCTCCAGACACTCATCACATTAGGACAGAATGATCCACATATGTCATAGATTATAAATATATATTAGACACAAAGCAAATTTCTAGTTGTGAACTTTTGGCAATAAAACGTATTTGATTTCTTCATCTTTATTTGACTGTGCGGTGGAGTGCTGGGGGTGTGCTGCATCTATGACTATGGTGAAATGTTTCCACGATGACAAAATATACACATGAGCAAACACTGCCAGCTAAGAGATAGAAAACAGATTTAAACAGATATTTTCAGGAGCCTATGATCTATACCAGCATTCATGGTTGTGTTTAGGTGTTTTTTTGAGCGCCTAACTGGGATTTTGTTGGCTAATTCTATCTCGCTTGTGACTGTGACAAGAACTTTAACAGTAAATCAGTTCTTCGTGGTCAGACTCTACTAAAAAAAACTCAAATTAAAGTGTAATTTGAACAAGAAACTGTTAGACAGAACATACAGAGCTTCACACTCCCAGAGAATGTTGATGATATCAGCAGGAAAGTATCACTATCAGTCTGTCCTTATTTAACACCACACAACAGACGTTATTAACACTTTTGTCTGAGTTACTATAATGTAAAGTGTGACCTACTGCGTCATTTTCCTCATGGATCAATTAAGTAAATCTAGCTCTCGGGAAACCGCCCATGGATTCTTCTAAATCAAGGTCAACATCAACATCAAAATCCCACAACAAACAGTGGACTCAGATGACCAGGGACACGAGGCAGGTCAGGAGCTGTTTAAATTTACTCCGTGGGCAGGTGTGATAAGGCTGAGAATCTGAACAGGACATAAGAGGGTGTGGGTCTGACCGAGGCTTCGGATTGGCCCAAACACGTGGCAATACTTAGAGCAATGGGAACAGGAGGAAGGGCAGGGAGGGAGCTGAGGGCACCTTTGGGGTCTGAGGCTGTCGTCGCTGTGTCCTGTGATCACTGTGATCACTGTGTTCACTGTGTTCACTGTGTTCACTGTGATCACTGTGTTCACTGTGTTCACTGTGATCACTGTGTTCACTGTGATCACTGTGATCACTGTGTTCACTGTGTTCACTGTGATCACTGTGTTCACTGTGTTCACTGTGTTCACTGTGTTCACTGTGTTCACTGTGTTCACTGTCATCAGTCCAAAACACACATAAGCTGCGATCTACAAGTCGAACAACAAACCACTGTCACTGTACGAGGCTTTGTTGTTTTACTGCAAAACCAACATTAATAAATATAATAATATATAATAAAGCTTTTAACCATCGAAATTAACCTGGAAGACGCTGATTTTTATAGTCTTGAAAACGTGAAAAACAGAACTAGTTCATTTTAAATGGGTTGATGGTCCAAAGGTGCAGCTCGCTTACTTGATACATTCTGAGCATCTTATTTTTCACTGCAATTAGTCTATAAGTGTATTTCTAGCATGCTAACAGCGCACTTCCTAGTTTGTGATACAGATTCTTTAGTTAGATGCCGAGCTGAGCACTAGAGCTGCTTTGACCCAAGGAAAATTTTACTTGTACAGTTTTTTGTTCAATTCAATAGACATTTAAAATCTTTAGCCAAATGGCTGTTTTATAATCGCCGAGATGTTCCAAACACACGTCTCTAATACTTTACAGACTGTGGCACAGTCAGGGACACGGGGGGATTATCTGTATCAACACAAACATGACGAGGAAATTCATGAATATCAAAGGGGACTGAAAAAGTCAAATCAAAGAGTGAAGCACTAAACACTGTTGAGAGAAGTTAGATTTTGGTCCAAATGACGGATGCTTTTAACATAAAGCTGTAGCCAACATTAAAAAAGTAATTGAAAAACACATTCTTTGGTTTAGCTCGACTGTAAGTGTCATAGTTGCTCTTCTGAGGCACTAAACTGTATCTTTTAGACGATCTTGTAATTTCTCTGACTTTTCTCTCTCGAAAGTGAAGATGCTTCATTCAGGGGCAGAACTGAATTATCTCTGTACATTTCTCTGTTATTCCCTTTGGCAGAAAATCCACCATAAAGACGACTCTTTGACTCAGACCTTCATTTCATTTTCATTGGTTTAGAAACATTTTCTCCAGCAGAACAATCACACCTACACGAATCGATCATAAACTAATCACACTGTTTCTGTCTGAGGTCATAGTTTATGTGTCTGTTCTCTTCATGTTTGTGTCTATAGTTTGTGTGAGGGAAAACCTAGAGACAAAAGTTAGAACAAGGCTTCTGTGTACTAAATATATATGTTGTATTTAATTATATACATTATATATTAAGTGTAAAAATATAAAAAATCTGTATAAAACTCTTACTGTGAGCGACGTGAAGGTCAGACAAATTCCTCCAAAACCGTTGAAGGAAACAGCAAAAAAAATGAGCACAGAAAGAACTGAAACAGAAAAATAATATACAGTAAACTGAAATAATTTAGCAAAACATGGAGGTGAAACTTGATTTATCTTTCGTATTTTAGAAAGTCCACAACATAAAGTTACCTTCAGGCTTGTACGCTGCTACAGCGATCATCGCACACGATGCTGCAAAACAGGAACTGAAAGAAACAAGTTTGTGTAAAACATTTTGTGTGGTAAAAACAAGAAACATTAAGAAGAGTTGGATAAGGCACATCTGGAGCTGTGCTTCACTTGATTCTTCTGCATCATTAGTTCCAGTTTCTTTGTGAGACATCACAATACTCACAATACTTCTACTCACTTACACTGTGGTTGTCCTTGTAACTTCTGTCTGATCATTTCAGGTTTTTTGTGTCTTTATTTATTGTGCATCAGTAGAAAACAAATCCTTGTGGCCACTGCTAGAAACCACCACATTCTGTATGATCCTGCGCTTAATACAGGTTCAGGTAAACTGACAGTTGTTCATTTTAGTTGTAATGCAGTTGTATATAATATAAGTGTATTAGTTGTAATGCAGTTGTATATAATATAAGTGTATTAGTTGTAATGCAGTTGTATATAATATAAGTGTATTAGTTGTAATGCATTTGTATATGATATAAGTGTATTAGTTGTAATGCAGTTGTATATAATATAAGTGTATTAGTTGTAATGCAGTTGTATATAATATAAGTGTATTAGTTGTAATGCAGTTGTATATAATATAAGTGTATTAGTTGTAATGCAGTTGTATATAATATAAGTGTATTAGTTGTAATGCAGTTGTATATGATATAAGTGTATTAGTTGTAATGCAGTTGTATATAATATAAGTGTATTAGTTGTAATGCAGTTGTATATAATATAAGTGTATTAGTTGTAATGCAGTTGTATATAATATAAGTGTATTAGTTGTAATGCAGTTGTATATGATATAAGTGTATTAGTTGTAATACAGTTGTATATAATATAAGTGTAATAAGTTGTAATGCAGTTGTATATAATATAAGTGTATTAGTTGTAATGCAGTTGTATATAATATAAGTGTATTAGTTGTAATGCAGTTGTATATAATATAAGTGTATTAGTTGTAATGCAGTTGTATATAATATAAGTGTATTAGTTGTAATGCAGTTGTATATAATATAAGTGTATTAGTTGTAATGCATTTGTATATGATATAAGTGTATTAGTTGTAATGCAGTTGTATATAATATAAGTGTATTAGTTGTAATGCAGTTGTATATAATATAAGTGTATTAGTTGTAATGCAGTTGTATATAATATAAGTGTATTAGTTGTAATGCAGTTGTATATAATATAAGTGTATTAGTTGTAATGCAGTTGTATATAATATAAGTGTATTAGTTGTAATGCAGTTGTATATAATATAAGTGTATTAGTTGTAATGCAGTTGTATATAATATAAGTGTATTAGTTGTAATGCAGTTGTATATAATATAAGTGTATTAGTTGTAATGCAGTTGTATATAATATAAGTGTATTAGTTGTAATGCAGTTGTATATAATATAAGTGTATTAGTTGTAATGCAGTTGTATATAATATTAGTTGTAATGCAGTTTTAGTCTCATATTGGAGTCATTCTAAGCCTCAGGTCCACACTGCTCTGACTCCATCTGGGGTAAAGTCGTCCTCACCCACCTGCCAATGAGCCTGAGCGGCCGTGGCCCAAACTTGTCCATTAAAATTCCCAGAGGTAAAGTGGCGGCGCTGAGGAGAAATGATCCGATGGTGAAGCCCAGGTTGAGGATCTCCTCCTGCTCCACACAGCTGGCGTATTCCCCGCTGTGCTGAAGCGAGTGGTTAGAGGCCACGGATCCATTCTCTGAGAGGAAAGAACACACTGGTACATTGGTTTCTGTGTATTATTACATTATATATATATATATATATTATAACATGTTATTGGAATAGTAATGGTGCAGATGTAGACGTCTCTAAATGAGTTTCACTGACAGATTATTTCATCCTGTAAAATCTTGTTGTTTTGTGTCTTATTGGTGAACTAGTCACTATAAACACATATTAAATTAGTTTAAGTTAAAGATGCAGTTTCACTGAAAACAATTTACTAAAATGTAAAAGAATGTTTCACTTAAATTGTGAGCCCTCTCTCCCTTTGCTCTCTGCACTAAATCACTCCCCCTTCACATCATAATCATTACGTGTTCCACTAATGAAACTGCTGCACGTCACATCAGGTTTATGAAGCTGTAGTTTATAGTTTTGTGACTAATGGGCATGTGGGAGCATGGATGACGTAGGCTTGTGAGTTTTGTTTAGGATCGTACTGCTGAGGGTTTGAACAGCACCTGGGAGAGATCTCAACATTCCTCAGACCCATGTGGCTGAAATATAAAACCACGTCAGGCATATTTCCTGTAGAACTACAGAGCTCTGGCCTTTATATTCCTTCAGTGTTACCGATGCAGATGTGTGAGTAAAATCCCTCGTTCTTGAGCATGATGAGCAGGGAGCCCCAGCCCAGCAGCACAGCAGAGCACAGCAGGTTTTCTACGATCGCTGTGACCGCCATCCACCAGCGCCTCCGATACGCCTGCGCCAGACTCGGAGCCATTTTCCTGCAACAAGACAAGACCTGAGCTACAGCGTCAGTGCACCTGATACTAAATGTGAAACAAGCTGAAATTATGTATTTAAACTGAACAAAACAAACAAAACTACACGTGTAACTCTTCCTGTGGCGGGTCAAATGCTTTTCTCCATGGAGATGTTATTGTTTTGTCTGGAATGTTTCACTGTGTGACATTAAACCACTTTACATCTGTGGAGAGGAAACCCAGCTCACTGTCAGAATACCTGTTCTTTTACGTATTTTTGAGCCATAAGACCATAATTGAATAAGTAAAACTATATTTAAATATAGAATAGAATATAGAATAGAAGTGCATTCCTCATTCAGTGCAAAGGTAATAAAATTAATTATAAAATAGTAAAAAGATAGAAATATAGAGACACTATGTACAGTACATAAAAAGCCTCACACACTTCCACATTCATAAATATAACAACTCTGCTTTAGTGGCTCCATTTAGTAAAATAATGGGTGTTGGGTTAAAATTGTTTTGTTGTCTATAAGTTTAGTATAAAATAAGTATAAGGTTGAGCTGTTTAATGTCAAACTGTGGAATGATCCAGGCAGAGCAACGGCACATCTATAGAGAAAAGAAAGTGACAAAAAGGTCTAAGTTCTAGACAAAAAACCAACAATCATTACTGCAAAATACTCAATGATTTTTTAATTATTGGGACAACACAATCAAATATGCCAATTTAATAATATACAAAAATAAATCTACATTGTGGCACTGGTGCTGGTGCTGCTGTATCAATATACCATCATGATTATTTTTGGTATATTGTACTAAATTATTTTGTGAGAGTGCAGCTAGTTTCTTGTTTAGAGACAGGAAACGGGTTGGTCTGTTTGGAGTTAGATAAGTTTAATGCCATAATGGAACATTCTAACATTTCCCTGAACACAATCAGGTGGCAGACAAGTTACAGTGAAGTTTGAGAAACGCCTTTAGTCATGTCATGAACTTATAACTAGGGCCCGACCGATATATCAGTTGGTCGATATTATCGGCCAAAACAAATCGGTTGTCGGCCTAAATCTTGCCGATCTGGGCCGATATTCCACATGGACATGTTTTATCTTGCTATAAATCTCAGACTCTATATTCTGCCCATTTAATCCAGTTCACAGACAGATAACTGTCCTGATCTGTGGCGGGGCATCAGGGTTTATCTGAGGAGTCGTTTGTCTGTGACGCTGTTCTGCACTGACGCAGGTTTTGAAGCTCGTTTTGGTTCTTTCTCATTGGTTAGCGATTAGCTGCTGTAGCTCGCACACATAAACAGGCTGTTTTCTGTTAGCGACTGTAAAGTGACTATAAAAAGTGGCCGTATATATGTTACTGGACACACACTGATATGGAAATGAGCTGTGAACAGAGGTGTGAATTATCCGCATTTAGCAGATCATTAATTACCGCGGCGCACACGCATTTACCGCTAAAGGCTAACAGCTGTAGTTTACATACAGAACTTTACAAATATCGTACAAAAACACCATTAGGCCGATCGACTCTGTAAATATGACGTAAAGAGGCAGAAGAACAAGAAATGTCGCCTAAAAAACCCGACTGAAAATCCAATAGATTTTTAACGTCATAAATATATCGGTGATTATATCGGCAGCTCCAACTCCCATTTTATCGGAATCATATCAGCCGCAACTAAATCCATATTGGTCGGGCCCTGGTTATAACGCAGGATTTTAGTTATTCAATGAGATGTTTATTTGCTTTCAGAATCTAAAATGGTCTAAAGTTACACCCTGGGGAGACAAATACAATTGTTTAGAGCATCTGAGTTGTGTAGATGCTTTTTTTTAATTTTCAAATTTTGTATAAGCTGCTCAGATCGCCCACACTCCTTTACTCCCAAAGACAGAAAACACTTTTTATGTATAGATAAAACATTGTGCTTTTAAAACGTCCAACATCCGTTTCTTTTCTTTACTCCACTCACAAACTCCCCATCTGCCTTGGACCATGTCGCTTTTGTGGTAGACTGGCTTTTGTCCACTGATATGTAATTACTTTATCAAGAATGTTCCACAGCACGGCATTAAACTTATCTATACGCCCAGAGAGAAACAGGTAAAGTTACAGGTCAGGTCTGTGGAGAGCCAAGCCCACGCACAGTAAGAAGTGTGAGAAGCACCTTTCAAGCTGCACTTTAGGTCAAGCCCATGAATGAATTTTATTATAAGTCTATTGTGTCATATGTCACTATTGTATAAATATAATCATTTGTTTTATGTCTGTGACTGTAATATATATTTATTATATTTTTTTATTTAACCTTTATTTACCCAGGAAAGTCCAATTGAGATCACTAATCTCTTTTTCAAGGGAGTCCTGCCATGCACACATCACTTTCATACTATATCACTCACTATATATATGATTGTTATATTTTAGGTCTGGGACGGATGGAAATTAGCACCGAGCTCAATCCGGCAGATTTACGCCAATTTGTGTGATTTTGTACAAATTGTACGTAAAAAAAAGAAAGAAGAAAGAACAGGTTTGAGCAATAAAACAGGTAATAAAATCAAATAAAATAGATTAATGCCATACTGTGGAAGATTCTAGGGCAAATGAATAGAATCTCCATGGAGACAGGTTAGTGCCACATGTTATTTTCAGATCCTCCATCTGTATTAAATATGTTTGCCCTGAAAAATGTGGCGTCATCAAAAGAGGAAACCCTAATATGTAAATGTGCTGCTCCCTGGAACAGGTCCAGTCTTACGCAGAGTTCGACATATTATGTGAATGAGACTCTGGGGTCAGAAATAGCCTGGTTTTCTGGCCCCTCAGACGTGCATCTGTCCAGTTCAGGCTCAAATGTCCAAAGCCTCTGACCCGTGAGTACGGCTAACGCAAGATTACATCAGCCTCCCCCTCGTGTAACTCTGGACTTTATTTAACATTTTCTTTTGGTACTTTGCAGCTGATGTCATCAATATTCCCTGTGGGTGTGAAGCTAACTGAAAGCACTGCTCTGTTTGACTTTTTATCTCAAATTAGACTTTAATTTGAGCTTTATTTTAACACAATCTGACCAGAGAGAGTTGACTTGGCTGGAACCACAACAGGTGAGATTATTTGTGCTGTTCTCACACGTAAAATTACTGTCACATTAGTGAACATTAGCAACAGTTTTCCCTTTAGTCATTCAAATCAAACCCCTAAACTGGACCAGGAACGTGGAAACTCCTAAATATTCCACCAATAAAGATGCATGTAGTAAATGATCATCTTTTTAATTATTTGCTGAAGTACAATTGGTTAGTTTTAGCAAATACAAACAAGAGCTCCGCCAGCGGGGCAAAATACGCCCGTACTTTGAATTATTGTATATAGAATTAAGTTAGAATTTGTCAAACCTAGTTAACAGATGAATTGTTGGTGCAGTTTGGAAGTTTGACATTCCTAAGTGAGACGGTTGTCGAGTTAGAGCGCGGACAAGAAATTGTCCACAGACAAACGGACAGACGGACAGACAGACGGACGGATAATCAATAGGGAAATCTGGCTCTTGCAGTAGGAGTATGACATCATCACATTCTAGAATCGGAATTTGCCTCTTCATGAAGACAAAGCTTCAAAGACTTCAAAGTTTTGAAGTCTCCACAGACGGACGGACGGACGGACGGACAGCGCCATACCATAATACGTCCCGTCTTACAACGGGCGTATAAAAATTCAAAGTACGGGCGTATTTTGCCCCGCTGGCGGAGCTCTTGTTTACACCTAAGGTCACATGAGATATTCTTAAAGCAGCACTATGTAACTTTTTTGGTACACAACTTCAAGCGGGTAAATGAGAAGGGGAAACAACTGTAACATGGTTCAAAGTCTGAAAAGTAAATTTTGCATGATCTTTAACTACATTTGATTTGACCATAAAAGTGACATAGTGCATCTTTAATGAACTGAGAATTGGTCATTACCTCGACTTTGCACCGGTGCTGCTGCTGGACATCTTTGTTTCTGCGAGTTGCGTAGTTGTGTATCAGTCGAAGGTCTGAGTTGAAGTGAGTTTCTCAGGACCTGTGTCGCCCTTATATACTTCCATCCATCCATCCATCATCTCCTGCTTAATCCAGCTGGGTCGCGGGGGCAGCTTGCTGCCCAATACTCATAGCACCTGACCCCCCCTATGAACCCCTCTGCAGGTGGTGAGCCCACAGGAGGCTCACCACCTCAAAGGGTTCTATATACTTATAGAACCCTTTATAAGAGACTCTTGATGATGTCACAAAGAAATAGAATGTGTGAAAAAACCTGAAGTCACATAAAATTGATACCACTGACCTACAGCATGGATCGATACAAAAATATACAATAAAATACACAAATACAGTATACCTTATATATATATCGGCGCATGCCCCACATGTTTTGCCTCTTCATGAAGACAAAGCTTCAAAGACTTCAAAGCTTTGAAGTGTCCACAGACGGACGGACGGACGGACAGCGCCATACCATAATACGTCCCGTCTTACAACGGGCGTATAAAAATAAAATCACACTGTAATGACACTTTACATCACACATCTACATGTTTCTCTGGTGTTCAACAGTTCCCATGTTAACACAATGCACACATTAGCTAAAACTGCCCAAAAAATAGTTTTAATAGAAAACTCAGGAAAAAATACAAAATGGGTTTAAAACATTTTCAGGAGTTGAAAGTGACTAACTAAAGCGCTAAACATGTGATAGACTTAGTTTAACAGCACAAATCATCTCACCACCATAAAATACACACTAAATACAACACTAAACATAATCAATCTATTAAACACTGTCCCACTTTAACTGTGGCTTTTAATTGTATGTTTTAATCGTACTTAATTAGTTTATGTTGTTGTGAGATGACTTTGGGTGTCCAGAAAGCGCCTAATAAATAAAATGTGTTATTTCACGTGTTGTAGTTCAGACCAAGTCAGCTCTTTCTGGTCTGACTGTGTTAAAATAAAGTTCAGATTAAAGTCTAATTTGAGTCACAAAGGTTCTGACAGAGCAGTGCTTTCAGTTAGCGTCACATCACATTTCGAGGATGCAGTATCCAAACTAGGACCAATGACTTTATAGATCTGACATCTATTTTTTTATTAGATCTGAAATGTTTAATCAGATTAAAGTGCACATGACAGATTAGACTTCTCCTTTTACGAAAACATAATTAACATCTTTATATTTAAGATTTTCTAAAAAACCTTCACTTATTTTGGTGAAATTTTGGAGGAAATTGCAACTGTTACCACAACCACAACGTCAATAAAGGCTTAAACTTACACCAGAGTTTAGGCCTTTTGATTGGACTAATTAAACCAGACCTTCATATAAATCCTCAGCATTTCATCCAGGTTTAGTCAGATAGTCTTAGTCAGAGTTAATTAACTGCTGTGTGCTGTATTTTCCATGACTTAATTTCGTAATCGGCAGATGTAATTACAAATATTATGGTTCAGCAACATCGACATCAGTATTTTCTGTGATCTGTTAATACTAGTTAACTAATAAGCTTATGTATTTATCATTTTCTTTTGTCTAAAAATTACTGCTCAGTTTTGCCAAGAGTTAAAACACCAAACGAAACACCCTGAATTTACACATTCCCCTAATCCCAACCCTAACCTCAACCTGAAAGTGAAAAAACAACATTTATGATCCTAAGCACTAACACAAACCGGGTTTTATTGGGGGAAAAAATGGTGCCCTCCAGATGCATCAGCGGAAAGTACAAGAAAAACTGGATGTGTTTTTGGTACAATTTTAGGTCTAAATTTACTTTGTTTTGTCAAAAATCCAGTTTCGTAGACTGGAGCAGCTCAGGTGAATAGGAAAACACTGTTTAAAGGTTGAAACAGAACATTAAGCCTCATCACTGGACGAAACGCAGAGTTTTTACACAGAGTCCCATTCTGCTTTAGAATTTACTGCTATTTCCTGTATTTTTTGTACTTTTTTCCACAAATTGCTTCTTAACTAATGAAAAACTATAATGAATATTGACCACAGGTACTACAGCAAACCAAGAAATAATTAGAAAAACATGAAAACCTGTCATATGCATTTTAATCCCACACACACAGACTTTTGCGTGTCCTTTCACCGGTTTTGAGTTACATTAAAGAAGGGAAAGACTCGGCTGGCGACTTTTCAACAGAAGCTGTTGTTTACATTGAAATGTGTAAATACAGATGATGCAATGGTCCGTCTGACATAGTTTTGGGGGCAGCGCCTGCAGCTCTAAAATAGCCTGTACACACCCCGTGCACACGTGGAGCTCTGGGACATGTGAGGGGACAGGAGCTGGAACCATAAATCTCCCTAAGGCGAAAATATGCGCCTACTAAATGTACTGCACTTTTGAGCTGCTGTGAGAATAACAATAGAAGCTGAGGTTAGAGCTGCAAGGACACGTGTTATTACTTTGTTTGACTGGGTTGTGCTGTGGTAAATATCATAGTTTTAGACAGCAGCAGAACAAAAACTCAGGTATAATGAGCTCCAAAACAGAACATTCTCTCCAAATGGTGGAAATTATTAAAGCTCTGTCCTTAAGTAAAGTACAGAAACCTACATTTTATACTTAAATACATTTTAAAGTGGATATTTTACTTCACTACATCCGAGAGCCGGTATCTGTGCTGCTCCTTTCTACTACACCGACTGTCTGTACTACACTACTCCACTACGTGTTTGAATTGGAGTATTTCTGAAGTATTTTTGAAGTATTTTTTTATTATTGAGACCTGGTAAAGGCTGTGGGGTTTATTTTTAACACGTTCATAGTTTCAGAAGACAAAAATATAAGTAAAGTAAATCAGATAGAAAACTAAATAAAATTGTTCTTTAAATCTTTATCAAATACATCTGAAGCTTTGTTAGATCTTAAAATCTGTGTAAAAAACTCTTTAAGTCGTAAGTACATGTTTAATACTTTTGATAAACTTCACCAATTAAAAACAAGTAGAAAGAGTCGGCAAGATGAGTAAATTAGTTTATTCTCTAAGATCTTTTAGAAGACCAAAGATTTACGAATGATCAAAGATTAAGAAATAGCAATTCCCAAATCTGGATTCCTCAAGGATTAAAAATTCCAGTAAACTATTTCTGTTGCCACAACTGCCCTGGGGTGGAATAACCAAAGTGCGGCTGCCCATTCAGTGATCTTGCCCAAGGACACGATGGCAGTAAAATGTGGGTGACACTGTAACAGGGACCCAGGACTTTTGATTTTTCGTTAATATTGTGTAAAATGTAAAACACATTTTAATTCCACTGTGTATTTAGCAAAAGTATTGGACGCTCACCAGCTCGTCTCCATGGGGATGTTCTTGCTTTACCTTGAATATTACACTGTGAGGCAATAAACTTATTATGAAACATTCCAGGCTAAGCTCCACCAGAAAAGTAGCACAATGGACATTTAAATGAACACAGACAAACATATGGTACAATAAGCAAGACATAAGCAGTAAACCTAAAGTAGAAGGAACTTTTACCTCGAATTGGAAAACTGTGACCAAACCAGTAAAATCTAGGCAAAAATTCTGCTCTCACCTGTTAGAGGCTTGTAGGTGATTTGGGTAGATCCTTGAATGCAGCAGTTTCACAGTGGCTCCATGCAGCAGGCGCGTGGAAAAGACACATGGACTTTCTCTCCTCTGACCAAAGCAGTTTGTCCAAATAAGGAATGACCCGCCTCCTCCACTCACACTGGGCACAGAGGAACTGTTCTGCAAATAAAGAGCAGCAGAGGTTAAATGTACTTCAAAGATGCACAAGCAGTAAAAGCACCTAAACGGCCCAGTTTACGCTATTTTCTGATGTTATAATGTTGTAGCCTCATCAAAAACAGACTTGGAGTTTTGTCTTGTTTCATTTACACACATTTAACACACAAATCTTGCATATTTACGCAGAGTTTTTTCTCTCAAACAGAAAACACTCTGCTCCACTGTGTTTTTAAACTCCATACACCTTCACTAGGATTGTTTGGAAGATTTCAGCTCTGGAATTGACAGTCTCTACTGAAAAAAAATGTAAAAGGAGCTGTTATGACGTCACAAGGAAGAACAGAGCATTGTGAGATTTGGAGATGCAGACAGACTAATAATAAAGGATCATACAAACATGTGGGAATGGAATAAAACACAACTCCAGGCAGGTTTTTGAGGAGGTAACAACATTATAACATGGTTTAAAGCTCACAATTTTGTGCAATATTGGACCTATTTAAGGATTTTGGACATGCCTCTTTCCCTTTAATAGAATAAACTATGGCCAACTACTGTGGTGACTTAGTGCAAGAAAACCTGTGGAAAATATAAAAAGACTAAACATTGCTGGTTCTTAGTGGGAATAGTTTGAGGACGACTGATTCATTCTGAATCAGTCGTCTAACCCTCATTCTGAAGAAATATTTTTAGGAAATCTGGCACTGACATTGAGAGGAAATATTTGTTCTGCAGCTCAAATACTGTGCTCCTCTGTGCATTCCTGCAGCTGTGGTTTAGATGAGACTGAAGCAGGAATACGGCTGTGGCAGGTCTACAAAACATCAAGCAGAGGAAATTAAAACAAGACACTAAAGTGAACGTACGTCTCTGTTAGACACAGAATATAACACAATATAATATTGACTTTATGACCTTCAGTCACAGATTATGACTGTAGATGGTGGTAATGTTATTCCAAGTGAACAAGCGCTTATTTCATCAGAAGATTTGAAGTATTTTGTGTTTTTATTAGTGAGTCCTGGTGTAGTCCTGGTTTAGATCAGTTCCTACACTCATCTACACTCAATGAGAACAACTTTAACCCAATTATCATGGATCAGTTTGTTGATAGGACAATGCTCACCTTAAAATCTGCTCTCGATGTTGCAGCTCCACTAAAACAGAAAAGCATTAAACCAAGACCTCCGGCTCCTTGGTTTACTCCAGAACTGTGATCACTCAAACAACACGTGAGACGCACAGAGAAGCTCTGGCGCCGCTCGCGCTCCGAGCAGTCTCTGAAGGCATGGAAGCTCTGCCTGCTCTCTTATAAGGCCGCTCTGCCAAAAGCACAAACCAGATACTATTCAAACCTAATAGAAGTAAACAAAAGCAACCCCAGATTTCTGTTCAGCACTGTAGCCAGGCTGACAAACTCACACACTGCCCCTGAGTCTCTTCTCCCTTCAAAGTTCAGTTGTGACTTTCTTGAATTCTTCGATTACAAAATTACACCATTAGAGACAAGATCAGTGAAGCCACTCCAAAAATCAGCCCCGAGCAAATTCAGCAAATCCAGTCTGTAACACCAATATCCCACATAAATCCTCTAACAGCATTAGACAAATTTACTCCTGTCGATGAGGCGGAGATTACCTCAGTCATCATGTCGTCCAAACCATCAACTTGTTTGCTCGACCCTATTCCAGTCAAACTCCTCAAAGAAGCTCTCCACCTAATAATAGATTCCATCCATAACATAATAAATATGTCATTAGAAAATGGCTTTGTTCCTCAGTCCTTTAAATATGCTGTAATTAAACCGCTTTTGAAAAAACCTAGCTTAAATCCTGATGAACTAGCCAACTACAGACCTATCTCGAATCTTCCATTTCTCTCACAGATTCTGGAACGAGTTGTGGTGAAACAGCTTTGTCACCATCTGCAGGGCAATAATTTATATGAAAAATGTCAGTCTGGTTTCAGAGCTCACCACAGCACAGAAACTGCTCTGCTTAAAGTGACAAATGATTTGCTACTAGCTGCTGATAACGGGCTGGCTTCAGTCCTGGTCCTACTGGACCTCAGTGCAGCGTTTGACACCATTGATCACAACATTCTACTGCAGAGGTTAGAATGTGACATAGGTGTCAGAGGGACCGCCCTCAAATGGTTTAAATCCTATCTATCAGATAGGTACCAGTTTGTTAGTGTAAACCAGTGCACCTCTCCCTGCTCTAAAGTAGCTTGCGGTGTTCCACAAGGATCTGTGCTTGGTCCAATCCTGTTTACTCTGTATATGTTGCCATTAGGTAACATTATCAGAAAACATGGCATTAATTTCCACTGCTATGCTGATGACACTCAGCTGTACTTATCAATGAAACCTAATCAGACCGATCAAATGGATAAGCTCAGTGCCTGTGTGAAGGACATCAAAACCTGGATGACCCTGAATTACCTGCTCTTAAACCCTGAAAAAACAGAGGTCATTGTTGTCGGTCCTAAAGGTCAGAGAGATTCTCTGTCAGACCAGATAATCTCACTTGACAATGTGAGTATAGCCTCTAGCTCTACTGTAAAAAACCTTGGAGTCGTATTTGACCAAAATCTCTCATTCACAGCTCATATAAACCAAGCTTGTAAAACTGCATATTTTCACCTGCGAAACATAACTAAAATCAGAAAAATTTTGCCTAAAAATGATGCTGAAAAACTTATCCATGCATTTGTTACATCCAGACTAGATTACTGTAATTCTCTACTCACCGCCTGCACTAAAGGTACTTTAAGAAGCTTCCAGTTGGTCCAAAATGCAGCGGCCAGAGTCCTAACAGGAACTAAAAGACGTGATCACATCAGTCCTGTGTTAAAATCACTGCACTGGCTTCCTGTCGAGTTTAGAATTAAATTCAAAGTTCTCCTCCTGACATACAAAGCCTTAAACAATATGGCCCAATCATATCTTCAGGATGCCATTGTCCCCTATCAGCCAAATAGAGCACTTCGCTCTCAGAATGCAGGATTATTAGTGGTTCCTAGAGTGTCTAAAAGTACAGTGGGGGGAGAGCCTTCAGTTACCAAGCTCCTGTGTTATACAAAACTAAACTAATGTTGTTCTCAAACTCTAGGAAGAATCTGCAAGATGTCCCCACAGTGTCCACTCTTGAGGGAAGTGAAATTGAGGTGGTTCATTTGTACAAATATCTTGGTATCTTGCTTGATGATGCCCTGACTTTTAAACCCCACATTGAGAATCTTGTGAAGAAACTCAAATTGAAATTGGGTTTTTTTTATTCCGAAATAAATTTTGTTTTTCTTTTAAGGTTAAAAAGCGCCTTGTTACTGCAACTTTTTTATCCATTTTAGACTATGGAGACTTGCTGTATATGAATGCTTCAGCTCAATGTCTGAGTCAGACTGACTCTGTGTATCATGCTGCTTTGAGGTTTGTTACTAATTGCAGGGCCTTGACCACCACTGTGAACTGTATTCCCGAGTAGGACGGCCGTCTCTATCCACTAGGAGATTGACTCACTTTTATACTTTTATCTACAAGGCCATGCTTGGACTACTGCCTCCTACATCTGTAACTTAATCACACAGAGAAGTGTTGATTCTTATAGTTTGCGTTCCAATGATCAGTTGTTGCTCTCTGTTCCATTTGTTCGCACAGAGTTGGGAAAAAGGGCTTTTGTCTTCTCTGCCCCTCGACATGGAACAAGCTGCAAAAGGACTGGAAATGAACAGAACTTATTTCATTGAATGGCTTTAAATCCAGACTGAGAGCACTTGAGACAGCCTCCATGAACTGTACCTGTTTTAACTAATCTGTGTCATTTTAATTGTGTTGTAATTGTCTTTTTACTGCCTGTTTTTTAACTCATTTGTATGTAATTTTAATTGTGTTGTAATTGTCTTTTTGCTGCCTCTTGGCCAGGGCTCCCTTGAAAAAGAGGTTTTTAATCTCAATGGGATTTCCCTGGTTAAATAAAGTTATATATATATTATGGAATCAACTCCCTGTTGATGTTAAACAGGCTCCACAGTCTCTTTATTTAAGACCAGACTTAAAACCTTCCTCTTCGGAATAGCTTATGACCAGGTTACTTAGTTGATGTCACTAAGATAAGCTGCTGCAGGAGATAACGAGCTGGGGGAAGTGTGGCAACCTGAGCACTGTCCTCTGTTTCCTCCTTTTTTCTCATCAGCATCACTCACTATGTTCTCATCTGTAGTTTGTTCATTGTTATTCACATGTTGTCCCCTGTCCCACTCCCCCTGTGGAGTGGAACTCTTTCAGACGCCTGATGGCAGCTGGACCCCTCTCCTCCTCCTCGCCCGGCTCCTCCTCCTCCCCCGGCTCCTCCTCCTCGCCCGGCTCCTCCTCCTCGCCCCTCTCCTCCTCCTCCTCGCCCTGCTCTTCTCCACCTGGGTAGCTGTGGCCATACTGAACTGGCCCACGGGCCTGGACATCTATAGCCTGTCCGTCCATGGGAGTGGATCTCTCCTTCACTGTAGTTCTCCCTGAGGTTTCTTCTTTTTCCCAGGACCCTGGGTTTTTTGGAGTTTTTCCTTGCTGAGAAGGAGGGTCTAAGGACAGGGGATGACTGGACCATGTTTCATTTGTTGCTTTACATGAATGTTGTTTATTCCTGTTCTGATATGTCTGTGTGTATGTTTTACTCATCCAAATCTTGGAACGGCCTTAGAGGAAACTGGTGTTGTGATTTTGGGCACTACAAAAATAAATTGAATTGAATTGAATCATCTGTGGTCCCTGGTTTAGTCCTAGGTCAGTCCTGGTCTAGATCTACGTTACTCTACATATTATTGCATTGCAGGTTTTTCTAACCAGGCAGTCAACTTTTCTATCCCTATGAAGACAAGCAGGTAACATCAACAGGCCAAGTGACAGATCAGATCTAGGGAGTGGCTCACCTGATGATCCCGTTCTGGAGGAATGGCAGTGTCAGGAAAAGCAGCGGCGAACCTGCTCACAGAAAGTTTAAGCAATAAAAACACAACTGAAGATAGATTAAGCTGAAAACTAAACGGTAAAATGATGAACAAAAACCAAGGACATCAGAATATTCTAAATCCCTTTTCGACCTTTATTTAAACACAACTTTCAAAGAACTTCCAAAACATCAAGTCCTATTCCACTCCTATCCTATGACACGCTGACCTACAAATAAATAATAATGATGACACAATTCATTAATAATAAAACATATAAATACATAAAATGAAGTGTTGTACAAAAAAAACAATGTTTGCATTTTTCAAGCGACGTGTTAAGACACAAAGTCAAACTAAAACAATAGAAAAACAGGCAGAAAAAACTATGAGCTTTGAATCACAATCAGGCAAACAGTTCAATACAAAAAATAAGTACAAATTATAAGTGTTTTAACCCTTTGTCCTCATGAACTGCATCATCAAATAAAAAAGAACCCTCTGTCAATGCGACCTTTTCACTGGAGAAAAGAAAAACATTTAAAGCGGCAGTGCATAACTTTTCTGGTGTTTTCCTGGAATGTTCCTCAAAATAGCATTAACTTAGCAGTCTCCATGGCAACAAGCAGATGACTCTAATTATAAATGTTTGAAATGGACTAAATGAATGATACACAAGTTTATATCATAAAGAGAAACATTCCAAGAAAAGCTATAACATTTTTTGAGACCAGCAGGTGACATCCTCCAGGAAAGTTACACAGTGCAGCTTTAATCTTCATACATTATAGTGTGAAAAACTATGGTTATATTATAGGCTTTAATATTGGCGACTTCGGACTGTGGCAAAGTCCAGAGACGCGTTACTGACTAAAACACAGCAGGAAGTTGTATTACCATGACCGACGCTAGTGTTAAACTTTTAAATAAATGGCTTTTTAAATAAGAATTTCAGACAGGGAAGACGTGTTCACTTTTCAGTAGTATTAGTATTATTAGTATTATTAGTATTATTAGTAGCGGTATAAAGCTAATGGATTTGAGGGCAATTGTAAAGTTTATTTTGCCCATAAACTGCGAAACGTTTGAAAAGGTGTTATGTGTAGCATTGTCTACATAAGCATTAAATATAGTCGTAATCATAGTTTCCTGTGGTTAAGGTTATTTGACAAAATTTTCAGCGATATTAAATTTTTTTTCTACCATAAAGCTTATGTGTCCTTTTAATGATCATATTTTTAAAATAATAAGAAACAACTTTAGCTTTAGAAAACCATTAATACAATTTACTGGGAAAAATGTGACTGAAATGACGTATTAATATTGTTTACCAGTTCAAGTTCTTGGGTGGAGAGTCTGAAACGTTTTATTCTCTGTGGATATTGAGATTTTGATTAATTGTTTTGTCAGGAATGTTCCACGGACTCGCTTTAAACTTAATAATCTCCATGGAGACGAGCAGGTGATGGACTGTCCCCCAGAAAATGTACTAATATATTATTGTGTAATAGTCAAGAAGGAAACGGCTAAAGCTGCACATTGCACCTTTCACAACAACAAAAAGTGACACAATTGTACGTTTTATTTGTGATTGTCTTTCGGACCGACTTTATTCACAACCTATTAACTTCCGAGCTTAACTTACGATTCCTTCAGTTTCCACAAGATAAACTTGTCTTTAAATCAATAATTTTCTCCGAATCCCTCCTCTCCGCTCCTCCGTTCCTGTACCTCCAGATTCATTATTTATAACTTAAACTTTTTCACTCCCAGAAGATGTTGGTGATGTCAGAGTCCAGGCTGAAGATCCATAAAACCAGAGGAGCCGCGATGGCAACAAACGCCCAGGAAACGCCCTTTAGCGAGAGCCGTATCCACGTGGCCAAACCTCCTCTTCCTCCTCTCTGGCGCTCCTCCTCCTCCTCCTCCAGGGACTGAGGCACAGAGGAAAACACAATTTATAGAGTTTAGTTACGCCTGTTTTACCACTGAAAAAAACACTAAAGTTAGGGCTAAATCAGCTAAGAAACTCGGGACATTCGATTAAACTGTCTTAATGGATCGTCGGGAAAATTAACGATGGACTGTCGATTAATCATTAACATTTTATATTAAAATTATTAGTTTAGTTTATTTAAACAGGGACCATGTGTAAATACATTAATCTCGAGAGAAGAGATGCTTTACACCAGATTTAGCTAAAGCCAGTTTCCATCTGCAGCCCCTGGGCAGGTTCACAAACATTCAAATACATCCAAACATCCATTTTTCTACAGTCAAACCAGGATCTCGCACAATTACTTACAATTATTACTATTACTAATCTGCAGAAACAAACTCAACTCTACAACATATAGACCATAAGGACTCCAGAGCCACATCAGTGTGAGATCAGAATGTGTTTAACCTGTTGCCACCCGCCTAATTCTGTCTGTGCACAACAGTGACACAAACCCACAGGTCACAGCTTATTAAAGAAAACCTCAGACCCACAGGTTTGTGTGATGCATCATTTTAAAGCTCAGACCTTCTAGTTTCTGTAGATCTGCATATGAAGACTGTGACTGCAGCTAACTTACAGTACAGACATTCAAAAATTCAAAAAATTGATTTTTTTTTGCCTTGGGAAAAAAACCCAAAATAATAAAGGCTGTAACTTGGGCAAACTTCATCCTGGGCATTTGTGGCTCACTACACTCACTGCTGAAGCTGTGTAAAATGTCAGACTCTGGGCCTCAGGGTTTGGAGCTGTGACCCTTTGTGTAAAAATATGACAATTCACACAAGTGTCCAAATATGGACCAGATGTTCAAACTGTGAGAAGATGAAATGTGGAATAAATAAATCTTCTTCTGAACTTTAGGCAGGTTTAAGATTAAAAACTAAAACAGGCCTAAAATGTGTCTCCAGAGCCTCTGGAGCCTCCTCCAGTGTCTGTGGTCAGAGGAGGTCAGAGCCTTTGGAGCCTCCGGTGTCTGTGGTCAGAGGAGGTCAGAGCCTCCGGAGCCTCCTCCGGTGTCTGTGGTCAGAGGAGGTCAGAGCCTCCGGAGCCTCCTCCGGTGTCTGTGGTCAGAGGAGGTCAGAGCCTCCGGAGCCTCCTCCGGTGTCTGTGGTCAGAGGAGGTCAGAGCCTCCGGAGCCTCCTCCGGTGTCTGTGGTCAGAGGAGGTCAGAGCCTCCGGAGCCTCCTCCGGTGTCTGTGGTCAGAGGAGGTCAGAGCCTCCGGAGCCTCCTCCGGTGTCTGTGGTCAGAGGAGGTCAGAGCCTCCGGAGCCTCCTCCGGTGTCTGTGGTCAGAGGAGGTCAGAGCCTCCGGAGCCTCCTCCGGTGTCTGTGGTCAGAGGAGGTCAGAGCCTCGGGAGCCTCCTCCGGTGTCTGTGGTCAGAGGAGGTCAGAGCCTCCGGAGCCTCCTCCGGTGTCTGTGGTCAGAGGAGGTCAGAGCCTCCGGAGCCTCCTCCGGTGTCTGTGGTCAGAGGAGGTCAGAGCCTCCGGAGCCTCCTCCGGTGTCTGTGGTCAGAGGAGGTCAGAGCCTCCGGAGCCTCCTCCGGTGTCTGTGGTCAGAGGAGGTCAGAGCCTCTGGAGCCTCCTCCGGTGTCTGTGGTCAGAGGAGGTCAGAGCCTCTGGAGCCTCCTCCGGTGTCTGTGGTCAGAGGAGGTCAGAGCCTCTGCAAACAGCTTTACTGAGCTGCTCTGTCACTATCTCACCTCTGCCCCACGTGGGGCCACCGCCCTAAAGGCTCCTGATTGGCTATTCAGATCTATCAATCATTTTCTGGAAGAACCAATGACTGAAGAGCTTTGCCGTGCAGCGCTCGCTCGGACATGTGTAATACGCCGCTAACTGGACGCCTCCTTCTGTTCTGTGAGCTGTGCCCACTGCACCGAACCCCGGATCATCTTGTGAATGGTCTCGTTTTGTAGACTTAGAGTCTGAAGAAAACAAACAGACCCACAGCGCTCACAGGAGTGGACGCTAAGCTAGGCTAAAGGATGATAAGTGACAGACTTCATGCGTCATTCATCCATTCAGACAAACACGGTCTTTCTGGATTATTTCCCCACATGGAATTATTTTATGTAAAAACACCTGGATATTCTTTTTCTGTGACTGTTCTGGACTAACTGAGCTCAGCTGTTCCTGGACTGAAACCGGCTCAAAGGTCAGAAATGCACATTGTTGTTTTGATTATTTTGGGGAATTATAAATTCTTGCTCTTTGGGCTGTGCGGCATAAAATGAATGATATGGTTGTTTTACTGAGGAATGAAGCTTTAAACGATGTACAGAAGGTCAATAGTGGAAAAATAATTAAGGTGAATATCTGACTTGACTTTTTAATGTTGTGTAATCGCCCGCGGGCGGCGGGTGGTAAGAGGTTAATGCAGCTTTAAACATTTGTTTATGTTTTACACAAACTAAAGTTAAAACCTCACAGCTCATTTGCATAAACTGTAAGCGCTGAAAAAAGCAGCTCTTTCCTTGTGCTGCTGCTTCAGCTTCTGTGGGACTAAAGGACTGGACTCAGTGAATATGAGTGTTCTCTCTGTGCCAGAGGATGTTCTGCTGATGCTGAGTCTGTTCTGTGCGTATGTCGCGTTGCAGATGCTGTGTAAACATGTGAAACCGGGACACTCAAAAACCCGATCATACCCGGGACACTGATGTGCAGGGAAACGCACTCTGAGGAATATAGGGATCTCCAAGGAGCCAGAGCCGAGACGTGGGACTGTGAGGCTCCAGAGTTTGTGCTCAGACCTCGACTCCTCAGGCGACGTTACACAGACACCGACATTCAGTTTGGCCATTAAAATGAACCTGATCCACCAAACTCTGAAGATCAATTATCGATTAATCGACTCATCAGCCTGACCCTATAAGAAACCAAATAATACTATGGGTGTGTAATGTTCCTTTTGTACCAGTACTTGAACAATCATTGATTTTTGGAACAGTACCTTTTAGGGGTGTAAGAAAAAATCGATTCAGTGAAACATCGTGATACTTCATTGCACAATTCTCGAATTGATTCTTTAAATAATATTTTTCACTAAAATTCATTAGTTGCATTCACTGTTCTCATGGTTTAAAAAAGGCCATAAATTATATTTCATCCAATTTGGTTCTCGTGAAGGTGTAGTTATTAGAAGTAATTATTGATAAATTGCTATTTATCACCCACTCTTTTAGTATCGGGATATATTGAATCGTGATGTATCATGATATGTGTCGTATCGTCAGACTCAAGGCAATGCACAGCCCGAGTACTTTTACTTTTTACAGGAAAATGTAAACCCACTGCTTTAAACGGGAAAATAAAACCTAAATAATACAAATGGCTCAAAGTGATGTGGATCAGCAACGTTTGCGCTTGTCGATAAAATAAAACTGATGGGAGCTCTGAGTTTGAACCGTGTTTAAGCCTTTTCTATTCAGTTCACACATCAAAATGAGGTTATTGTTTCCTGCACTTCTTTGATTAGACAATTTTCTGCAGTTTACATAACATTTTTTGTGGTGAGGGGGGAACATGGTAAATTGAAATGGAAATGACAATTTTACTTTTAGGCACAATCATCCAGTCCTACCAGAGATCTGGTTCTACCCAGGTATAAGCACAGGACCTTTACCTGGATCTGCGTTCCTGGTTCAATGAAATTACGAGCCAAAAACTTGAGTGCTTCGTCCATGAAAATCACAGGGAGAGACATCTTCAACACCACCACCCACTGAGGCCAGGACAGAGGCTGGATCTGGAAAATCATCTGAGGAAAAACATGCAAACAGCTGAGCAGAGAAAATACAAGTGGGCTGAGGAGGTTAATATGTTATGTTCATATTCTTGATTTGGATCATTTCAGATAGATTTATATAGGCTGTTGCCCTTTATCAGAGATTCATAGTTTCTGAAGAAATATCCAAACTTATAGCCCACAAATGTTGAAATCCTGCTGATTCATTCAAATGATCAGCCAGAATCAGATGCATGGACAAGACTTGACAAAAAGACACGTGGGTCTGGAGGTTTGAGTTGGGTGTGACTGACAGGGAGATGAACCAATCAGACGCGGGTCCGTTAATATCAAAACAAAGATGTGGCTTACATGAAAAAATGACACAGAGGACGAGAGAACAGCACAGAATCAACAACAGAAGTACCAAACGGTTATGTATCTCAGGTAAAAGAAGTTGTATACGTTGCTCTGAATGATACACTATGATACAAATGTTCTAGAGGAGACGTCTTCCACATTGGAGAAACACGTGATCAAAATAAGCGGCAGTGCTTGGCTCATTAGGTGTTTTTTATGCTCTATGGTCCGATTCCAAACCCTTTCTAATAAGTGTAACAGAGCAGATGGCGCTGGTCGTGATAACAGTAATTTAACAATATAAAGTTTTACTCCATATAAACTCACGGGCAGCGGGTCCACGTAGAGGATGAGGAAGTGCAGGGCCATGGACAGGCAGATGGCTCCCATCAGCCACTGGTTTGACCAGGGAGGCATCTTCACCAGGGACTGGTTTTCTGAAAGACTAGACACAGAATATAATAATGTAATTTTACCACATTTAACAAATGTTTGTTCAAATGAATAAATAATACATGTTTTGTAAGCTTAACACTTCCTTCTTTCCTCAATTAAATGCCCTAAATGATTATAACAATTGGAGTCCTTGCGCCCTCTGCTTAGAGCACGTCCAAACTATGGCCCGGGGACCAGACTCCCGCATGTAGAACTTTTTACTGCATGATTCTGAAATCTCCTTGATCAAGCAAATTTACTGTGTCCTTTTGGGGTCTAAGCAGAACAAAGGTCTGGAGGTTCAAACCTGTTATAAATGCACAGATTTTAATTATTCACTGTTTTGACCCTCAGTCCATGACCCTCGATCGCCTCACGCTGCTCTGTGTTTTAATGTGTGGCCACGAATGAAAAAAGTTTGGACACCCCTGGCTTAGAGTCTCAGTAAACATAATTTTGACTTTCAAGTTTTGAAATAACAAGGCTAAAGCTGTTTAAACTTCCTTTAAAGAGCTTAGTCTTGTCATTGCAAGTTTAAAACCTGAATGTTGCTTGTTATAACAGAACCTTTAAAGCCACTGAGACATTATTCAGTGGTTGGTGTGTCAAAGTTTTCCGTACTCACCTGTTAAGGGCATTGCACATCTCGATAGTGACCAGCACAGACAGAGCCATAGTCATGGGGATCGGAGACTCAAACACGGAGCACTGAACTCCAGCAAACTCCTCATGGCCCTCGCTGCACTGGAGGTAATGGGACTGAGGAGAGAAAATGGGTTTAAGTCACATTCATTTACAGTTTGGACAGAGTTGTCTGGATAAAGCCTTTAGGGGCAATATTTATCATTCCTTCGTTCTAGGGAGGAACATTTTTGTTATTTTTCTGCACCAAAAGTTTTGAATTGGAAAGAGTTGAATTAGTAACTTTTTCTTGTTTTTGAACCATATGGTCATGTTGTATTTTGGTTGTTGTGCCTGTTTTTGGTTAATGGGGTAAAGTCTTACCAGCTGATAGAAGGAGACTTTGGGTCCATCGTGCGCAGCCATAAACCACCAGGCAGCAGCTCCTACAGTAGCTGCTCCAACGTAACCTACAGAGAAATGCATCCATATTAGAGAAAGAACTATTTTATTTACAATGTACTCGGGTAAAAATGGCTTCAAACTTCAAATATACATAAAACATACATGATTTCACTTCAGCCTAAACCTTTTTGGTCATAGTTTTATGTGAAATGTTCGTAACTGTTTATTAAATACATGACTGAAGAAAATAAACAACTATTAAAATAAACATAGATAGAAGAAGTAATATTCAGTGTTTGTGGTGTGAGTAGAAGGTATGTTAAATTGAAGGTGCACTCTGTAACTTTCTAGACTTGGACAAACATGTAACTGTGCGTCTGGACTCACAGCCGATGATGAGGTATCGACAGAAGAGCCACCCGGAGATGAGTGGCTCCTTTGGGGAGCGAGGAGGCCGTGACATGATGTCCAGGTCTGGAGGATTAAAGCCCAAAGCTGTGGCCGGAAAACCATCAGTGACCAAGTTCACCCACAACAACTGCACTGGGATCAGCGCTTCAGGCATCCCCAAGGCCGCTGTGAGGAAGATACTGCAGAGAGAATATTTACCTGAAACGACTTCATTAAAAACTGCAGAGAGAAAATTTACCTGAAACGACTTCATTAAAAACTGCAGAGAGAATATTTACCTGAAACGACTTCATTAAAAACAAGTATAAACTGAGGAACAAATTTGTAATAGGGCCCGACCGATATATCGGTTGGCTGATATTATCGGCCGACATGGGAATCTTCTTGGAAACATATCGGCGATCGGCCAAAATCTTGCCGATATGGGCCGAGTAAGTAAACTACACCGGTAGTTTACTTACAGCACTTTCTTTACTGGATAGAATATCGTACAAAAACACCATTAGGCCGAGCGACTCTTTAAGTATGACGTAAAGAGGCAGAAGAACAATAAATGTCGCCTAAATAAACCCGACTGAAAATCCAATAGAGCCAAACCGAAGCTTTATAAACAATTGAAGATTTACAGTGAATTTTTTTGTCATAAATATATCGGCAGCTCCAACTCCCATTTTATCGGAATCATATCGGCCGCAACAAAATCCCTATCGCTCGGGCCCTAATCTGTAAATTTGTGTATATGGGGGGCAGGGGAAAAGTGAATTTTAGCAACAATGGCATCTTGATTGAAGAAGAATTATTATTACTCAAACTTATAAATCATTAAATACAACTTCAAGACGGAAACAGAGCAAATTCATCACTCTGAAACACATTAATGCAAAATACCATCTACTGTCAGTAAAGGAATTAGTTCAATTAAATAAAATGCCACTTCTGCACTGAAGAGTGAAGCAGTGTAAATGAGTCTAAAAACAACTGTTATCGAGGCTTATCAAATCTACAAACTCTTTTGACAGGTATTGTAATCATAAAAAAACAAAACAAAAAAACTAATCACATAATAAAACTAAAATATTGAGGTTTTATCATATCATATATAATATAATATATAATATAAGTCATCATGTGTGTAGTGTGTATGTATTTTATTTGGGGCAATTAAGAAATTTATATTCTTTTACAAAGGAACCTATAACATTGAAGAAATCATGATAGAAATAACAAAAGCAACAAAATATTTTGCCCAAAAAGGAGTGGGAAGAAGAGAACTTATTTAATCCCCTCCCCTCGTCGTAAAGTAACTATTATTTATAGTATATATATATATAGTGTTTTCTATTGTCTAAAATAAGTGTTTTTAATCAACATACTACTGAGTATTTAGCCTTTTCCCTATTATCAAAATAGAGTTTTTGAAATATAGTTTATTATTTTTTGACATTGTGACACTAGTAGAAGCTCTGCAACTTCAGAAGATGGAAGTTGATAGGAAAATAAAGTTAATAATAGTTGCACTGACCAGACGACCTCCCCGATGTTGGACGAGATCAGGTATCGGATGAACTGCTTCATGTTGTTGTAGATGGCGCGTCCCTCCTCCACCGCCGCCACAATGGTCGAAAAGTTATCGTCCGCCAGAATCATCTCAGATGCAGATTTAGCCACTGCTGTGCCGCTGCCCATCGCAATACCGATCTCAGCCTTTTTCAGAGCGGGGGCGTCGTTCACTCCGTCTCCCGTCTGTGAACAGGAGAAGAAGAGGATATTTATTTAAAAACGCACACACAAAACAAGGAGATATTTTGCATTACTATTAAGAGACTAAGAGACTGCTACTATCAGAAATATTTGTTTATATATTTGAACTACTGCTACATATTCCCACGTTTCCCTCCTGACCATAGCCGTGATATCGCTGAGGCTCTGCAGATACTCCACGATGCGGCTCTTGTGTGCAGGCTCCACTCGGGCGAAGCATCGCACCGTCCGACAGGCCTGACGCTGCAGGTGAGGGGGCAGCTCATCAAACTCTCTCCCCGTCAGACCCCCCATGGCCCCGGGGCCCTCCTGCTCCTCCTCCTGCTCTATGATGCCCACGCGCCGACAGATGGACAGAGCCGTGTTCTTGTTGTCGCCTGGAGAAGATTGAATAATATAATGTTTAGAAGAACAATGCTGCCTCACTGCCAGGTTTTCTGAAATCAGACATTCAGCAGTGGGTGTAAAATACAATTTTCATATTGTAATACATAAAAAATGTATTTTATTTTGAACCAGCACATTGTGAACCAGAAAGAGAATTATTCAAAACTATTCAAAACAATCTGGATTCCAGAGAAAGGTATTAATATGTTGGAAAAAAAGGGTATGGTGCATTTTTCATGGAGTGAGTGATCACCAGAACAACACTCACATCTTTTTAGAAGTGAACAAACAAAGATGTTAATTTTGTCTTATTATCTACTCTAACTTCTAAACATAACATAAAATATACTTCACACCCTCATCATCCCCTATGAATTACACACACGAGCATATTCATCAATTAATTCATTAATTATGCATTTATACAGCACCTTTCATGACACCCAAAGCACTTTACAGTGAATTATCCACACTCGATGTGATAAGCCAATATTATAGCCACAGCTGCCCAGGGGCAGACTGACTGAAGCCTCCGACCAGCATCACTCACACGCTCAGTTAATGCCAATGGCGCCCCCCTGTGGCACCTGGTGTTCCCAGCGGTGTCCGAGTACTAACCAGGACTGGCCCTGCTGAGCTTCTGAGACCCGGCAGGCTTTGACGAGCCGCTGTGGCCACTTAATCATCAAATCACAGCAGACGCACATATAAAAATATACTGCAAAAATGGAGCTTTATTATCCCATTGAGCCAAACTGCGTCAGTGGGAAACTCACCATGATGTAAGAATTCGCAAGTGCTTTTCAAAAATAATAACCTTTATTTTATTTTATATTTAAAAAGTAAAGGTTTTTTTTCTCATTGTTTATGTGACATCAACTATATCTTGCACAAAAAATTTCATAAAGCTGGTCACATATTTGCTGGATTTTTGCTATATTTAAAGCTTCTGTGTTAGAGTAACATGTTGGAAATGCCCTTATTTTTGTTAAATTCCTATGGTCAGCTTCAAATTAAATTATTTTATTTAACGCATGGTTGATTTAAATATAGTAAATCCAAACCTGCCGTAGTTTTGTCCCTCACCTGTGATCATGATGACTCGGATTCCAGCCTGTCGACACATCCTCACTGCGTTGAGCACTTCTTTCCGAGGAGGGTCTAACATCCCCACACAGCCCACGAACGTCAGGTCAGACTGAGGACAAATAATAAGGACCAATTACATGAGAATAAATAATAACCCATCCTTTAAACTAAAGGAGAAGAGAACACAGTCAAAACGTAAATATCTCGGTCACGATTGGGTAATTCCTAAAATAAATGTTTACATTACAGTGTCAAAAATATTCGCTATAATACTTCTTCCTGTTTATAGGCAACATTTTAAGGACTTTTGACCATTGTTATTTTGTTACTTGCTATGGCGACAGCACCAACTAAAACTGTTCTCATGTGTAACCCTCCTCACCTCATAGTCGGCGAAGGTGGCAGAGTTTTCCAGGTTCAGTGTTTTGATGTCGGGGGGAGAGTCTCTCGTCGCCATCGCCAAACAGCGCAGTGTGTCTCTTCCTGACGCCCACTCTCTCACTGTGGACAGCAGCTGCTCCTTCAGGGCTTTGCTCATGGGCACACGGGAAGTGCCATTGATGCGAACGTAATTACAGCGCTCCAACACGCTCTCTGGAGCCCCCTACAAGAGAAAACAAGATTATGTGAAACAATGACAATTATAAAAATCTGTGAAAAATTACATGAAAAAATACATCATGATTAATTTGTATTTCATGATAACTACAAATAGTAAGTCATACACAACTTAAACAGCATTTGAGACACATTTTATTAATAAATTAGTAGTCAAACTAACCAGACAGCCATTATTCTGAAGCAATGGCCTTGATACGAAGGGGAGGTTCGCTCTTGCAGACACAATATCAACATTTGGACTAAAGAGTGACTAAACCTTTAACTGCGACTGGACTAGACCGAGACTAGAACAGGAACAAACCAATCAGGGCAAAATGGGGTTCAACCCAGGACCAAACCAGGGTGCAAGTGTGACAAGAAAATTGTATATTTTTGTTTGCAACAGCATGATTGATTACTTTAAATGAGATCTGCTCATTAAATAGTTTTCATACAGACAAGAATAGGGTTGAGTTATTAGATGAATAAGCAGCTAAGCACAAATAAGACCATTCAAATAGTAATTTAGTTTGAATTTCAATTATCTTGTGGCTCTGTTCTGATCAATAAGAACAAATATCTGCTACTAGAGGGAAGGCTAAGCTTTCACAGAATAAAAGAGGCACAGACTTGTGTATTTTACCTTCACAAACATCTTAGCCCCAGTGGCTGAGCGAGAGAGTTTATTCGACGAACAGAAAACAGACATCGACTTTCTGTCTCGAGAAAACTCCAGAGTCAGCTCCTTCTTCATCAGCTGCTTAAATACCTAAAAAAATAACCAAGAATTAAAAAAAAAAAACAGCTCTAAAATGAACATTTTACTTGATTATGCTGCATCTGAATAACTACAGTCAATATTGTCCCAGTAAACCTGATTTCTCTCATGTATTATGGTTTGGTTTTTATCCTTGTACAGAAATGTTGTAAAAACAATGTCAAAATGTCTCTAAATATTAACAAATTTTACTGTCTGAGAACCAGGAAGTTGTGCCGGTCTGATGTTCGCATACGAGTGAGCATTACCATCACAGCAAAACTCTGACAGCTGAAAAAATTATAGGTCAGTTTGTCACGTTTGTAAGACAATAAAAATCAGGTACAGTACATGGCTAAAGGTCTGTGGATTCCTGTTTAAAGGTGCCACATCGAGTACTTTTCATTATTCAAAAGACAGAATATTTAGTGTTGTCATGGGTCTTGTCCATAGACTGTATAAAAGAAGTGGACTAAGTGAGTGTGACTTCACCCACAGCGTTTAGCGTCGCTCAAATGAGGCTCGCGATGCTAACGGTTACAGGGGCAAATCTGGAGCCAGGCTCTGTGTTATGAACAGGGTTTTTTTGACAGAAAAATAGCAAAAAAAAAATTCAGGAACATGTAGAGCGGGTTCATACGAACATTTTAAGACCAAAATGACGAGGCCACAGCAACAGGTACAGAGAGCGGAGCGATAAGATCCCAATGTAAGTCAATGGGAAAAAGAGAGAGAAGGAGCCGGAAGAGCCTCCTGGAGCAATTCCTATTTGGCACGCGGCGGCTAACGGGATAGCTATGTCCACTCTATATACGGTCTATGGTCTTGTCCCATCCCCACTGCAGAGAGACCCTCACAGAGCAGCAGGCCGTGGCTCTCTCCGACCGACTCAGTCCTCCCAGATCTGTGTTAAATACATTCATTTTTTCCACCAAACAGCAGAGGGCAGTCTCGGTCGCCTCTCCAACTTTCTCAAACAAACCCTTGGCCTGGAACACAACAAGGAATTAAAATTAACGAGTAGAAAATTACAAGTGGGGCTGCAACAATGAAATGATAAGAAATTGCATTCTTATGCAGAAGAAGAAATCGTTAAGTATAAATGAGATGCGTTTCTGTTACCTCGTTGTAGTCGAGCGAGGAGTCGTTGCACAAAGCACAGATCGTGGCCATCTCCACCAGTCCCTCGTACTGACTGCAGTTCACCACTGCTCCGTCTTTGAACCTGGGGGGAAATACAGAAATATGTCATTTTTATTTGATTCTGACAGTCATTACGGCTTCAGTCAGCTTTTCAAAACTGACCGTGTGATTTACACTGTGTTTTGTTTTTGGTTTATTATGAAAATGAGGTGTAAACCTCGCAAAAGGCCAAAAGTCAAATTTTCCAAAATCTGAGATGATCATTTACGATACAAATGACAGAAGTTAAGGCTATGCAATTAATACAAGGTTATTAAAACAGGTTTTAACTGAAATTTGAACTCCAAATCATAATGCAGGTGCTACAGTCCGTACTTCACCTAATTCATACCTTTTACTCATTTATTATTCAATTAATTAGTGATTATTAGTCGCACATACTTGTACTGCTTCTGCTTTAGAAAACCACACATTTGATGGCAAATACATGTCAGTGCTACAGTATTAAAGTGTTATGAGACTCACACTTCTCCTTCTGGAGCATAAGTGGATCCCGTCACTGTGAACTCACTCAAGGTGCAATGGTCTCCAGAGACCGTCTTCTCCACAACAAACACCTACAAACGCATTAGTTATGGTTAGTACTCAGGGTTAGTCACATGCTGCTTCAGTTATATTAGATTAGTGAAACACAGGGAGGAAAATATATTAAAATGTGTGTGTTTAAAATATGCACAGTCAACTAAATTTTGATTTTGGATTCCCATTTTTCTTTAAATCGAGCTGCCCCTCCCATTGTAAACCCTTTTACTCAAACTAAAATGAATCACCTGGAACCTTGTTTCCAACTGTGAGAAAAGTTGTTTTGAGTAAACATTAAAAACATATAAATAATACTAATACTAATACTACTCTTAATAATTGCAAATGCGATTCGATTTTTGATAAATGTTTAAAAAGTAAGATTCTGTGCACATTGTAAACAACTTCAGGAGTATTAACGTTTGAAGCAAAACTGAAATATGAACTGTTCAACTAATATAAGAATCACATGCATTTCAGAACATGGTGCATTATAGAAGTGTAAACTACAGGTACAAGATTTTTTTTAAATTTAAATACAGGATGTTTTGTTCTTTGCAGAGGAAATTCTGTAAATACAATGCATCTTTTGGGATTTGATAACTGCATTGTCTTTAAAAAAAGTGTTATACCAGATAGGGCTGAAACGATTCATCGAGTTAATCGATTAAATCGATTAGAAAAATGCATCGATTATTTTTTTTTTGCCTCGATGCTTCGTTTTATTTTCATACGCTCGGCGACGGCCGGAACCTTTTGTGGTAGAGGTAAAGTTTCCGCACGACCACTGCACTTCACTGTACACACAACAGCGCGGCGCCCCTGGATGTGTAATAAGAGCATAATCTCGGTACGAGATGCGGTACGCTCCGCACCCCGCATCTCCGGTACGCCGCGCACTCCTCATCTCCCGTACGCCGCGCACTCTGCGCGTGGATTGTGTCTTGTCGCGTACACTCCGTGGACCGCGCTTCCTCCTGTGCGCCTCTAAACCAGAACTCACACCAGGACTAAGGCAGGTCTAAACCAGGTCTAAACCAGATCTAAAACCAGGACTAATCCAGGTCTAAACCAGATCTAAAACCAGGACTAATCCAGGTCTAAAACCAAACAAGAATTTGCAGGAGTTGTTGCTACATTTATGTAGTTTTAAAAATCATGACAATATCAAGTAATCCAAAGTATTCAGATTACGTTACTCACTTTAAGTAATTTAATGGATTACGTCACAAACTACATTTTGGGGAATGTAATCTGTAATCTGTAGGGGATTACATTTTAAAAGTCACCTTCTCAACACTGATGCTACAACATCTAAACAGAAAGCCCCGTACATTACATCAAGTGGAAAAGAAACCGAGAGGTGAGTCAACCTTAGCCCAGCGATAATTACGTTTTTCATGTCCAAAACACGTGTATCTGTCAGTGCAGGTGGTGTGGACTTAACATGTGCAAAGTAGACACGACAATAACAAACGATTACTCGATTATTCGAACAAAATAATCGACAGAATAATCGATTACTGTAATAATCGATAGCTGCAGCCCTAATACCAGAGTTTTTTGCAGTAAAAGCCATGTCCCTGCTCTTTTCTTACCCTGCAGACAGACATCTGGTTGGTGGTGAGGGTCCCAGTTTTGTCGGAGCAAATGACGGAGGTGCAGCCCAGAGTCTCCACTGAGGGGAGGCTGCGCACTATGGCGTTTTTTCGGGCCATTCTTCTTGTGCCAAGGGCCAAGCAGGTGGTGATCACCGCAGGAAGGCCTGAGAAGCAATGAGAAGGTGAGATTTACTGGAGGCAACACAAGACTGCACACAAAAGTAGGAATTTTATTTATAAGTTTAAAAAGTATAAATATTTATGATATTGGGGGTATTTAAGTTTTAAACTCTTAACATGCGTAGGTCATTAATTTGTTCATTGTAAATTGCACTAATGATCTAAAATGGTTGGATAATACAACGAGGTCCATGACTTTCTTCAGAACAGAAGAGAATTACTATTGACCGATTTTTATTTGCAATTTTTGATTGCTAAATAATGGCTACATGATTTTTTTAACCATGCAAGAACGACCTGCAATGTGATATTTTTGAGTAATGCGACCAAGTACAGAGAGGCGGGAGAGGGAAGGTGAAAACTGAAATTTTCTGACCACTTAGCCTCAAATGCAGGACAAAAAATACAAGATTACTCAAACATACATGAATCACCTCAAATACATCTGGCGAAAAATGACGGAGTATTACTATAACATGGGCACAAGCGCTTAAAAGTTTGCTTTACATAATAAATCCCCTTAAAAAAACACAAAATGTGAATATACAATGTGCCAAACAGGAACAAAGCAGAAAGAGCATCAGTAAAGGTGACAGAGGTGCCTTATCGTCCTGCTTTATAAACGTACCTTCAGGTATGGCAGCCACAGCCAGAGCCACCGCGATCTTGAAGTAGTAAACGGCCCCTCGGAGCCAACTGCCCCCGTGCACAGGGTCATTAAAGTGACCCACGTTTATGGCCCACACAGCCACACAGATCACGCTGATCACCTGCACCCGGCAAAACAAGGAAATCATATCAAATGTTTTAAGACCCACAGCACAGTAGCTATTTTTACTTAAATGTGCACTAAACTTTCTTTTTGAGGGTCACATTCTCTAAATCAGTACATTTAGCCTACATATACATATCGTTAGTGCATTTTTGGCAGATTTGATGTGTCCTCACCTTGGACAGCTGTTCTCCAAACTGGTCTAGTTTCTGCTGCAGTGGGGTGCGTTCAGGGTCCGTCGAGGCCATTTCATCGCGGATTTTGCCAATTTCTGTCTGAACTCCTGTCGCCACCACCACCCCAATGGCCCGACCCGCTGCGATGTTAGTGCCCTGACAGAAAGAGACCAAAACTTACGGACAAAACTGACACATTCAATATTAACTTTAATTACTGAGCTGTTTTTATATAGGAAAGTCCTGTATAAACTCTAATTTCACAGATTCCACAGTGAGTCAGTTTACTTGTTAAAACTTTTACAGGCACATATGAGCACATTCCTCATCCACTGGTCAAATACTGTGTCTAAAATACTAAGAGCTTCATTTTTGTCTGTATTGTCTTATGACCCGTTTGCTCAGATCATTAATCATCTCTGTATTATCAGAAGAACAGTAATTCCCAGCACAGGCAGAGCTGTAGCTGCAGAAAAGTTGTCGTAAATAAATCATGAGCGTTTGTCCTTTGAGCTGAGGACTGAGTCAGCTCCTTTTGAACAGAACAGAACCGCTGCTTTCAGTTATGCATCATCAGTAAATCAATACAGTTTTTTAGACCACTACAATAGATCAAGGCCAGGTTAAAGTGTGTGAGAGGTTTTCATGTTTTTCTAATTATTACTGTTAGGTGGGATAGTATATTTATCATAGATTTATATCCTTAAGTGGAAGTTTCTTAGACAAAAGGTTACGTACAAAAACACAGAAATCAGTCTCAAAATACAACAGAATAATTGTTTGACTTGTCTACTGCTAAAATCATGCAGTCTTAGTGTACAAAACGGCTCCTTTCCTGTTCTCAAAATATAAAGTTCATTTACACAAAACATATAGAGGTGCAGCATTGAGTAGTGCCAACAAAACTCTTTCTATACAATTAGGGAATTAGTCTGGCCATGTTTTTCAGTCTCCATTATATTTTTCCTGGTAATCAGCCATATTTGTTTTGATATAACCAGATCAGGCACTAATCCACCTGTGAATCATGTTCTGGGCGATTCACCGGTGACTAGACTCACATATTGGTCAAAAAAATGCCAAAATCAAAATGTAAATGTTTGACAGTAATAATCTCAAACTTAAGTATTTTTTAAAGTCCATTTTCACAGTTTCTGTTAAATCAAAGTAAAATAAATAGATGCACTGTATGTTCGCGCAGTCCTCTTAAATAAATCTAAATCTTTTTCATTTACCTTTGATTTGACTGAACTAAACAAAACACAAAAATAGTCACATTTCTTCCGCCAAAGCTTTCTGTCTTCTCCAAACCTCGTGCTTTTACTGACAGAGGACTGGCTGTAGACTTCTCCTTTAAAAATGATCATTGACTATTTGAAATGACTGAATCTCAATCAATTAAAATATTACTGACCAGCTTGGGAACCGATCTCACGCTATCTTCTGATCCATGTTATAATGTTGTTTCTTAAACGTGTGAATCAAACAAAACAAGTGATGAACAGGAATCCTGCATATTTATTAGGGCCCGACATATAGATTTAGTTGCGGCCAATATGATTCCAATAAAATGTGATTTGGAGCTGACGATATAATCACCGATATATTTATGACATAAAAATTCACTGTAAATCTTCAGTTGTTCCTAAAACTTAGGTTTGGCTCTATTGCGGGTTTTTTAGGCGACATTTCTTGTTCTTCTGCCTCTTTACGTCATATTTACAGAGTCGATCGGCCTAATGGTGTTTTTGTACGATATTCTCGCCTGTAAAGAAAGTTCTGCATGTAAACTACAGCTGTTAGCCTTTAGCGGTAAATGCGTGTGCGCCGCGGTAATGAATGATCTGCTAAATGCGGATAATTCACACCTCTGTTCACAGCTCATTTCCATATCAGTGCGTGTCCAGTAACATATATACGGCCACTTTTTATAGTCACTTTACAGTCGCTACAGAAGAGAAAACAGCCTGTTTATGTGTGCGAGCTACAGCAGCTAATCGCTAACCAATGAGAAAGAACCAAAACGAGCTTCAAACCAACACATTTCAACACTCAGCCTCACACAGGCTCCTCTCAGATCAGCACTAAGAACTGTCCTTTAATCCAGATTCATGTTTGGTGTGGAGCGCCTTGGGGACAATCGCGTGAGCTGTTTGCGTGTGATTCTTACAGAGAAGAGCATGTTCTTCTTGTCCTGGTTTACGGCTCTGGGGTCAGGCACAGGGTCAGTGTGTTTGAGCACAGACACAGACTCTCCCGTCAGAATCGACTGGTCCACACGCAAAGTGGTGGAGCAGATGGACGTGAGCCTGATGTCAGCTGGAACTTTGTCCCCAACTGAGGAAAAGGAAACATCAGTCAGGACAAGATAAACACAAGGCATCAGGAAAAGTTAGTTATGAATATGCATTAAAAGCAGATTAACAGTAAAACAGTGTTTGTTTCCCATTGCTACAGGAGATTATGGTCTCCCATAGTCTAAAATAATATGGACTCTAGAGACTCTGTTGCTCGTTATATTATCATAAACTTACTACACAAACCCATTAGCGGCAGTAAGTGACATTTATGCTGCTCAAACTGAGATTAAATTATTCACATAAAAATTATTTGTGCAACAATTTTCTAGACAAAATATATAGAAAACACTGAGTAAAACTCATGACTGGTCGACAACAAAAAATAAACATGAAAAGACCGTTTTATAACAAAGGCAGCTGCATTACTAAATTGAAATGTCAAAAAGGAACAAACTTTTTCTGATTTTCATTACTAATACATTTTATTTGTAAATAGTTTCTATGTAGAATCTGTCAGGAACCATTTTTCAACCTTTATTAGTATGATTTAGTATTTATAAAGTCTCAATGTACAATAGAAACAAATCACGGACACCTAAGATAACAGTTAGTTGCATCCCTATTAAATAAACATCTTTAGAGCTGCAAACCTGATTTTCACTGAAATTTTGTTTTATTTTCTTCTAGATGACAGATCTGAAACCTGGGTAACTTCTACTGGTGACAACAAGGTTTAAGTATCAGACACACAAAGTACAGAAATATCACTTTACACTTTTTATTAGGAACGTGGAAGTTTTTAATTTGTCATAATTTTTTAAATATACATTTTTATAAGCAATATAGTCCATTTTGGAATTGTGCGTATCTTCAGTCACAATATTATCCATTATTCATTTATTCTGCCCACCTTTAAGTGTGATGCATTTATTATAAGTCTGTACATAAATTAATTTAAGTGAATAAAAGTTAAAAGTGCTGTAAATACTGTGACAGGCCGAGAGGAAACCTGCAGCTGCACTGAGGGAACAGGGCCACATTCTTCCATTAGCAAAACACCAGGACATTATAAACAGTTTACACTGGTCTGAATACACAGGGTGATCTGGGATAACACACACACACACACACACTATACACACACACACTATACACACTATACACACACACTATATACACACACACTATATACACACACACTATACACACTATACACACACACACTATACACACACACTATATACACACACACACTATACACACACCACACCTACACACACACACTATATACACACACACTATACACACTATACACACACACACTATACACACACACTATATACACACACACTATACACACTATACACACACACACTATACACACACACTATATACACACACACTATACACACTATACACACACACACACTATACACACACACACACACACACTATACACACTATACACACACACACTATACACACACACTATATACACACACACTATACACACTATACACACACACACTATACACACACACACACACACACACTATACACACTATACACACACACACACACTATACACACTATACACACACACTATATACACACACACTATACACACTATACACACACACTATATAAACACACACTATACACACACACTATACACACACACACTATACACACTATACACACACACTATATACACACACACTATACACACTATACACACACACTATACACACACACTATATACACACACACTATACACACTATACACACACACACTATACACACTCTACACACACACTATATACACACACACTATACACACTATACACACACTATATACACACACACTATACACACACACACTATACACACACCACACCTACACACACACACACTATACACACACTACACACACACACACACACTATATACACACACTATACACACACTATACACACACACACACTATACACACACTACACCTACACACACACACACACACACTACACCTACACACACACTATATACACACACACTATACACACTATACACACACACACTATACACACACACACTATACACACACACACACACACACACACACTATACACACACTACACCTACACACACACTATATACACACACTATACACACTATACACACACACTATACACACTATACACACACACACTATACACACTATACACACACACTATATACACACACACACTATACACACACTACACCTACACACACACTATATACACACACACTATACACACACACACTATACACACTATACACACACACTATACACACACACACTATACACACACTACACCTACACACACACACTATACACACTGTATACACACACACACTATACACACACTACACACACTATACACACACTACACACACACACACACACACACACACTATACACACACACACATCTGATGAAGTCAAGGCTATTTCAGATGTTACATCATAACAATCTAAAACAATATTTCAAGGAGACATGTTGCTTTATTCCTGGTATGTAATTGTATTAACACATAGATTATTAGTATTATAGATTATTAGTATTATAGATTATTAGTATTATAGATTATTGGTATTAGAGATTATTAGTATTATAGATTATTAGTATTATAGATTATTAGTATTAGAGATTATTAGTATTATAGATTATTAGTATTATAGATTATTAGTATTATAGATTATTGGTATTATATATTATTTGTATTATAGATTATTAGTATTATAGATTATTAGTATTATAGGCAAGGTAAGGTTTATTTTTATATAGCGCTTTACACAGACACATGTCCCCAAAGTGACAGACTGACGGAGGCGCGTCAATTATAGATTAATTATAGATTATTGGCATTATATATTATTAGTATTATAGATTATTGGTATTATAGATTATTTGTACATGTTGTGTTTAATACAGGGACAGACACTGAGCAGAGGGGAAGGTTTGTTGTACCAGAAGAAGCAAATTTCCATCTGCAGCCCCTGAGCTGATGTAACAGAATCAGACGGAGACACAACCACGTCACCCACATTATCACTAAACCGGGACTAAACCAGGACTAAACCAGGACTAAACCAGGAATAAACCAGGACTAAACCGGGACTAAACCAGGACTAAACCAGGAATAAACCAGGACTAAACCAGGACTAAACCAGGACTAAACCAGGACTAAACCAGGACTAAACCAGGACTAGAACAGGACTAGAGGAAATGTAGATCAGGACTAAACTTGGCTCAAACCGGGACCAATCTAAGACGAGAATCATGAGTGAAGTAGGTAGGTACTGGGTAGGACGTAGGTGCAAATGGAAATTTCCTGAGCACTCAAGCCTCAAATGCCAGACAGTTACTCAAACAAACATGAATCCAGCCAAATAAAACTCCTGATGAGGCTGATGACGAGGGAAAGCCTTTAGAACAGTTCTTTCCTCATGGTGATGTCTTATTGTGATTGGATTTGCAGTTTGCAGTTCTGTTCAAAGTTCACATTTTAAACACATCAGAAGAACTGACAAAAAGACTGAAATTTTAACTGACTAATACAGGAACAGGATTTACATTAGTTAATTAGTAGGAAATTTTGTTACTTGGAAAATTGAGGTCTTTGAGATTTGCAAATTGCCAACATTCAAATTGTGATTTAGATTTGATTGCAACATTTCTCTTTTGTTGATGTGAACCGCAAACCTTTAGGTGAATTTCTCAGCTACTTTCTTACTTGATAACCTTGTAATCAAACTAATTTAAAAAAAAGGAATTTCCTATATACTGCCTAACACAACACAACAGACAAATTAATCACAATATAAACAAACATGTGTCAAAGTTGTGGCGAAAATAACTTAAACTAAAATCGTGCCGCCTCTGAGTTCCCATGGCCCGGAAACCCTCTGTCTACGTTAGAAGAGGCACTGGATCACACACTCTGCTCAATGGGGTTAAAAAAAGCTGCTGAATTCCCCTGATGAAGATTCTGCTGCTATTTCAGGAAGACGAAGGAGGGCAGTGGGACAGAGCAGCTCTACCAAAGACAAGATATGTACACATGATTTAATTCAACCCACACGTCAAAAGGGGAATGGAAAACTGAACAGCTGAAGATATGAGAAAACACTTTTAATTGATTCCATATTGTGAGAACGACTACTGCAGGACAAAAAGGGTCCAACAGAACATGAAACTGATAGAATTTTAATAATATCACAGGGCAGCATTGTGTGTGTGCAGAAATCAACACTGAAGCACCTCGACAGCCCAGCGAACACGGCGAGGCCTGATTAGAAATGGACTTTATTCCATATTACACAGATACACAAATGTACATGACTGAAACAATATAATAAACTGTCTGACTCTGACCTGAACAAAGAATAAAGTAGAACAGAGAAAGATTAAATAAAACTAGTCCAGATTTTTCCATCAGGTGACTCACATCAAGAGCTGCTCTCTCAGATCCCTGTCTGAGCTGAGTCCAGTCACTCCAGCGCCCAAATAAGGATAATAACTTTCCTCTTCACAAACCCAATGATCCCGATGTGATCAGGCCTGACATGTGTAAATAAATAATACTATGTGATGACGTGGCTGCTTGTCCACCTACATTGTTCAGAATTTACACATTCATCCTAGTTTGGTCCTGGTTTAAGTTAAAACTAGTGATGGGCTGATGAGTCGATTAATCGATAATTGATCTTCAGAGTTTGGTGGATCAGGTTCATGTTAATGGCCAAACTGAATGTCGGTGTCTGTGTAACGTAGCCTGAGGAGTCGAGGTCTGAGCACAAACTCTGGAGCCTCACAGTCCCACGTCTCGGCTCTGGCTCCTTGGAGATCCCTATATTCCTCAGAGTGCGTTTCCCTGCACATCAGTGCCCCGGGTATGATCGGGTTTTTGAGTGTCCCGGTTTCACATGTTTACGCAGCATCTGCAACGCGACATACGCACAGAACAGACTCAGCACCAGCAGAACATCCTCTGTCACAGAGAGAACACTCATATTCACTGAGTTGAGTCCTTTAGTCCCACAGAAGCTGAAGCAGCAGCACAAGGAAAGAGCTGCTTTTTTCAGCTCTTACAGTTTATGCAAATGAGCCGTGAGGTTTTAAGTTTAGTTTGTGTAAAACATAAATAAATGTTTAAATCTGCTTTAAACACATTCTGATCTCACACTGATGAGGCTCTGGAGTCAGGAGGTTTATATGTTGTAAAGTTGAATTTATTTATGCAGATTAGTAACAGTAATAACAGTGATGATAATTTTAATATAAAATGTAAATGATCAATCGAAAACCGATCGTTAATTTTCCCGATGATCGATTAAGATTATTAATTTTATTAATAGCTTAAGTTTAATCAAAGCTCATCCCTAATTAAAACCTGAACTAGGACCAAACCAAGTCTACACCACATACGACAGATTTTTGTCTGATCCATCTATTCACCTCACACTTTTTTGTATGTGTCATTTTATGTTTTCCTCCAAAGCGCATATTATACCCGTAAAACATTTTATATTCAATGAGTAAATTTAATAGAACAAATCTCAAAGATTAAGTCTGTCCAAAGTACCGTTACTATACCAAGTATAAGTAAGTAAGTATAAGTTTCAAAAACATGCCAAATCGTGCACGTTTTCAAATCAGGCAATGACACATACATAGTTTTTCCTCCCGGGGGTAAACATCAGGTGCCCCAGGGTTAACTTCACCCTCATCTCACTAATGATGAACAAGAACCAAAAGGTTACAGCGTAATTGTGCCACTGGAAAATATGGTCTGCATCTGTAATTATTAAAAGGCCTGAGCATCTATCAGTATTTCCATGAGTAAGTGTCGAAGAGATGAGATAAAGAAGAGAGAGAAAAAGAGAGGAAGAAGAGAGGAAGAAGAGAGGAAGAAGAGAGGGGGAGAAAGAGACACTGACTGAAGAGAAGAGAGGGGAGGATGTTACGCAATTCCAGCTACTGGCCAAGAATAACTCAACAAAAGATACCCTGATATGATTAGACTGAAACATCCTAAAAATGGAAGGTCTAAAGCAGGTCTAAAGCAGGACTAAAGCAGGACTAAAGCAGGTCTAAAGCAGGTCTAAAGCAGGTCTAAAGCAGGTCTAAAGCAGGTCTAAAGCAGGTCTAAAGCAGGTCTAAAGCAGGTCTAAAGCAGGTCTAAAGCAGGACTAAAGCAGGTCTAAAGCAGGACTAAAGCAGGTCTAAAGCAGGTCTAAAGCAGGACTAAAGCAGGACTAAAGCAGGTCTAAAGCAGGTCTAAAGCAGGTCTAAAGCAGGACTAAAGCAGGACTAAAGCAGGTCTAAAGCAGGTCTAAAGCAGGTCTAAAGCAGGTCTAAAGCAGGACTAAAGCAGGTCTAAAGCAGGTCTAAAGCAGGTCTAAAGCAGGACTAAAGCAGGACTAAAGCAGGACTAAAGCAGGTCTAAAGCAGGTCTAAAGCAGGACTAAAGCAGGACTAAAGCAGGTCTAAAGCAGGACTAAAGCAGGTCTAAAGCAGGTCTAAAGCAGGTCTAAAGCAGGTCTAAAGCAGGTCTAAAGCAGGACTAAAGCAGGTCTAAAGCAGGTCTAAAGCAGGTCTAAAGCAGGTCTAAAGCAGGACTAAAGCAGGTCTAAAGCAGGTCTAAAGCAGGTCTAAAGCAGGACTAAAGCAGGTCTAAAGCAGGTCTAAAGCAGGTCTAAAGCAGGTCTAAAGCAGGTCTAAAGCAGGTCTAAAGCAGGTCTAAAGCAGGTCTAAAGCAGGTCTAAAGCAGGTCTAAAGCAGGTCTAAAGCAGGTCTAAAGCAGGTCTAAAGCAGGTCTGAAACAGGTCTGAAACAGGTCTGAAACAGGTCTGAAACAGGTCTGAAACCAGGTCTGAAACAGGTCTAAACCAGGTCTAAACCAGGTCTGAAACAGGTCTAAACCAGGTCTGAAACAGGTCTAAACCAGGTCTAAAGCAGGTCTAAAGCAGGTCTAAAGCAGGTCTAAAGCAGGTCTAAAGCAGGTCTAAAGCAGGTCTAAAGCAGGTCTAAACCAGGTCTAAACCAGGTCTAAACCAGGTCTAAACCAGGTCTAAAGCAGGTCTAAAGCAGGTCTAAAACAGGTCTGAAACAGGTCTGAAACAGGTCTAAACCAGGTCTAAACCAGGTCTGAACCAGGTCTAAACCAGGTCTAAACCAGGTCTAAAACAGGTCTAAACCAGATCTAAACCAGATCTAAAACAAGTCTAAACCAGATCTAAACCAGGTCTAAACCAGAAGTAAGCAAAGTCTGAACCTAGACAAAACCAGATCTAAATGAAATCCAAACTAGGACTAAACCAAGGATGTGCCCAAATGTCCACACTAGTCCCTACTTAGGGCACTATGGTGTCTGAGAAGGTCGTGTGCTCAGGATTTCCCACATTGCCTTGGAAAGTAGTGACCATCGATGGTCACTAGACCGGTCAGTATAGACCAGAATACATTGAGAAAGATCGGGAAAACAGAGGCGTACAGCGACAGGTGTCCTAGCGGGAGCCACTTGGCTCCAGCCGTTAAAAGAGCGATAATTTCCACCTCTCAGACAAAAAGCAAATAATCCAGTGCATCTGAGTGAGCTCCAGGTGACAAAAACATTTATGATTAGAATTATTCCATAAACACGTGTGTGCAGTCTGATTTGATCAATGTTTATGGTATTATTTAAACCAGGTCTAAACCAGGACTAAACCAGGTCTAAACCAGGCCTGAACCAGGACTAAACCAGGCCTAAACCAGGAATAAACCAGGACTAAACCAGGCCTAAACCAGGTGTAAACCAGGACCTGACCAGGCCTAAACCAGGTCTAAACCAGGACTAAACCAGGTCTAAACCAGGACTAAACCAGGACTAAACCAGGACTAAACCAGGACTAAACCAGGACTAAACCAGGTCTAAAACTGGTCTAAACCAGGACTTGACCAGGCCTAAACCAGGACTGAACCAGGCCTAAACCAGGACTAAACCAGGCCTAAACCAGGCCTAAACCAGGACTAAACCAGGACTAAACCAGGACTAAACCAGGACTTAACCAGGACTTAACCAGGACGAAACCAGGACGAAACCAGGACGAAACCAGGACTAAACCAGGACTAAACCAGGACGAAACCAGGACGAAACCAGGACTTAACCAGGACTTAACCAGGACTTAACCAGGACGAAACCAGGACTTGACCAGACCTAAACCAAGACTAAACCAGGTCTAAACCAGGTCTAAACCAGGACTAAACCAGGACTTAACCAGGACTTAACCAGGACTTAACCAGGACTTAACCAGGACGAAACCAGGACGAAACCAGGTCGAAACCAGGACTAAACCAGGACTAAACCAGGTCTAAACCAGGTCTAAACCAAGTCTAAACCAAGTCTAAACCAGGTCTAAACCAGGTCTAAACCAAGTCTAAACCAAGTCTAAACCAGGTCTAAACCAGGTGTAAACCAGGACTAAACCAGGTCTAAACCAGGTGTAAACCAGGTGTAAACCAGGACTAAACCAGGTGTAAACCAGGACTAAACCAGGTCTAAACCAGGTGTAAACCAGGTGTAAACCAGGACTAAACCAGTTGTAAACCAGGTCTAAACCAGGACTAAACCAGTTGTAAACCAGGTCTAAACCAGGACTAAACCAGGTCTAAACCAGGTCTAAACCAGGACTAAACCAGGACTAAACCAGGACTAAACCAGGTCTAAACCAGGTCTAAACCAGGTCTAAACCAAGTCTAAACCAAGTCTAAACCAGGTCTAAACCAGGTGTAAACCAGGACTAAACCAGGTCTAAACCAGGTGTAAACCAGGTGTAAACCAGGACTAAACCAGGTGTAAACCAGGACTAAACCAGGTCTAAACCAGGTGTAAACCAGGTCTAAACCAGGACTAAACCAGTTGTAAACCAGGTCTAAACCAGGACTAAACCAGGTCTAAACCAGGTCTAAACCAGGTCTAAACCAGGACTAAACCAGGACTAAACCAGGTCTAAACCAGGTCTAAACCAGGACTAAACCAGGTCTAAACCAGGACTAAACCAGGACTAAACCAGGTCTAAACCAGGTCTAAACCAGGACTAAACCAGGTCTAAACCAGGTCTAAACCAGGACTAAACCAGTTGTAAACCAGGTCTAAACCAGGTCTAAACCAGGACTAAACCAGGACTAAACCAGTTGTAAACCAGGTCTAAACCAGGACTAAACCAGGACTAAACCAGGACTAAACCAGGACTAAACCAGGACTAAACCAGGACTAAACCAGGTCTAAACCAGGTCTAAACCAGGTCTAAACCAGGTCTAAGTTTTTGTGCTTACCTGCCACCTCCACAATGTCCCCGGGGACAATGTCTCTGGCTCTGATTCTCTGGACGCTCTTTTTGTCCTGGCGATAAACTTTTCCCATCTCGGGCTCGTACTCCTTCAGCGCCTCAATGGCGTTTTCTGCATTTCGCTCCTACGAATGAGAAAACGATGATGAAAAAGATGGACAAGGTGACGTACAACACAACACTGCAAAGAGTAAGGCGATTATTTATAGCCTAACAAGTTTGTAAAGATTATTATTATTAATATTAATGTTTTGTCAATTTTTAAATATTGGAATGGATCTATCAGCAACTCAGAATAAAAACAAATCCCTTCTTAAAAAGGTGTATTTTTGTTTATGGAAATTTGCAATTGCTTTGAAAGTTTCACAGTGCAGCAATAAACACTTCCACTCAGCAAAACAGAAAGCTGCAAGTGGCTACGCTAGAACTGAAAGGACTTACTTCCTGTTGATAATGTATTTCTGTTATGGGACTTCCTGATAAAAACAATTTTAATGAGAACTTTGGGAATGATACTGGAGGGATAAAGTGTCACAATATGATACGGATGTTGTCGAAGTAAATAGAATTTCTTATGATAAATGTGGTGGGACTAATCATTTTGTTGCTTTGTTCCATTTTCATTCCCATGTGGCAATAGACATAAAACATGTGATTTTAGGTTCAAGTCCGTGTGTCCCACTTAGTAACTTTGTTTTGCTTTGATATTCAACCATGACAAAAAAAACTAACAAAAAACTAACAAAATCCCTTTTAAAAGTCCTATATAACACAAAATGGACTCGGCTTTAAACCATGTTAAAATGTACTTACCTCATCAAAAACATACCTTTAGTTGTGTTTTTTTTCATTCACATATGGTTCATCGCCAAAGCTCGAAATGTTCTTTTGTGGTGTCATGAATCAGTAGTTTTTAAGTTTACAGCATTTACCCTTTTTTCTGTGGAGATGTGTTATTCCAGGTCTGAAATGATCCAGATGATTCTAGTTAAGGTGTATGAAGTTAAAAACACAGTGGAGCACTTCCTGTATCACCATATGACATCACAAGGTGGAGTGTTTTCAGTTACAGCCTAAATCTGCAGGGTTTGTGTGTTAAACATGTAAATGGAAGAAAACACAACTCCAGGTCTGTTTGTGATGAGGAAAAACATTATAGCACAGATCACAAAATCGTGTAATATGAGCTCTTGATTGGGAGTAAACCCTGACCTTAATATGGGCTGGACTAAGACAAAACTAGGACAGGACAAAACCAGGTCTACATTTGGACTAAACTGGACTCAAACAAGTATATATGGAGTAAAATCTATTTCCCTGAACTCGAATAAAGTAGGTCTGAAACGATTCATCAGGTAAATCGATTAGAAAAATGCACTGATTTTTTTTTTTGCCTCGATGCTTCGTTTTATTTTCATACGCTCGGCGACGGCCGGAACCTTCTGCGGTAGAGGTAAAGTTTCTGCACGACCACTGCACTGTGCACAAAACAGCACGGCCATGGAGCGAACACCTCATCTCATGGAGCGAACACCTCATCTCCTCCCTACACCGCACACTCCTCATCTCCTCCCTACACCGCACACACCTCATCTCCTCCCTACACCACACACACCTCATCTCCTCCCTACACCACACACACCACCTCATCTCCTCCCTACACCACACACACCTCATCTCCTCCCTACACCACACACACCTCATCTCCTCCCTACACCACACACACCTCATCTCCTCCCTACACCACACACACCACCTCATCTCCTCCCTACACCACACACACCTCATCTCCTCCCTACACCACACACACCTCATCTCCTCCCTACACCACACACACCTCATCTCCTCCCTACACCACACACTCCTCATCTCCTCCCTACACCGCACACACCTCATCTCCTCCCTACACCACACACACCACCTCATCTCCTCCCTACACCGCACACACCTCATCTCCTCCCTACACCGCACACACCTCATCTCCTCCCTACACCACACACACCTCATCTCCTCCCTACACCACACACACCTCATCTCCTCCCTACACCACACACACCTCATCTCCTCCCTACACCACACTCCTCATCTCCTCCCTACACCACACACACCTCATCTCCTCCCTACACCACACACACCTCATCTCCTCCCTACACCACACACCTCATCTCCTCCCTACACCACACACACCACCTCATCTCCTCCCTACACCGCACACACCTCATCTCCTCCCTACACCACACTCCTCATCTCCTCCCTACACCACACACCTCATCTCCTGCCTACACCACACACACCTCATCTCCTCCCTACACCACACACACCACCTCATCTCCTCCCTACACCACACACACCACCTCGTCTCCTCCCTACACCACACACACCACCTCATCTCCTCCCTACACCACACACACCACCTCATCTCCTCCCTACACCACACACCTCATCTCCTCCCTACACCACACACACCTCATCTCCTCCCTACACCACACACACCACCTCATCTCCTCCCTACACCACACACACCTCATCTCCTCCCTACACCGCCCACACCTCATCTCCTCCCTACACCACACACCTCATCTCCTCCCTACACCACACACACCACCTCATCTCCTCCCTACACCACACACACCACCTCATCTCCTCCCTACACCACACACACCTCATCTCCTCCCTACACCACACACACCTCATCTCCTCCCTACACCACACACACCTCATCTCCTCCCTACACCACACACACCTCATCTCCTCCCTACACCGCACACACCTCATCTCCTCCCTACACCGCACACACCTCATCTCCTCCCTACACCACACACACCTCATCTCCTCCCTACACCACACACACCACCTCATCTCCTCCCTACACCACACACACCTCATCTCCTCCCTACACCACACTCCTCATCTCCTCCCTACACCGCACACACCTCATCTCCTCCCTACACCACACACACCTCATCTCCTCCCTACACCACACACACCACCTCATCTCCTCCCTACACCACACACACCTCATCTCCTCCCTACACCACACACACCTCATCTCCTCCCTACACCACACACACCTCATCTCCTCCCTACACCACACACACCTCATCTCCTCCCTACACCACACACACCTCATCTCCTCCCTACACCGCACACACCTCATCTCCTCCCTACACCACACACACCACCTCATCTCCTCCCTACACCACACACACCTCATCTCCTCCCTACACCACACACACCTCATCTCCTCCCTACACCACACACACCTCATCTCCTCCCTACACCACACACACCTCATCTCCTCCCTACACCACACACACCACCTCATCTCCTCCCTACACCGCACACACCTCATCTCCTCCCTACACCGCACACACCTCATCTCCTCCCTACACCGCACACACCTCATCTCCTCCCTACACCACACCCAACACCTCATCTCCTCCCTACACCGCACACACCTCATCTCCTCCCTACACCACACACCTCATCTCCTCCCTACACCACACACCTCAGCTCCTCCCTACGCCACACACCTCATCTCCTCCCTACTCCTCACACAACTCCTCTCCTCCCTACACCACACACACCACCTCATCTCCTCCCTACACCGCACACACCTCATCTCCTCCCTACACCGCACACACCTCATCTCCTCCCTACACCGCACACACCTCATCTCCTCCCTACACCACACACACCACCTCATCTCCTCCCTACACCACACACACCTCATCTCCTCCCTACACCACACACACCTCATCTCCTCCCTACACCGCACACACCTCATCTCCTCCCTACACCACACACACCTCATCTCCTCCCTACACCGCACACACCTCATCTCCTCCCTACACCACACACACCTCATCTCCTCCCTACACCACACACACCTCATCTCCTCCCTACACCACACACACCTCATCTCCTCCCTACACCACACACACCACCTCATCTCCTCCCTACACCACACACACCACCTCATCTCCTCCCTACACCACACACACCACCTCATCTCCTCCCTACACCGCACACACCTCATCTCCTCCCTACACCACACACACCTCATCTCCTCCCTACACCACACACACCTCATCTCCTCCCTACACCACACACCACACCTCATCTCCTCCCTACACCACACACACCTCATCTCCTCCCTACACCACACACACCACCTCATCTCCTCCCTACACCACACACACCACCTCATCTCCTCCCTACACCACACACACCACCTCATCTCCTCCCTACACCACACACACCTCATCTCCTCCCTACACCACACACACCTCATCTCCTCCCTACACCGCACACACCTCATCTCCTCCCTACACCACACACACCTCATCTCCTCCCTACACCACACACACCACCTCATCTCCTCCCTACACCACACACACCACCTCATCTCCTCCCTACACCACACACACCACCTCATCTCCTCTTTGGTGTTTAGTCCCACTTTAATATCACAAATGCACTTTGGTAAGCCGATTTACATACACAGTTTAACAGTATTACAGGAGAAACTTTCCACAGGTCAAACTAATCACTCACCTGCCACACTCCTACGATAGCATTAGCGATTAGGATCAGGAGGATCACGAATGGCTCCACAAACGCTGTGATGGTGCCTTCTCCCTCCTCAAACCAGGCCAAAGTCTGCACCAAGACACAAGGATTCATTATATTAGGACTCCAAACACAATAAGAACAGAGTGTTTCCTATTTGAGAGGAACTCGGCCTGAATATGCTGAGTTTATGTGTTAAACATATGAATGAGACAAAACACAAGCCCAGGTATGTTTGTGACGAGGAAACAAGATTATAATATTAGAAAATACTTATGATTATTACATACACCATGGCCAAACAACAGTGACATCTTTTCATTCCCACTGTCTAATTAGCATTCCTCTAGTAATATGACTCGTTTTAGAAAAAGTCATTTTCTGAGTGATAAAGTCAAATTAATGTGACATAAAAACACTTTGAGTTAAATTATATATTACACTGAGTTAAATTATTAGTTTGTATTATTTTGCTTCTAAAATTCTTACAATTATTATTTTTAGATGATATTGTAACCTGAATAATCCCATTTACTGATTAACTCTTATTTAGAATATTTTACTTACAAATGAAATGCAGGCAGCCAGCAGCAGGATTCGGACCAGCAGATCCTCAAACTGCTCCAGCACAAGTTCCCATAGTGACTTCCCTGATGAACATTTTAAATTAGTTTTGACAACAAGATTAAATTATTAAATTAATTCAAATATAAAACCACAACATATAGATAACTGTGCTGCTTACCTTCCTCCGCTGGCAATTCTGTGGGGAAAACAAAGAGAAAGTATTTTGTTGTTAAACTTATTACACATTTCAGCCTTTTTCTATTTACTTTTGTCATAAAAACTATATATACTGACACAAAAACTACAAGTCGCAATAAGAGACTTTTTTTTTCTTTACTAACGCTGACACAATCAGAATCATACATCGTCTCTAAGTTTGTGGCATGTTTTAGTCCATGCCTAAAGTCTAAGGTTGCCAAAAATAGACCCAAATACTAATCAGTACTTAAAAATATGCTAGAGGATCACATTTGACTTTTCCTGAATAGTTTTAGACTGATCTTCCTTTACATCAGAACTAATATGTGGTAGTGTTCATATCTCACCATTAGGTCCCCATCGCTCCCGGTTCTTCTTTAGCTGCTCACAGCTAAGGCCTGTCGACTCGTTCACTCCGAAGTGTCCCAGAACCTCCTCCACTGTTTTTGTGTGTGCATTATCCATCACTGTGGGAATATCCAGGGGGAAAAACTAGTCAATCACATGTTTTACCTAAAACCTGAGCGCTCTGGTGGTTTATATGTCTATTAATTATTCATTCCCCACTTTGCAGCCAAGACACTGATTCTTGGGGTTACATTCACACGCTGCATAAATGGACGTAGCTAACCCGTTAGCCGCCGCATGCCCAACAGGAAGTGAGTATGGGCACTAATGTTTTCAAAATCATAATCATAATTTTGTGTAATATAGGACCCGAAAGAGCTGGAGTCGATGGAGTCGGAAGTGTGTCCATGTTCACTCCCTATTTGAGCATGGACTTTAGGTTAGCTATGTCTTTTTAAATAGTCTACGGATGGACTTATGATTCACATGTTTAAGTTGTCTTTATATAAATACATTGTTTTCTAATACCTTTTTCTGCATAGTTGTGAATGCTGTCGTCTTGTCAAGTGCAGTTTGGGTCAGATACATAGTGATACGTAATCATTTTGAGAGCTTTTGCAAAATTAGTCAACTAATCGATCATCAGGACATTAGTTTTTAGTGGCCCGAGCATTTCTTTAGTCAACTACAGCCTTATGTATGGAGGAGAGCTACAAAACTCTCTATGTACTGAAATGTGACTGGTTGCATCTCTGACATCATAAATATTGCAGAGTATTTCAGCAGCAGCACAGTTGGCAAGGGACTGGAAAGCACCGCCAGGTAACAGACGCCCTCAGGAGAACACACTAAAAAAACTACAGCCCACAGGGGACCTGCCGACTCAATACAAAAGGTCAGAATTGTGAATCCACTTTCTATGGTCAGTTATTGGAGGAAGGTCTAAACAAAATAAGTAAACATTTTGGTGTTTTCGTCAAAAAGCAAAAAACAAGCAAAAACAACAGTATCACTAATTTAGTCAATAAAATAATGCCCCTCCTTTGTAAGTTGCCTAATATATAGAATAGTTATAACTACCACATAGAGGCAATACTAGATGGTGAATACTGTCGTTGTGTTCTTGAGCAAGACACTTCACCCATCTAGTATGAATGTGAGTAATTGTACAGGTGCACAGGTTACGTCAGTCATGCTCCCCTCAGTCTAACCCTGGGCAGATGTGGCTACAGAGGAATCACCACCACCGAACATGGGGATTTAACTAATACTGCATGAAACTGAAACTAAAGCAATTATGAGTTGTTCAAAGCTACAATTTAGTGAAGTGTTTACAGCTTATGCCATTGTCTCCATATAGTCATTAAAAAACAATGCCCATATGTCTATAAAACCTTTTATGAATTATTTAAAGAGCTGTAAGATCAATGTCACATACAGCCCGATATAATTAATCATAAAGTAAACACCTATAAGCCAATAAAGAAGATTAGTAGCCAGAGGTATTGGCCTTTTGAGATGATTTTGGTCATATTAATTCATACAATGATATGTTAATAAATGTTTAATGTTTAATAAAGCTGTATACTAGTATATTATAACCTGCATGATGCCTGATAGTTATTTGACAAGCTATAAATTGTAATGAGAAAAAAACTGGACTTCCATTGGCATATAGAGAGTACATGTCATAATAAATAGCAAAACAGCTTATCTTAACTAAACAAACCAAGCCCAATGACCTTTGATTTTATGCCAAGCTACATAAATATATTACTACAAACTTGCTGGAGGTATGATGCAATATTACACATTAATTCATAAATAAATAGTAAAAGTGTAGCCTAAAGCAGGAGGCTAACGCTAGCACTAGCCCTGATGCAGCTGGAGGAGACACTTAGAATAATCCCTGGCTGGAAGAACAGGTTGCTTACCAGATTCGTCCTTTATAAATGTCCGTGTGTTCTTCTCTCTGCCTTCTGGGTTTAAAACACAGCTTATATTAAAGCACCATGTGAGATAAATTGTTTACCGAGGAGAGATGACGAAGGAAAACACGTCCAGTGCGTGGGGAAACTATTTAGTTAGAATGATTCCCGCGAGTCATTATGTAGTAGCAGCGTTAGCCACGGAAATCTGCATCTAAACGCGAAATTAGGCCCCTGGCAATGATGAAAAATAAGGCGTTTATTAAGGCAAATGTTGTCGAAAGCTATGGATAATTTCTGGTTAGTTTATCCGCTGAAAATGCTAACGTTATCCTGGTTTTGTTAGGAGGCTACGCTGGACTACATCCCCCAATGTCACCAAGCACCGAAATTGCACCAACAACATCCGGTCCCTGTCTTTTTTAAAGCTTTTCTCCTCTTCTAGCTCATTATTTACTCATCAAATTACTCAAATATAAAATGAAGTATGATGTAATTACTCTAAAATCGTATATATTAGCATTAAAAATCTAAAGCGTAGTAATTTAAGTAAGTTATTTATCATTTCGCATCGCTAAATCTTTCTAACTTGACAGCACTGCGCTGTTATGAACGTGATTAACGGTTCTCGACAGGACGTAGGTGGAAACAAGCCAATCAGAGACCAGGATTTATGATTGATGTGACCGGAAGGCCAATCATGTTTTGTAAATCTTTAAGACCCGCCCAAACCAAGCTTAGACAGCGCTGGACTCTGTGTAAAGGTGATTAAAAGAGCCTGGAGCAATAACAAAATAAAGTGTTGTGTAAATGCATCATTTGGAGATCGTCTGAACAATTTCATTTGGCATTACTACAGTTTGCCACAGTAACACTGCAGATTTAAAGGAAATCCAAAAGGGAAAAAAAGGGCGCCTTCTGCCATTATGATCTCCATATAGCCAGTAAAACATAGGTTAATTAATATGACATCCAAGGTAGATTAAATTATTTTTGGTCAAACTGCATAAATCTTCATAAAAATGCAAATTAATCTGGGTAAATTACTTTCTAAAAACTTTAATAAATATACAACTTCTGTACATTGTAGGAACTATAACACGGGCAGGCTGGTCTTTTCATATTACAAGTGTTTATAAAATTTGGTGAAACCACTTTTTATATATAATTTTATTTTTAAGTTACATATTAACATAAAACGATGATACAACATGCTTCATATAACAATACTATTGCAATAAAAAACAAAATAATATACAAGTTCCTGGACACCATCCAAATAAAAGGCTATAATTGTAGATAATAAAATATTAAAAAGTAAGACGTGTATTAATGAATCTCTTTAAAATATAAAGAACAATTATAAAAGTAGCATAACTGAAAACTAGTCTAAAACTTAGCAGGTTAAATATCATTATAAATATCCCCATTATTAAAACCCCATTATTCGAGCTATACTGTGCATGATGTAGTACATGTGTTACATTCTTATCCCTTATTTGAAGATGGAAAACGTTGTAGTGTCTTCTTTAAAATGGATATTCACGCCACAAACTGAAAAAAAAATAAGACAATGTAAAAAAATTTATTAAATTTTGTACTTGTACTTAGATTGTGTTAATGATGCCATGAAATTCTTTAATGTCCATAGTTTAAAACTGAGGTGGAGCTGTGGAGAAAAGACAAGCATCTGATCCTTTTAACTGTCAAAACTGAGACATTTGGACCTGTTTCTGATTGGTCAAAATCTCTTAATTACATCTGTATGTCCAGTCAAAACTAGATAATTAGAATAATCCATAGACTGTATAAAAAAGTGGACTACGTGAGCATATTTGGAGCCAGACTCTATATTATGAAAAGGATTTTTTTTGACAGACAAATATGGCAAAAAACCCCAAAACACCAGGATCATGTAGAGCGGGTTAATGTGAACATTTTAAGACCAAAATGAGGAGGCCACAGCAGCAGGTACAGAGAGAGACGATAATATTCTAATCTAAGTCAATGGGAGTCGGGGTCAGAAGGAGCTGGAAAAGCCGCATGTGAACGTCCTGTTTGGATGCAGCAGCTCGAGTGTTAGCTATGTCCATTTATATAGAGAGTCTATGGAATAATCAGATAACCCAATAATTAGACATGATTTTTTGTGTGTGTTTACAGTGCAAGAGAAATATGACCATAAAAACACCTTCATTTTAAACACTTCTCTCTTTCAGTTCCCTCCTTGCCACACCAGTTTTCCCTTTTTTACATTTTGTCAGGCAAAAACTTTCTTTTTTGGTGTGCATGTGAGCCAATTCTGTAGCAATAATAAATAATGACTAATAATAAACAGCTGTATCGTTTGTGTTACCTGTTTGTGAGCTCAGGGTCTTGTGCACTTTGCAGCAGCAGCTCCTTGATCTCGTGTGGAGGATTTAAGCCGTGGAGCTGAGCCCTTTCCCACCGCTGCAGGCGACTGATGCCTGAGAGTCACACACAGGTTACAAATGTGTGCAGGAAAAAACTACCTGCATTTAGAGTCAGACAAACTTACTAGAACAGCAGCTCAAAAATACAGTGTAAAAAAAACTTGGTGTGGCTATTTGACTCACAATAAAACATTTAGTGTAGTCGTGAGTTATGATTATTACGAGAAGAAGCATCATGATCTAACATAACTTATGCTATGATTAAAGAGGAGGTTCTAATTCTGTGGGGAATTTAACTGCCAACATGTTTAGATCACCATGTTTTATTGTTTTGAAAATGCTATATTTGCCGAAAACTCCCCTCCCTGCTCTCTGCGCTCTCCAACTCCCCCTTCAGAGCACGACCCAACACAGTCGTCAGTGTGCGTACTGCAGGTTTGTCAGGTTGTTGGGCTCGTGCTTTTGGGGCGTGACTGAAGCGTGAAAGAATGACACTAAAACCTATTCAGGGAACAACGCTGACGACACCATGACACAAAACAATAACTTCTTTAGTATGTGACCAGCTTTATGAAATCAAACTTTCTGCAGGATAAAGTAATGAAAGTGTTTATGATAAAAGTGTTTTACATTTAGGTTTAGTTTGTTTGAGTAAAGGTTGAACTGAAAAGAATTTTTTCTCTTTTTCAGCTAATATCGTCATTTCTATTGAGCTGAATAAAGTTATATGTTTTATTATCACCTGTGCAGGGCCCAAATCTCCAGTCCAGATCAAACTGTTTGAGCTTCTGCAGATCCTTCTGACGAGCAGCACTTTCTATTTCTGGAAACAATAAAACAGTAAAACGAGAGAATCAGACTGATGGTCAGGCCTTCATAGATTCTGACCAAGCACTTGGTTTTCATTGTGCTATTAGCTTATTGCAGCTGTTTACAAAACTGTTCATGTACAAAAGGGCCTATTGGGAACATCCTGCCTTATGTATCAGTGGGATGAAGTGTTCAATATTCAGTATTTATATAACATAATATAAGCGCTTACTGCACTGTTTTGTAGTAGATGTTATATCAGTAACGTTTCCTCATCACAAACATACATGGAGTTGCGTTTTGTTTCGTACATGTTTAACACACAAATCCTGCATATTTGGGCTGTGTTCTTTCCTAAAAATGAAAACACTTTGTTCCACCTTCTGATGTCATTAAGTGGTGGAAATACAGGAAATGCTCCACTGTGTTTTGAAATCCTTCACGAAAATTATTTCTGCTCTTTTCAGCCCTGGGTTTGCCATTTAGTTCAAGTTACAGCTGTTGTTTCAGCTTCATTTCTCAGTTCTCCATCATAGATGAAAGACTTTCTACTGACAATCTCAAATGTGTAAAAGGCAAAACTCAAATATTCAAACATAAAAGCTACAACATACAAGAGTACTGACTGAAAAGTAAAGGTGATTTAAAAATAGCTGTAAATCTGAGTTTTGGAGATGCAGCCTCATGAAACAAAACTCCAGGTATGTTTTAGAGGAGGTCACAGCACGAGGCTAAAAGCTCCCGTTAGTCAGTGTTGCAGAGTATAGGACCTTTACTATTATTATGATTTTATCTGTAGCAAGAAACCTTCAAAATGTGTCTTACTGTGAATGGTTTACTGACTCACTGCTGTAAACAGGACTCCGATATAAGGAGCTCTTTCAGCCATAGACTGCGGCTGCCGCGCTGCTCCACTGAGAGACACAGGAAATCTTTCCTGCCTGTCGCCATCAAACTGTTGAACGCTGCACTTTAACTCACTTTAACTCACAAACTACTCAATCCTTTTCATCCTATTCCCTGCTCACACATGTATATAGTCATAAATAGGTCAATGATGTAAATAATTTCCCAGAGAGAGCTATTTTATCTTTTATCTTATTGTATTTAGCTTATTTTGTAACTTGTTTGATCTACATGCTCTTGGTCGGTTGCATCTGTAACAAAGAAAATTTCCCTTCGGGGATGAATAAAAGTAATTCTGATTCTGATTCTGATTCTGATATAACATCACATAATAGACTGAAAACACTGCATTATTCTGCACGAAACCTTCTAACCCTGTAGTTTAAACCTCTCTGGACTGAACGGGATTATTCAATATGGTTTATCACAATTAAATCAAAATTGTAATAAGAGTTCCCGTGATTATCAAATCGCTAAGGCTGCAAATGTTTAGATAACAGAATTTTCACAGTAAAGAACAGATCAAATATCTGGTTGTACCTGTAGTTTATACCTAGTCCTCTACAAACATGTTCTGAATTCTGTATTAGTTTAGCAGTTTTCTCTCAGTTATTAATGCTTCTAGATGTGTTTCTCTGTGAAATGAATCCTACTAATTAAAAGATACATTTAATAATAATAAAATATGCTTGAAACTGTTGTAGCAGATGTGATTTAGCCTTAAAGTGAAACAGTTACGTTCTGGGGTGGGAGGAGGAGTGGGGCTCCTCTGTCGTTTTCCTCCTCTTCTCTCTTTCTTCACGACTCTGTACGAGTCTGTGATCAGCCGGCGCTTGGTCGTCATTCTGCCCAACCTGAAATACACGAAGGCTCTGGGAAAAAGCAGCTACAAAAACATAATGTTGTCCCCAAACTAAAATCTCCATATTAAGGAACTGACTCAATACTCGATAACAATTACAGTATAACAGAAGAAAAAACATTCTACGTTTTTGTAATAAAATCTAATTTTCATGCACAATGTAATTTAGCACTTGCTTTATGTTACCATGAGACGTTCTGATGAAGCTCAAAATATCAACAAAACTGTCCAGAAAAACTCCTGTTAATGTGATTTTTTGAAGTGTTGCTCAAATCTACTTTTTTGATTCTTCTGACAAGCCTATAAAGAAGTAAAATACTGTGCATGAAGACAGTTTAATGCTATGTAGATTGCAGAAGAGCATTCAAAAGTTCACATTTTAGTGGAATTACAATGTTTTTGATTATTCACAACAGTAGACTTTTACATGTCCAGTAAAAATCACATTACCCAATAATTGGATCTGATTTTTGGTGCATTTACGTGCTCAAAACCACCTGGTGACGTGTCAGTAAATCAATGTATTTGATTAAGTTGCATTTGAAAGACAAAGTATTAGAGCTGCAACCAATGATTAGCTGTTTAGACTTAGGGCTGTATCGAAAATCAGATACTAACCAACTCTGAGAAAGTATCGATGCTAAAAAGGCCACAGGACAGAAATGAACCTTTCCTGAAAAGGTTTAGAATGATTCTGAGAGGTATCAGAAAAAGTATAAGACCTCAGACGAGTAAACACCCGTGGACCATTATGGAACATAGATTACACAGATATCAGAGCATGGGAATATAAAAGAAAGAAAATCACACTGTATTGTCTAAATTAAAAGTGTTTTTAATTATCATTGTGGTATCAGAATCAGTATTGAGTATTGAGTCTATTCCTTAGTATTGAAATTGTGTTTGAAAGTAACACTATTCTGAATATGACATTTAGACAAAATGTGACACAGATAAAGCTGAAGTGAAACAGTCTGAGCAGATCCTGTAGGAGATATTTATACTTTAAATGACTTCTAGACGACAGTCAGAACATCTTGATTTCAGAAACACTGTTGACATGCCTGTCAACCATGGACAAATAAGGATTACACACAGTTCAATCCGAGTACATTTAACCAGAGTCCTAGTATGGAGAAATAAATAATTCTTGTATATAGGGCTAAAGTTAAAGTTAAGACAAAAAGTTGTATTATTTTTCTATTTTATTCTGACTTGTAAATATATATTATATTAAATGGTTATGTCTTATTTCACACCTAATTTGGTATCTTTTTTGCTACGTATTTAAGAATTTAAGTAAGTATTTATTTCTATAGCGCTTTTCAGACATATGTCACAAAGATGCTTTACAGAGGATTATTTACATTCTTCATTCACTCCAGACCCGGTGGTAATTTTATTCCCATTTCTATTCTTACTCTTTGTTATTATATTAAGTTCTCTTATAATGTTTGTTGTGTGCAGTGTTCTGCCCAACAAAGGCAAAAGATCTGAACTCGCCTTAACTCGAGTGTGAAACTGAGAAAAATTACTTAAAATTTCTGTTTTGTCCAGACAAAAGTATAATAATAGTTAGGGCTCCCAAAATTTGACACAAGAAATATTTGTATGTGAAAAATCTTGAGGTCAAATTGCCCTTTGACTCTTACTGTACTAAGTATCATGGGCCAAAAGTAAGGAGTGCAAAGGCAAAAGATAAGGGCCAAATAAGGGTCATAACGCAAGTTTGAGCTAAGTATTTTTCACTATATTTATTCATATTTATTATTAAAGAAGGTCTCAAATACCCCTAAGTGACATTAATTCATTTTTGACCAAACATGTTCCTGCCTTTTGCCTTTGCAGGGCAGTGTAGTGTGAATAGCTTCATAATTATAGATATTTATCCATATTAAAGCATAATAATTGGACGCACTGGAAATGCTATTTAATTATAAAGCACTTGACTTATTAAATGCACTTTTCTCGACCATTTGAAAGACCTCATCATTCATTCAATCAATCACACTGTATTTATAGAGCACTTTTCATACAAAAAATGCAACACAAAGCGCTCATATTCATTAGTGCAGATTCTTTGAATTAAATTGTACATCACCACACGCGTATTATTGTGTATTACCGCGTTATTACAGATCGATTTCTCCACTTTATAAACACGTATCGATTATTGATGTGTTGTTGTCCATTTTTAAAGCGCGTCGCTTTTTCTGCTTTTCCGTGAATGAGGAACAGAAACATGCGCGTCCCGTTGTGGATATAAAACTATTTAAACTTTTGTTATTACACAGATTTGAAGACCTGCTAAAGTTATACGTGACTAACCTTCTTACTGCAGCCCAAAGGAGGAAAATAAAGGACGATTTTGTTGTTAAAATAAGTGATATTTTCGTGGAGAGTCGATAAAAACAAGGCTGCTCTTCTTCTGCGGCCGTGAGGGTTGGGGTGAGGGTGAGGAGCTCAGACCTGCCCCTGGTGGACGCATCAGGCATTACAAATACAAAGGCCAAGGGCATGTTTATGTGTATTTGCTGGATTTCAGATGCCATCACAATATTCTACAGGCCAATATTAATTAATACAGATGGGGGACAGCTAAAATTAAAAATTGGTTGTACTTCAGATGGTGTCAGACTCCCAGATGAGGCCAAGGGCCACTTTTCTCCACTGATAACACTGTACTTGTACAAGAACTCACTGTATTACAACATATTTTTTGCATTTTAACAATATTAATTTTACCTGCCCTATCTGTATTAATTAGTATTGGCCTATCTAATGTAGTGATGTCCTCTGAAATGCCCCGGGATGGGGGGAGATACGAGTCAGGTTTGTGAAGATGCGAGCCTGTTTACACCGGGGGTTTTAACTGCAGTTTGGTACAGTACATTGATCCTATATGAAATCACAAATGCTAGTCAATAAATGTTACTTCATTTATCAAAAAAAGAGTGTGAAAGATTAATTATACTAACAAAGTATAAAATGCTGAGGTATCTGACATGGACTAATGCCAGTTGTGGAGTGCATTTATTGATTTAACTTTTACCAGATGTATTAAAAACCACATTCACAAACATTAATAGTTCCTGAACTACTTGGAAGTGCTTATTGCGGCTTTATAAAATGTTTACTCTGCTAAATGTGTAAATGCATATGTTTTTTGTTTTTTTTAAATTCTGGACTTGGTTTGGTGAAGTAGATCAAAATTTATCATAATTTTACATCAGGGGCAATTTGAACAATAAGCTGAGGGGGAAAAAAGCACAAAAATAAGAAGTAGCTGAAACCAATACCTCTATCCAGGCCCAACACACATTTGGGGTCCAGGGCAATAGCCTCACATGACCCACGCCCGAGCCACCTCAGCTGGCTCCTCTTGACGTGGAGGATTAGAGCTCCTCATTAAAGGGAGCGCCCAGTCTCTCTGAGGGGGAAACTCATTTCAGCTGCTTGTATCTGTGAACTTGTCCTTTTGGTCATTACCCAAAGCTCACGACCGTATGTGAGGGTAGGAACATAAACTGAGGTAAATTGAGAGCTGTCGACGCTGCACCGATCCGCCCGTCAATCTCACGCTCTATACAGTAGTCCCCTCACTGTGAACAAGATACCGAGATACTTAAACACTTCCACTTGAGGCAGGGACTCTCCACCCAGAGAAAGCACCTTTTCCCGGTTAAGAACGTGGCCTTGGATTTGGAGGAGCTGATTTTCATCCCAGCTGCTTCACACTTGGCTGCAAACCACCCCAGGGCATGTGGCAGGTCCTGGCCTGATGAAGCCAACAGGACAAGATCATCTGCAAACAGCAGAGATGAGATACTGGACCCCCTCCGGCCCCTGGCTGCGCCTAGAAATTCTGTCCATAAATACAATGAACAGAACCGGTGACAAAGGGCAGCCCTGGCGGAGTCCAACATGCACCGGGTACAGGTCTGACTTACTGCCGGCAATGCGAACACAGCTCCTGCTCCGGTCATACAGGGACCGGACCCCATACTCCCAGAGTGCCCCCTGAGGTTCTGAGGTTCGACTATTGGCCGGACTCTCCTCTCCAGTCCCCTGGCACAGACTTTACCAGGGAGGCTGAGGAGTGTGATTCCCCTGTAGTTGGAACACACCCTCCGGTCCCCCTTCTTATACAGAGGGACCCCCACCCCGGTCTGCCAGTCCAGAGGTACTGTTCCCAACCGCCACGCAATGTTGCAGAGACGTGTCACCCAAGACCCACAACATCCAGAGACTTAAGGTACTCAGGACAGATCTCATCCACCCCCGGAGCCCGAGGAGCTTTAACCACCTCAGTGACTTTGGCCAGGGTGATGGACGAGTTCGCCTCTGGGTCCTCAGCCTTGGCCTCCTCTTGGGAGGACGTGACGGTGGGATTGAGGAGATACTCAAAGTTTTCCTTCCACCACCCGACAACATCCCCAGTTGAGGTCCCCCGAGGTTTACAGTGCGGCTCCCCGTGGGGGGAGAGCCGCACTGTAAACACAGTTGGTGAAGCACTGCTTCCCCATCCTGAGGTGTTGAACGGTTTGTCGGACTTTCTTTGAGGCCGACCGTTAGTCCTCCTCCATGGCCTCCCCGAACTCCTCCAGCACAGAATTTTTGCCTCTTTGACTGAGCTGCAGCCTCAGGAGTCCCACAAGACAACAAGCCCAATAGGACTCCTTCTGATGGCATCCCTTATGTCTGGTGTCCACCACTGTGTTCGGGGGTTTGCCACCGCGACAGGCACCACAGACCTGACGGCCACAGCTACGAGCGGCATCGACAATAGAGGCCGAGAACAGAGTCCACTTGGACTCCATGTCCCAGCCTCCCCCAGAATCTGTGAGAAGCTCCTGGAGGTGTGAGGTGAAAGTCCCCTGACAAAGGGCTCTGCTAGAGGTTCCCCACAGACCTTCACGATGCGCTTGGACCTGCAGGTCTTTCCGGCTTCCTCCTCCGACCCAACTGACCACCAGGTGGCGTCTACAGCTCTGCCCCTCTCTTCACCCGAGTATCCAGGACACACGGCCGGAGCTCAGACGACACGACAACAAAGTCGATTATCAACCTCCGGCCGAGGTCCTGGTGCCACCTTGTGGACCTTGTGCTCGAACATGGAGTTCGCTCTGGACAAACTGAGTCCAATAACAGAATCCGCTCAGAGGCCACAGCCGGTACTGCCCAGTTCCCCTCCAGGGACTCGCAGAAGGCCGGGTCCTCTGCACTGCTGTGAGGCCCGAAGGCTGATACCACAGTGAGGGTCCCCGACCCAAAGGCACAGTAGTCTTATCATGGATACTTTAAAGTTTTCTTCAACCTTACATTTTAAAAGTTAGGCTCTAGGGAATGTCCAAGAAATGTGTGGGGCAGTTACTCTACGTTGAATCAACTTGCTAATGTTAATGTTGTTCAAATGTACTTCAGCGGTAAAACAAGCTCACCTAAATGTAGATTGGTGACAGGAAAAGGCAATGACAGCACTTCTCATGAGCTTCCTGGTGGAGTAAATATTAAAATCAATACAAATTGTGTTGAGTCGTGTCTCAGCTGTGGCTTTGTCCATTAATCCCACCAGAGATCATTTTCATCATAATGAGATTTGTAAACAGGCACTTGTGTGGTATCCACATGGGGACGGCGGTGCTACGGAGCTGATGGGATGGACAGTGGACAGTTTATGTCAGATGGAGTTTTAACTGAAAAAATGTATATAAAATTAAATCTACAGCTATCTATAATCTACTTATATTCAACATGGGCAGGACTGGACTGGGAGAAGAAACAAGACTCTGTGCTAATTTAGTAAACATATAAATAAATATAGAATTGAATATTTGTGTATAATTTGAATAAAACTGGTTTGAGATGGTCTTAATAATACTTTTAGGCCTGTTTGTATTGACCTGTAGGAGTTTTCCCAGGGGCAAAGGGACTTTTTGGGACAGACCTGATGTCACACTTCACCCGCCTGTTGTTTTTTTTCAGACAAACACAATAGATATTTGGCCTGGTTGTTTTGCTTTGCAGTGGACAGTAAAACGTTGTAGTTTAACATGTGGTATGATGTAGTGCACACAGAGTCCAGTGGCATTAATATTGAAGTATTCTTAATAGACATCGTTAGCCCGACTGGAGACATCCAGATGACTTCCTGTTCTCTGATCCCCTTTCTACATTTGTTTAAGTGCCTTTGACTCTGTGATTTTCTGCACTCGTTCACTTGGCTGGATTTTATTTAAATTTAAATGTACTTGCTTAGAACAAATCTTACACTTCTCTTTTATATGGCGTTAAACTTTACTGATATGCAGGTGTTTTTATTGTTTAAATACACTGTGCTGTGGGCAGGATCATCTCTCCACAGATCTGGCTGATAAGCTGGTGGCAGCACCTGTTTCAGGCCTGGCTTATCCATAATAGAACTTTACAATTAAATCTGATAATACAATCTATGACCAGGGTATTGTATTTACACTTTGGAAAACAGTTTTCCAATGACAACATAACACAACCTCACAAACAACCTCCCTGGAAGAATGAGAGATAAAATAAAATAAAACATAAATCAAATCAGTTGTTTTGCTTTGCACTTGACAGTAAAAAGCTGAAGGAGCCTCATATTGACATGTATGAAGTAAGCAGAGGGAGTCTGGGGCATTAATATTAAAGTATTTTGAATTTCCTGTTCTCTGATCCCATTTCTGCATTTGTTTAACTCTGATCAAATCTTATTCCTCTTTTATATGGCGTTAAACTAATCTACATTTACTGATCCAAAGGTGTTTATATTTTATTGCTCCTAAATCCTGCGCTGCAGCGTCGCCTCTCCACAGATCAACCCCCGTTTAAGGGTAAAGTCCCCATAGGAAATGTGTCCTCTGCATTTGACCCTTCAGTGCCCCTGGGCAAACTCTGAGACTCCCTTATTTTAGGATTAGACCTATTTAAGTAAGTAGTAATTTACTTTTTCGAGCATATGATACTTGTAGTACACAGAATATGTACAATGTCATTCAATTTAAATAAACAAGGTTACACAGAAAAAAAAGGAATGGATATATGGACACAAATACGTGTATATCCATATATATACATATATATACATATATATACATGCCCGAAAAGGAGTGGGTAGAAGTAAAACTTATTATATCCCACCCCTTCTCCCAAAATTAGTAATGATCTTTATTTTTTGTGTTTATACAGTTAACCGGTGACAGTGGTTGGGCCAAAACTTGAATACTTGTCCAGTGTTAAGCAAATTACAATAAGACAGGAAAGAAAAAACAAAACAAAACAAACAAAAAAAAAACAAAACAAAAAAAAACCTATGGTGCATGTCCTCAATAAATAATAAAGAATAGGCTTAAGAATAGGTTTAAATTGGGCTAAGTCAGTTTTGCTGATAAGTTACTGTTATTTTAAATTGTATTTTTGTAGTAATGTCTATTTTCTTCATATATTTCCAGCCTTTACTTGATAGTTGTTGTTCATTATGTTGTGTTATGTTAAAGATATTATTTAGCCATTATATTTTAGCAGTATAAGCCTTAGTCCATTATCCTACATTGTGGTGATATTATTGTTAGTTTAATTTGATTGTATTTATTTACTTTTGCAGCATGTTCTTCCTACATTTCTATCCTTACACTTCCCAGCTGCAGTCCATTATGTCGTGGTAACTGTTATTTCAACATTATTTATCAGTATTAGTTTTATTTTGTTCTGTTCATTTACTTTTGCAGTATTTTCTTTCTACATTTCTATCCTCACATTTTGCTTCAGTCCATTAAGTTGTGGTGATAAGTGACGATTTGTTTTATTGCGATATTATTTAGCTGTAGTGAGTGTAATTATGACATGATGTATTATTATTGGTTTTATTTATTTTGCAGGATCTTCTTCCCACACTTCTCTCGTCAGACTCGATCGCTCCAGTCCATTACGCTGTGGTGATAAGTGACTGTGGATGGGAGCCTGGCTCAGACGCTCAGGCAGCCGTGATCTCGTTATCCTGAAACGTGATCCTCCGCCGATGGTTTTTGTGGCGTGGAGCTTTCAGATGCTGAGGCTGCGCTAGTATCCCCCTTTTCAAACCACTGGCAGCCAAATAATGCACTCCCTCTATCAAATATTAAGCTGTGGTCAAGATGTACTAAACTGTCTTAAGGACTTGTGCTAAAAAGCAATAAGACAGTAAAGACACACTGCAGAATCTAATGTCTAGTCACGTTAAGTTTTATCATGATTTGAGTTCATTTCACTTGACAAGTAAAATTATCGACCAATGGACCTTTTGTAGTTAAACTATGAAAATACATCTGGCGACACTTAAGATAAAAAACACTTCAAATTAGAAACAAAATCTAATGTTGCTTGTAAAAGTAAAAGTGAAATGTCCTTAATTTAAGTTTTTTTTACTTATCTAGATGTTGCTTTTTGCATGTAGCAGTAGGAAGTGGAAATACATCATCACTGGGATAAATATGTCTGAATAACATGTTTCATAGTTAAGATGGTTCATTAAAGTGCATTATGCAACTTTTCTCCATGGGGACGTTATTGCTTTGCATGGATTGTTACACAGTATATATAATACATATTTTATATTTATATATTATTATATATTTTATTTGTACTTATTATATGTATATAATTATGTCTTATTTGCCACCATTCTCGTGCTATTTCTGTGACTTATTTAGATTTTTTTTTTTCTCTTTGTTATTATAATATTTTGTGATGTGTGAGTTACTGTGTCCAAATCATTTTCCTTTGTGGATCAGTAATATTTGTTTAAGTCTAAGTCTAAGTGAGTAGAAACACTATTAATGGCTAAAACATAACATATTTAGATCACCATGTTACCATTTATTCAAATGCAAAACTGTTCCCATGTTTACTGTGCATCGCATCAGGTTTGTGACGCTGATGTGGTTTTGTATCAGGCTTTTGTAAATTCACAGAGAGAATTAGGCTTGTAGCTTGTAGATGAAGCACTGAACAAATCTAACCAAGAGGAAGGTTTGAATAGGGCCCGGGAGAGATCACTAAATTACTCAAACATGGATGACACTAAACCTCTTGTGGGCATGATTTTGAAGGGGGCACAATGTTATAATATAATGTGAAAAATAATTGCAGCAACGATCCAAGTTTCCAAGGCACTAAGTTTAATTAGTCTAATTATCCTGATCCCATCAGAGCCCAGACGCTCAGCAAGGACCTGAGGACCTGCTCAGGACAGATGAGAGACTAAGAAGTCCAGGTGCCAAAAAAACTGTCATTGTGTCCTTGGGCAAGACACTTCCCCCACAGCGCCTAGTGTGAAAGTGGTGAGTGAGTGAGTGAGTGAGTGTGAGGGGCTAATGGTGCAGCTGGAGCTTCACTTCTGCCCCTGTGCCCCAGGGCAGCTGTGGCTGCAGCACCATGAAGAGTGAGTGAATAATGTGCTCTAAAGCGCTTGGCCCAAAGCCACTACAGAAATCCAATGATTAATGAATTCATTCATGTAATTAAAACATCATATCTTTAATTCCTTAATCAACTGTTAAGAAGAAAAAGGCCAGTGGGAAACAGCCTCTGTCTGCGTCTTTATTTTATTTCACAACTAATTTTATACTGTGAATTTTGACTGTTGAATTTGAGGCTTGCTGCATTTTAACCTGTCATTGAATCATTGCTATAATGTAGGACAATCCGGGCAAAGCTTTAACATGTTTATGGCAAGGATCTGATGGCAGAAGATTAAATGTTTGTGACAAAGCTCAGAGAAATAATGAGGCTAAATTAAGCACACATTTGTGATGTGTAAAGTATAACAATAATCTTGTTATGAAAAGAGCCACAGATCTGCAGCAAATACAGAGCACGTCTCAAGTTTCTGTGAAGCTGTGAAGGAAACAGGGCGGAGAAGAAGAGCTAAAACACCAGGAAGACCAGAGGAAAGGAAAAGGATCCTGACTGATATAGAAAGAGAGAAGAGAGACAGAGGGAAAGAGGAGAGTGAGAGAGAAAACAGGAGAGAGGAGAGTAGTGTGAGAGGAGGAGCAGGCACTGGGTGGATGCTGTTTACTTGTTGAGTTGCTTCACTTAAGGCTGAAGACTTTTGGATTTGAAAACCTGGATACGACTGTCAAACTATTTTCAACAACAAATAACTCCTTTTTTTTTACAATCTATTTTATTGTTTAATTTATTTGACCTTCTTACATTTACATTTTGTTGGCTGAGTAGTTTTCTCAAACATTATCCTCATGCTGGCTGCAATGTGGTCATGTATTACAGACTTTTTCACATACGAAACCACCAAATCTGTGGTGGTCAAAAGCTGGACCATTGGAATCATTAACCGAGTGGTGCAACTGCTAATTATCACCTATTTTGTCGGGTAAGTCCTTATTTTAAAATGTTTAGTCACTGAAACATCTGAAGTCATTTGCTTGATGTGTCCAAAAACGTAGTACAATTATGAATCTATATTGTTTTTTATTTTATGATTTTTTGTCTGTGGATTTTTACACAATACTGGGTTAGAATAATTCAAATTCAGCTCCTGCCATGATTTAGTCCTGGTTTAGTCCTAGTTCAGTCCTGGTTTAGTCCTGGTTTAGTCCTGGTTCAGTCCTGGTTCAGTCCTGGTTCAGTCCTGGTTTAGTCCTGGTTCAGTACTGGTTCAGTCCTGGTTTAGTCCTGGTTCAGTCCTGGTTCAGTCCTGGTTCAGTACTGGTTTAGTCCTGGTTCAGTACTGGTTCAGTCCTGGTTCAGTCCTGGTTCAGTCCTGGTTCAGTACTGGTTTAGTCCTGGTTCAGTCCTGGTTCAGTCCTGGTTCAGTCCTGGTTCAGTCCTGGTTCAGTCCTGGTTTAGTCCTGGTTCAGTACTGGTTCAGTCCTGGTTTAGTCCTGGTTCAGTCCTGGTTCAGTCCTGGTTCAGTACTGGTTTAGTCCTGGTTTAGTCCTGGTTCAGTCCTGGTTTAGTCCTGGTTCAGTCCTGGTTCAGTCCTGGTTCAGTACTGGTTTAGTCCTGGTTTAGTCCTGGTTCAGTCCTGGTTTAGTCCTAGTTCAGTCCTGGTTTAGTCCTGGTTTAGTCCTGGTTCAGTCCTGGTTCAGTCCTGGTTCAGTCCTGGTTTAGTCCTGGTTCAGTACTGGTTCAGTCCTGGTTTAGTCCTGGTTCAGTCCTGGTTCAGTCCTGGTTCAGTACTGGTTTAGTCCTGGTTTAGTCCTGGTTCAGTCCTGGTTTAGTCCTGGTTCAGTCCTGGTTCAGTCCTGGTTCAGTCCTGGTTTAGTCCTGGTTCAGTACTGGTTCAGTCCTGGTTTAGTCCTGGTTCAGTCCTGGTTCAGTCCTGGTTCAGTACTGGTTTAGTCCTGGTTCAGTACTGGTTCAGTCCTGGTTCAGTCCTGGTTCAGTCCTGGTTCAGTACTGGTTTAGTCCTGGTTCAGTCCTGGTTCAGTCCTGGTTCAGTCCTGGTTCAGTACTGGTTTAGTCCTGGTTCAGTACTGGTTCAGTCCTGGTTCAGTCCTGGTTTAGTCCTGGTTCAGTCCTGGTTTAGTCTTGGTTCAGTCCTGGTTTAGTCCTGGTTCAGTACTGGTTCAGTCCTGGTTTAGTCCTGGTTCAGTCCTGTTTAGTCCTGGTTCAGTCCTGGTTCAGTCCTGGTTTAGTCCTGGTTCAGTCCTGGTTCAGTCCTGGTTCAGTCCTGGTTCAGTACTGGTTTAGTCCTGGTTCAGTACTGGTTCAGTCCTGGTTCAGTCCTGGTTTAGTCCTGGTTCAGTCCTGGTTTAGTCTTGGTTCAGTCCTGGTTTAGTCCTGGTTCAGTACTGGTTCAGTCCTGGTTTAGTCCTGGTTCAGTCCTGGTTTAGTCCTGGTTCAGTCCTGGTTCAGTCCTGGTTTAGTCCTGGTTTAGTCCTGGTTTAGTCCTGGTTCAGTCCTGGTTCAGTCCTGGTTTAGTCCTGGTTTAGTCCTGGTTCAGTCCTGGTTCAGTCCTGGTTTAGTCCTGGTTCAGTCCTGGTTCAGTCCTGGTTCAGTCCTGGTTCAGTCCTGGTTTAGTCCTGGTTCAGTACTGGTTCAGTCCTGGTTTAGTCCTGGTTCAGTCCTGGTTTAGTCCTGGTTCAGTCCTGGTTTAGTCCTGGTTTAGTCCTGGTTCAGTCCTGGTTCAGTCCTGGTTCAGTCCTGGTTTAGTCCTGGTTTAGTCCTGGTTCAGTCCTGGTTCAGTCCTGGTTTAGTCCTGGTTCAGTCCTGGTTCAGTCCTGGTTTAGTCCTGGTTCAGTCCTGGTTTAGTCCTGGTTTAGTCCTCACATTAGAGCTAAATTAAGCCCGGCAGGTGATACGGTTTCGATTCTATTAAAGGAACTATTGAAAGAGCTAAAATGCCTCTTTCTGGTCTGGACGGTCACTGGCCAAACCCCAGGGCCTGCAGAGAGTCATGGCTCAGGGCTAGTGCAGCCTCTGCAGCTCAGGGAGGGAATTCAGGAGGATCTGAGCTTCACATGTTCTTTATCTGCAGGTTCAGCTGTTATGATCCTAAAACAGAATCCACACAGGCTAAAAGCAGCTCCTTTAACGACCCCAAAGCTCATTATTATTATATCCTATAATATGAACCGTTACATTGGACCATTTCCATCTTATTTACCTTTTTTTTTAACTATAAGTCGCACATTTTTTCATTCATTTTTATTACATTTATCACACTGACAGTCCTTAGATCAAATATATGAATCAAAAATGAAAAAAAACCAAAAGATCCCTTATTCCTTTTTTCATTTTGGTTTTAGAGACAAAAAATAAACAGTTCTTTTGTTTTCTTATTTTTGGTTCTATATTGAAAAACGAACGACACACAGATTCTTCTCTATTGGGCTGTTTTTATTACTATAACTTCTATAATTTGCCTTTCAAGATGAAATGTCGGTTCTTGGTCTCAGTTTATAAAATAAATTTCCCCCAAAAAGTGCGACTTATACATGTTTTTTTTCCTTCATTCTGTATTTTTTTGGCCGGTGCGACTTATAGTCCGAAAAAAGTTCTGTTTTTGTTTTGTTTTTTTCCTGCCAAGTTAAATGTGCTTTAGCTTGACAGAAAATCATCTTAATTTGATGGTCGACAATATGATTTTTGAGATTCATCAGCACAATCCACTGAAACATGTTTTGTAAATTTAGTGAATAAAATAATTTACTCCCATTATGTTGTTCTCAGTTTGAGTCTTGAGTAGAACAGAACACAGATTTATAATGGTTCAACTTCACCTTGAAACAGCCTTGACGCTAACACGAGCAGCAGTTTATGTTTTTACTCTTCTGCTTGACTCACCCGGAGCCACTGTGCCCTAAACTGATGATCTGAATTTAAAAAAAAAGTTACTCATGTTAAAATCCTCAAAGTAATTACCCTTTGCTTTGTTGCCAAATATTTAGCAGAGATTTTCAACTGTACCACATAATTCAGTCTTCATATATTTGGTGTCTTCTGTGTATATAGAAAACGTAGAAAGTTGTGAACAAAAGAAATAAACACACAGAATAAGAGTTTGTCCAGTCGCTGTGTTAAACTTAAAGAAATAAAACCCTGAATAAGAGTTTGCTGTGTTCATGCTCCTGCAGGTGGGTTTTCCTCCATGAAAAGGCCTATCAGTACCGGGACACGGCCATCGAGTCCTCCGTCATGACCAAAGTCAAAGGCTTCGGGATCTACAACGGCCGAGTGATGGACGTGGCCGACTACGTCACCCCCACACAGGTACCGCTACACCCTAGAGGGCAAACAGGTACTGCTACACCCTAGGGGGCACAGAGGTACTGCTACACCCTAGAGGGCAAATAGGTACTGCTACACCCTAGAGGCCACAGGGTGTGGAGGAGGCCCAACGTAGGCAGCAGCATCCGGATCCTGCAGCCATGAGTGGCGCTGGATGCAGCAGACCAGCCCACCCGGTCAGGGGTACGAAGCTGTGAGGGGTTTGGGGAGGGGCCAGGCTTCCTGTATTCTCAGGGCGATTTGACCCCAGCCCGGGCTTGGTCGTGACCAGTGCTGCTCGGGGAGGCCAAAAGATAAGATTGGGTTGTTTTGGTTTTAGAGCGAGCGGCTGCATCAGAACACTGCTCTGTTTGTCCATTGGTCTCAAGGTCATTTCTATGCAGAGCTCCAAGTTTCCTCCAGATTTTATCAAAAAATTGTGATTCAGAGCCACCATGACCAAGCGGTCAGTGACCGCGACCTCTGCCCAGAGTCACAAAGTTTGAATATTTGAAGTCCAGTTTCCGGGCAGCCAAGTGGGGCTTTGAAAAGCTGCCTCAGTATTTGAATTTCTGGAAAAATCAGGTCCAAGCGTAAATTCCAATGTGCAAAGTCCCGTAATCCTGGTTCCAAATAGATCGATCCTCTGTACGCAGGTTCGCCCGACCCTGCTTGTCTTGTTAACGGTGTCGATAGCATTCAGAGACCAATTTATCAAATCCATTATTAATTTGGTTTTGGAGAGCAGAGCGGAGAGAGTCACTTAAGGAAAAAAAAGACTAGACACTAGACCAGACGAGACAAAGAGCAAAGCAGGGAAAGGTAAGGGGAGAAAATGCGTCCGCCCTCGCCAAGAGCCAAACAAGAAAAAGTGCTGCTGCTACACCATAGGGGGCAAACAGGTACTGCTACACCCTAGGGGGCACAGAGGTGCCGTTACATCCTAGGGGGCAAACAGGTACTGCTACATCCTAGGGGGACACACCGGTACTGCTACACCCTAGGGGGGCACACAGGTACTGCTACACCCTAGGAGCTTACACAGGTACTGCTACACCCTAGGAGCTTACACAGGTACTGCTACACCCTAGGGGGACACACCGGTACTGCTACACCCTAGGGGGGCACACAGGTACTGCTACACCCTAGGAGCTTACACAGGTACTGCTACACACTAGGAGCTTACACAGATACTGCTACACCCTAGGGGCTTACACAGGTACTGCTACACACTAGGAGCTTACACAGATACTGCTACACCCTAGGGGCTTACACAGGTACTGCTACACCCTAGGAGCTTACACAGGTACCACTACACCCTAGGGGCTTACGCAGATGCCGCTACTCCCAGGGCCTGACACTAATACTGCTACACCCTAGGGGCAAACAGGTACTGCTACACCCTAGGGGGCAAACAGGTACTGCTACAAGTGTTGTCTAAGCATAACTATTGTTCATAGGATTTTGTTAACATTGTGGTTGCTGTAGTTAACAGTGAAGTACGTCTGTTGTGGTGAAGGAGAAAAACCACCAGGATTCGTCCAGTTCAATTCAAGCTAAAGTTTTATTCCCCTAACTTCTAAGACAAGAGTTGTGCTGCGCTAAACACACTCTGAGCCAGTTCTCTCCCTAGAAGCTGATATATACTTCAGGACTTACACCAGGTGCTCTGACTCCTGCTGACCCTCCTGCTGCTTGTTGCTGTTCCATCCTTTGGCAGGTGGTCTCGTTCCCATGAGATATAAAGGACTTTCCTTGGATCAGCCAGAGTCTCCTGTGATCATTAACTCCAAAAGAATATTATAAGACATAGCTGAGGACAGGCCGCAGAAACACAGTCAATATGGTTTTCCAAGTAACTTATGCAATCTAGCGTGAAATATCCACGTGTGCTGACGGGAAAAACAATACAAACTGTATAGGTGTGTAAAAATACTGAAATATTTCCTCATGTGTCATATATGATCCTCGTATCCAGTCTGGGAGTTAAATCTTAAACTAAGATAAAGAAATAAATAAAAATATAAATAAATAATAGTCAACACTGTATTTAAAATATAATGATGTTAACTGTGTTTTGGTGCAGTAACTAACCTGTCATTTGCACTTCTGTTTTACAGACTGAAATATACAGATCACTTTTCCTTTTGCAAAGTTTGGGGACGTTATAGTAAATGTTACTACACGTTACTACACGTTACTACACGTTACTACACGTTACTACACGTTACTACACGTTACTACACGTTACTACACGTTACTACACGTTACTACACGTTACTACACGTTACTACACGTTACTACACGTTACTACACGTTACTACATGTTACTACACGTTACTACACGTTACTACACATTACTACACGTTACTACACATTACTACACGTTATTACACGTTACTACACGTTACTACACATTACTGCACGTTACTACACGTTATTACACGTTACTACATGTTACTACAAGTTACTACACGTTACTACACGTTATTACACGTTACTACATGTTACTACAAGTTACTACACGTTATTACACGTTACTACATGTTACTACAAGTTACTACACGTTATTACACGTTACTACATGTTACTACAAGTTACTACACGTTACTACACGTTACTGCACGTTACTACACGTTACTACACGTTATTACACGTTACTACACATTACTACACATGACTGCACGTTACTACAAGTTACTACACGTTATTACACGTTACTACATGTTACTACAAGTTACTACACGTTACTACACGTTACTGCACGTTACTACACGTTATTACACGTTATTACACGTTACTACACATTACTACACATGACTGCACGTTACTACACGTTATTACACGTTACTACACGTTACTACACGTTACTACACGTTACTACACATGACTGCACGTTACTACACGTTACTACACGTTACTACACATTACTACACATGACTGCACGTTACTACACATTATTACACATGACTGCACGTTACTACACATTATTACACGTTACTACACGTTACTACACGTTACTACACATGACTGCACGTTACTGCACGTTATTACACGTTATTACACGTTACTACACATTACTACACGTTATTACATGTTATTACATGTTACTACATGTTACTACAAGTTACTACACGTTATTACACGTTACTGCACGTTACTACACGTTACTACAAGTTACTACACGTTACTACACGTTACTGCACGTTACTACACGTTACTACACGTTACTGCACGTTACTACACGTTACTACACATGACTGCACGTTACTACACATTACTACACATTGCTACAAGTTACTACATGTTACTACACATTAATACACATGACTGCACATGACTACACGTTAGTACACGTTACTACACATGACTGCACATGACTGCACGTTAGTACACGTTACTACATGTTACTACACGTTAGTACACATTACGTTAAGTATGAAGGAAATATTCGCTGCATCTTAACTGAATATCTCAAACCTGTTTTACATGTGAAAAGAGTGAAAAATCTGCATAATCTGTTATTTTTACTGCAGGGAGCTTCAGTCTTCTGCATCATCACCAAAATGATCACCACAGAAAACCAATTCCAAGGATTTTGCCCAGAGGTTAGAAATAATATTACTAATATGTGAGTTTTTCAAAAAGTTAGATATTGCACCTTAAATTATTTATCTACAGTTGTGCTCATAAGTTTACAGACCCTGACAGAATTTATGATTTCTTGTCCATCTTTCAGAGAATTTGAATAACACAGAAACTTTTCTTTCACTCATGGTTGGTGTTTGGGTGAAGCTGTTTTATTATCAAACACCTGAGTTTCCTCTTTTTAAATCAGAATGAAACAGAAACTACACAAATGACCCAGTGAAGCTGGAGTCTTTTGTGATAGTTGTGGATGAGTTCTTTTCTCTGATGGTAAAGCTGCTCATTCTTCTGGGCAAAAGGCTCCAGTTCCTGTAAATTCTTGGGCTCTTGTCTGAACTGCAGCTTGAATCTGCCCAGAGGCTCAGAGATACTGAGGTCAGAAGAGACGAACACTCCAGAACCTTCACTTTATTCTGCTGGAGCCACAGCTCCACTTTGTGTTTGGATCATTATCATGTTGAATATCCAAGTACGTCCCATGTGCAGCTTCTGGACCAGGAAATCATCACTTCTGCCTAAACTTATGAGCACAACTGTATTTATCGATAAATAATCAAAGGTGCTGAAGTGTCCAGCACCTGTTGTGTCGCTTGTTTCCATAAAGATCGATATGATCAGGTGGCATAAGGGTGAACATTAAAGTGCAAGCAACTTTTTGGTGGAGGTGTACATTTTTTAGTTGTATCCATGGGGATGTTGCTTGGCCTGGTATAGTCCACAATATGGCATTAAACTATCTCCTTCCACTGAAATGTATTTGCCAAAGATCCAATAGAAAGTCTAATGTACTAAATGCGCTTCTTGCAGAGTGAAAACAAATACAATTGTACAACGGACGGTGAGTGCAAAGCTGGGAAAGCTGGGAGCAACGGTAAGGATTCAAAATGTCTGTGTTGAAAATGTGATATTTTATTTAAAAAAATATATATTTTTCTCTGTAGGAATCCTGACAGGAAAATGTGTCATGTGGAAGGATGGAATTAAAACCTGTGAGATCCAAGGCTGGTGTCCGGCCGAAGTGGACACCATCAAAACGTAACACATTTACTATACTACTACTTTTACTACTACTTTTACTACTACTTTTACTACTACTTTTACTACTGTGTGTTTCGGACCATAAGTCGCACTTTTTTTCAGGGTTTGTTTGGTCCTGCGACTTATCCTCAGATGCGACTTATATTTTAAATTTTTCACACTGAGCCCAAAGACCAAATACATGAATCCTAAATATGAATCAAAAATGAAAAAACAAATCATTATCTGTTTTTTCATTTTGGTTTTAGAGACAAATAATAAAAAAAGAGTTGTTTTTTCGTTTTCTTATGTTTGGTTCTATATTGAAAAACAAACAAACGAATGACACACGGATTCTTCTCTATTCTGTTGTTTTCATTACTATAACTTTTATAACTCACCTTTCAAGATGAAATGCTGGTTCCTGGTCTCTGATTTTATAAAACAGATTTCCCCCCAAAAGTGCGACTTATACATGTTTTTTTCTTCATTGTGCATTTTTTGTCTGGTGCGACTTATACTCAGTAAAAATAGGTTTATCTTGGGAGTATTTAAAGTGATTCTGTCTAAGTTTTTGGTTGGGGGTTCGTCACCTGCTTGTTTCTACTGATATGTAATTGTACCTGGAATGTTCCACGGTACGACATTAAACAGCTCTGCCTTACTCAACCCCAGGTGGTTTTATAGCTCAAAAAAACGTAGAAAAACAGGCGTTCTGACGGTGAGCCTGGTTTGGCCTCCATGAAGAAGGTTTAATACCAGACAAACATTAGAGACAAAGCAATAACATGTTCATGGAAAAAAGCATTTGACGGAAAAAAGAAAAGTTCCAGAATCCAGGCACAGCTCTGTCCACCAGGATGTGTTGGTTTTACTGTGATTCAGCAAAAACCTCTTAGACATTACATGAGAGGAAGGACGGAAGGACCGTCCCTGTGCAGCAGCACGAAGCCCATTAGGGACGGACTGGATCCACTTCCCCCTTTTTATCCTGTAGGCTTAAAGCGACTATAACGCGCTGTTTTATTATCTTATATTGTTCTTTCCTCGTCACAAACAGACCTGGAGCTGTTTTGTTTCATTCACACATTTTTAACACATAAACCTGCATATAAACAGAAAACTCTCTTTCCACCTTGCGATGTCATGTGGTAATGCTGTGCTCCACTGTTTTAAACTCCTTACATTTTTGCTAGAATCATTTGGATAATTGCATTTCTATTAAAAAAACTCTACATGACGCTGCAAGGTGGAACAGAGCTTTTCGGCCATTGGAGATGTAGACAGGCTAAATCCAAATCCATTTTATTTATATGGCACATTTTACAAACAAAACCATTTCCAAAGTGCTGCACGGACATAAATGAAAACAAAATGAAAAAATAAAGACAACAAAAAAAGGTAAAATTGCTAAAACTTGGTCATACCAGTCAAAATCAAATTTAAGCAAAATCATAAAAATAATAAATAAAATAGCAGTAAATTAGTAAAATAAATAAAATAAATAAAAGACAAAGAGGACCACACAGCTCATGTGGTGTTAAAAAACAGAGAATAAAAGTAGGTTTTAAAATGTATGAGATTTTGATGAGACTAAGGATTTCTCCAACATGTGAATGAAACAAAACACAACTCAGATATGTTTCTGAGGATTTAACACCGTTATAACAGGGTTTAAACCTCACAAGAGTCAGTTCAGCATAATATAGAATCTTTAATAAGAAGAGCTGAGAGTGAGGAGGAAGGGACATGTTCAGTGACATTTTACTTTCCCTAATCCCCCTTTTTACACTGCACTGCCCTCTACTGGTCATTTTGACCTGTTTTACCCGTGTTTTACCCATAGAGCGTAAATGTGGGGTATGCACGGGGTATATATGGGGTGTATACAGGGTATACATGGGGTATATACAGGGTGTACATGGGGTGTATACAGGGTGTATATGGGGTATATACAGGGTGTATATGGGGTATATATGGGGTGTATACAGGGTATATACAGGGTGTATATGGGGTATACATGGGGTATATACAAGGTGTATATGGGGTATATATGGGGTATATACAAGGTGTATATGGGGTATATATGGGGTATACACGGGGTATATATGGGGTGTATAAGGGGAATACACGGGGGGCAGATATGGAGTGTATATGGGGTACACATGGGGTATACATGGGGTATATATGGGGTGTATATGGGGTATACATGGGGTGTATATGGGGTATACATGGGGTATATATCGGGCATATATGGGGTGTATATGGGGTATACATGGGGTATATATGGGGTATATGGGGTATTTGGCGGCACGGTGGCTGAGTGGCTAGCACTCATGCCTCACAGCAAGAAGGTTGCGGGTTCGATTCCCGGGTCGCCCGGACCTTTCTGTGTGGAGTTTGCATGTTCCTCCCCGTGTCTGGATGGGTTTCCTCCGGGTGCTCCGGTTTCCCCCATCAACCCAAAACATGCACTGTAGGTGTGAAAGTTGTGTGATTGAGTGTTGGTGGTGGTCGGAGGGTCCGTTGGCGCCGGTTGGCTTGGCAGCCGCGCCTCCGTCAGTCTGCCCCAGGGCAGCTGTGGCTATAGCAGTAGTTTACCACCACCGGGTATGGAGTGAATGAAAAATGCTCTGAATAATCCTCTGTAAAGCGTCTTTGTGACATATGTCTGTGAAAAGCGCTATATAAATAAAACACTTACTTACTTACTATATATGGGGTGTATATGGGGTATACATGGGGTGTATATGGGGTATACATGGGGTATATATCGGGCATATATGGGGTGTATATGGGATATACATGGGGTATATATGGGGTGTATATGGGGTGTATATGGGGAATACATGGGGTATATATGGGGTGTATATGGGGTATACATGGGGTATATATGGGGTGTATATGGGGTATACATGGGGTATATATGGGGTGTATATGGGGAATACACGGGGGGCATATATGGGGTATATATGGGGCATATATGGGGTATATATGGGGTATATACAGGGTGTATATGGGGTGTATATGGGGTATATATGGGGTATACACGGGGTATATATGGGGTATACATGGGGTATACATGGGGTATATATGGGGTATACATGGGGTATATATGGGGTGCAAACAGAGCAGTGTTCTGATGCAGCCGCTCGCTCTAAAACCAAAACAACCCAATCTTATCTTTTGGCCTCCCCAAGCAGCACTGGTCACGTCCAAGGCCGGGCTGGGGTCAAATCGCCCTGAGAATACAGGAAGCCTGGCCCCTCCCCAAACCCCTCACAGCTTCGTACCCCTGACCGGGTGGGCGGGTCTGCTGCATCCAGCGCCTCATGGCTGCAGGATCCGGATGCTGCTGCCGACGTTGGGCCTCCTCCACCCCTCCCCTCCCTGCTGCTGGTCCTGTGGGATGTCTGTACTGTGTTTTGACTGTGTTGCTGATGCTCGGAGGTTTTTTTATTTTGTGTATCACTCCAAACGATATCCTGATACTGGGGCCTGGTCTGGGGCGGTCCTTTTTTCCCCCCCTCCCCCTGTCTTCATGTGATGCTGTTTTTTTGTTTATTTCTATCTGCTGCCTTCCTGTCCGGTCCGTGTTGTCTTCCCCATGTGACATTGTTCTCTGTATGTTGTAATGTACGGACAGGGCGACAGGTCCAATTTCAATGGCTTTGTATGTCTTGTACATGTGAAGGAATTGACAAATAAAGGCTACTACTACTACTACTACTGCTACTACTACTACTACTACTACTACTACTACTACTACTACTACTACTACTACTACTACTACTACTACTACTACTACTACTACTACTACTACTACTACTACTACTACTACTACCACTGCTACTACTGCTACTACCATCACTACTACTACCATCATCACTACCACTACCACTACCGCTACTACTACTGCCACTACTACTACCACTGCCACTACTACTACCATCACTGCCACTATCATCACTAGCACTACCACCATCATCATCACTACCACCACTACTACTACTAATACCACTACCACCATCATCATCACCATCATCACTACCACTACCACTACCGCTACCACTGCTACTACCACTACCATCACTACCACTACCACCACTACCACTACCACTAATACCGCTACTACCACCGCTACCACTATCATCACTACTACCACTACTACCGCTATCATCATCATCACTACCATCATCACCACTACCACTACCACTACCACTGCCATCACTACCACTACCACTACTACCACTACCACCACTACTACTACCACTACCACTACCACTACCACCGCTACCACCACCACCATCATACCACTGCTACTACCATCACTACCACTGCCATCATCACTACCACCACTGCTACCACCACTACCACCGCCATCATCACTACCACTGCCATCATCATCACTACTACCACTACCATCACCACCATCATCATCACTACCATCATCATCACCACATCACCACTACTACCACTGCTACCACCACTACTACCACCACTACTACCACCACTACCACTGCTACCACCACCACCACCACTACCATCATCACTACTACCATCACCACCACCACTGCCACTACCATCATCATCATCCACTACCACTACCACTACCACCACTACTACCACTACCACTACCACTACCATCATCATCATCATCATCACTACCACTACCACCACTACCACTACCACTACTACCACCACTACCACTACCATCATCATCACTACTACCACTACTACCACCACCACCACTACCACCACCATCACTACCACTACTACTGCCAATACCACTACTACCACTACCGCTACCAATACCACTACTACCACTACCATCACTACCATCATCACCATCACCACTACCACCACTACTGCCAATACCACTACCACCACTGCCATCATCATCACCGCTACCATCACTACCATCATCATCATCACTACCACCACTGCCACCATCACTACCATCACTACCACTGCTACTACCATCATCACTACTACCACTACCACTACCACTATCATCACCACCACCACTACCACTGCTACCACTACCGCTACTGCCACCACTACTACCACTACCACTGCTACCACCACTACTACTATCATCACTACCGCCACTACCACTACCACCACTGCTACCACTACCACTACCACTGCCACCACTACCGCTACTACCACTACTACCACCGCTACCACTACCACCACCGCTACCACTACTACCACTGCCACCGCTACCACCACCACTACCACCACCGCCACTACCACCGCTACCACTACTACCACTACCACCACTCACCACCACTCGCTACTACCACTACCACCGCTACCGCTACCACTACCACTACTACCACCGCTACCACCACCGCCACTGCCACTGCCACCGCTACCACCGCCACTGCCACTGCCACCGCTACCGCTGCTACCACTACCACTACCACTGCCACCGCCACTGCCACTACCACCACTACCACTACTACCATCATCACTACTACCATCACCACCACCGCTACCATCACTACCACCACCACTACCGCTACCACCACTACCACTACTACCACTACTACCACTACCACTACCACTGCTACCACCACTACCACTACCACTGCTACCACCACTACTACCACTACCACCACTACCATCATCATCACTACCACTACTACCGCCATCATCATCACCACTGCTACCACTACCACTACCACTACTACTGCCACTACCACTACCACTACCACCACCACTGCCACTACCACTACCACCGCTACATCATCATCACTACTACCACTACCACTACTACTA
>CM068353.1:45192415-45229915 GCA_034769755.1 Odontamblyopus lacepedii | reverse complement strand
GCTACAGGTGTAAATTGTCCAGTGCATCTCTGCTGTTTAAGGTTAATGTCTGTTGTGCCTTTGTCTAATTAAATAACTAAACTAAACTGAACTAAACTAAACTAAACTAAACTAAACTAAACTAAACTAAACTAAACTAAACTAAACTAAACTAAACTAAACTAAACTAAACTAAACTAAACTAAACTAAACTAAACTAAACTAAACTAAACTAAACTAAACTAAACTGAACTGAACTGAACTGAACTGAACTGAACTGAACTGAACTGAACTGAACTGAACCGAACCGAACCGAACCAGGCCCGTCTCTGCTGAGCCTCTGAGATCTGACGAGTTCAGACTCTGTGCTTTGATCCAGAGCTCTAAAGCACTAAAGTCAAACCCAAACTGTTCACTGTACTTCAGGGTGGAGTGATTGGGATAAAGATCGGTTGGATGTGTGACCTGGACAAGTCTGATGACCACTGTAACCCCGAATACTCCTTCACTCGCCTGGACGCCATGTCAGAGAAGAACGCCGTCTCCCCGGGATACAACTTCAGGTCAACATTTTCTCACAGCTCAGAGTTTAATTATTATTTCATTTATGAGCTATGACAAACCAGCAAAATCATCCATTTCTGATCAAAAACCTGGGGTCGTGTTTTCTTTTATTCACATATTTAACACAGTTTTTCTCTCAAACGGAAAACAGTCTGTTCCACTTTGTGATGTCATGTGGTAACACAGGAAGTGCTCCACTGTTTTTAAACTGCACAGACCTGCACGAGAATCACTGGGATGATTTCAGACATGGGATTCTCAATCTCTACAGAAAAAAAAGGTCACAAGGCGGAACAGAGCATTTTGAGCTTTGGAGATGAAACAAATAAACCAGATTTATTCAAACATCTGTGAACAAAACACAACTCCAGGTCTGTTTTAGATGAGGTAAAAACATAACAGTCCTTAAAGCTCAAGAATCCATTTACTTTAAAATAGGATCTATAAATAAGCTTAAAGGTGCAGAAGTCAATAATCAGATTGTGGCTGTAAACAAAGACACGGAAGAAAATCCAAGACAAAAAAATCACAGGAGACTGAAAAAAACATTGTGGATTTTTGCAGAATCAGTGACCAAAGCACTAAACTGTTAATCTGAGAAATGTAGATTTGTATAAATGACGGTGACCAAAAAGTTCATTCGTTTCACGTGTGTCACTAAAATAAATAAATCTGATTGGACGGTTGTGGTGACTGATCCATGTGTAAAAGTACAGATTATTCTAGGCTAACCAGGCAAGGGAAAGTTCAAATCTAGTTTAAGCAGCATATTTTAACCATGTTACATTAAAAATCTTTTCTGCTTTTTCTTTTGCAGGTTTGCCAAGTACTATAAGACAAAGAACGGCACCGACTATCGGACTCTCATCAAAGCCTACGCCATTCGGTTTGATGTTCTGGTCAACGGAAACGTGAGTTTGACCGAATAATTCTGACTCTATATGCAGATATTCAGATTTAATATTTTAATGACACAAATATAGCTCAAAACACAACTCATGTATAAGTTTATTGTGTGAACATTTTAGATTCATAACTATTTACACACAGTAGCAAGAAGGTTATAAAGATATTTATGGACAAATATGAACAAAGCTGACAACTTATATTAGATAATAGGAAATCTTACAGAATATATTTAAAATCTATTCATGTACTTTTGTACTATTTTAGATTAATGCACTAAAACAAACAAACAGCATCATTAATCTGCTCGGTTTTGCATTTCCACAAACCTGTCGCTTATTTGGTCTGGAAATGTATTTCTGTAGTTCCCGTCTGTATTGTGTGGCTTTAACTTTCTATTCCCGATGTATTTTTTAATTATTCTGTAACCCACTTCAAGGTATGTGCACGTCTCAACCTCGAGGTTCGTAGGAGCTGAGGACATAGCAATAACCAACAGACACAAGGAATTTAGTTAAAGTTAAACTTTTATTTTAAAAATATGAAAGGAGTGAACAATGCAATTACAATTACAACCTATGGGCCCAGAATAAACTAAAAAAGAAAATGTTCCTGTAAAAATGTTCTTTCCGGAAGTGTTGCCTGGCAACTTCAGTGTTCAGGTCAAATATTCAGTGGAATAGTGAAGTCCGGATGTGTCCACAGTCGCTCTCGCTGGTGTCGGTAGGTTCACCATGGCTCATCTCCTCAACCTCGCTGGACCCAACGCTGGGACATCACTTTTCCATGTAGGCAAAAAAAACCTGACCTGTATTGGCAAAACAGGTTTTATAGTCCAATTTCTTAAATGCAGTCGCACTTTGATTCATTAGATTCACATAAAGATCCCAGTCGAGGTGTTGTACAACAATAACTTATCTCATCAATTGGAAAAATAACTAAAGGTAGTTAACAGTAGGTAGCTACAGTTACTTCCCAAATAAATGGCTCATATTGTCAAAATATATCATTTTATCCAATAATAACTACAATGAACTGTAAGGATATGATCACATTTTACCCACGGATTCACTCATGAAAAACACATTCACTTGTGCAGTGAAATGCGTTCACCATATTTTTGTACGTGTGTCTCTTTGCAAAAAATGAATTACATAGTTTTTAATGACAAAAATCACAGCTCTGCTGGTTTTAATCATTTTAGATAAGTAACTAATAACAATTTTTATCTTAAAATGCCTTTTTTCTTTCAGTCACATTCAGTGTGTGACTCTTATACAGCATAAACATACAAAACACAGAGCGTGTCACCATGAATTTCCTTCTTAAATAATCAAATAAATGTTTTTAACTATATGTTCCTTTACAAAATGAACTTAAAATGTACAAAATACCCCAAAATAATTTGCTAGCATTGCCCTCAAGGGGGCGTCATAATACATACAGTCAATTACGATGGTTCTGCCACTTCTAAACAGGACTTTTAACCATATTAGAACATAAACTTCAACATTTGTAATTTTCAAATCATTACATCATTTCGTTTTTCATACCTTTTTCTTTGTTTTTCAAGCAACATGTGAGAGAAAAGGCCATGTTTGGGTTGATCCATCTGCGTCTCTGCAGACTACTTCCTGTCTCCTGCAGACTACTTCCTGTCTCCTGCAGACTACTTCCTGTCTCCCGTCAAAATAAACTTCCGGTTTTTAAAATAAAACCATTTACATGTGAAACGTGAACTAAAACAGAATCTCAACATAAATTCAATATTTTTTGACCTTTTAACCAGGCAGGTTACAGTTATTTTATTTTCTCTTGTACAGTGGTGGAAGGTAACAAAGTAAAAGTAGTAAAGTACTGTGGTGGAATTTAAGTACATTTAAAACGGATAGTTTTTACTTTTACTTCACTACATTTGAGCGCAGGTATATGTACTTTCTACTCCACAATATTTTAGAACTGGACTGAGAAGTAAAAAGTACTTTTATATGAATTTAGGGTTTTTTTGTGTTTTTTTTTACCATGTTTGTGCAAACAGTATATATATGCTATATATGTATATATATATATATATATATATATATATATATATATATATATATATATATATATATATATATATATATATGCTATATATGTATATATATATATATATATATAAGCAGGTATTTTACTTAAGAAAAAGTATCACATGAAAAAGTACCTGTACTTAAATGTACTTAACTAACTTTTTTACCTGTGTATTTGTACTTTTAACTAAGAAACAAAACTGAGTACTTCATCCACCACTACTATATATTTAATTTAATTTCCTGCTGAAATCTATTAAAAAGATAAACTTCCACACTGACAATAGTTTCTTTACATGTTTATTTTTAGGCAGGGAAGTTTGACATGATCCCCACGCTGATCAACATGGTGGCTGCCTTCACCTCAGTGGGAGTGGTACGTTCAGTTTATGTTGATATTTTAAGCTTTATTATATTTTGTCAGAGATAATGTAATGGCTGTTTTGTTCACAGGGTACAGTGCTGTGTGATATTATTCTGCTTAACTTCCTGAAAGGAGCAGAGCAATACAAAGCCAAGAAGTTTGAGGAGGTAAAATAATTCACGTGTCATTTTATTATTTAATTTAATTTAATAGGGACAGTGCACATTAATGAACATCTATGGAACAGTGACAGGCGTAAACATGCTGGATTATAGCAGCACTGCTCATTTGCCATAGTCCCTGTGCAGGAAACACAGAAACAGGACGAGACAAAGGATCATAGATACAATAAGAGCATAAGACAGGACATTATTAAGAGGTAAAGTCAGTGGTTACAGGACTGGGGCTTTCAGCACTGCTGGAGCTTTTGAAGGTCAGTAGTGTTGGACCCTCCCTTATGAACAGTGGAGACTGTTCCAGAGTTTATGGCCTTTACAGAAAGAGCATTTTGTCCACAGGCTTTTCCTGTGTGGAGCCGCAGTCCCTCGAGGGTTAGGACCTGCTCCTTAGACCCTGGGAGCCCTTTAAAAAAAAAAAAAAGTCACACATGGAGGTGGGGCAAGTCCATGTAAAACCACATACATCAAACAAGCAAATTTAAAAGTTTTAAAGTTCTCAAAGCTCAACAACTTGTACTTTTTCAAAATGTTACAAACGTGGAATGACATTGGTTTTCTATCAAAAACCTTAAGTGATTTTTTATCGAGTGATTCTATGATTTTGCTCGTATTTCCACCTGTCACAGACACATGTGAGACAGAATCAGTGACAGAATCACTGATGCAGGAACATTCGAGCAGCTCCAAGTGTCAGGAAAGGTTGTATTTGTTTAACATGGTTCAAATTGAATCTCACTGTGTTAAATGTTCTTTTAATGCGGCTCTTGAAACTTGGAGTGGAATCAAGAGTCACACCAAGGGGCTTAAACTCAGATACAGTTTCTAGTACCTGTCCCTCCAAAAATACACCTGATGCTTTGTGAACATCACACAGTTTTAGTTGTATTTAACAATAGGCAAGATTTAGAAAGCCGTTCATTTCCAGGAGCCATAGCTGAAGGAAGAACAGAGGCTGCTGCTTGTGTTAATGTTCATGCTGAAATCTAAGTTTGTGTTGCCTTCACTGGACTCTGCAGTTTCAAGTAATTGGTGACATCACGAAAAACTGCTCTGTTTGTGTGTTGGTGGCTGGAGAGAAATGTGACAAATCTTTTGCACAGTTTGCAAAACTATTCGCACAAGGCACAAAACAGCAGCATCACAGTTTCTTCTGATGGGTCTGTGGGAGCAGGGAGGAGCCCACGAGCCTTTATTCATTTGTGCTCGACTCCTGCTTACAGACCTACTATTTTAGGACTTGGATGACTGCAGTGACTGAAGAGCAAGAGTTTTGATGTTTTACTGTGTTAAATGACCGCTTTTGGTAAATAAAATGTGTGCATCTCCCTGTGTGGCCCTCAGGTTTCAGATGATGCGCTCCATGACTCCCACAGTAACGGTCTGTGCCGCTCACAGCTTTCCCTCCGGAACACTGACATCCTCATGAAGTCCAGTGACTCCGGGGCCTTCTCCATCGAGCAGTACACATGAGACACCGCCTGTAGTTATATCTGTAAACTCTATATGAATATTGTATGATTATTTCTAAACAGCATGAACACATTTGCATGGTGGAAAATCGATGAACTAAGAAAAATAAGTTTGGATAAAAATCAGAGAAAAGAAAGTCCATAGGAAACACTGTAAATGTAAAAAACATCAAGGTTTTAAGCCAAGCCCAAGGAGTTAAGTGTTTGCTACTGTAAAGTCCAGTCTCGGGTTAGAATAAGCATAACCACAATCTGTAGAAATGATTAGACTGAAGTTATTTACTGCTACACACCGTGTTAATGATATTAGACATGTTCAAATGCATTCAGACTAATAAAAGTCTCAAACAGACTTGTGAGCTTAGTCCTTTCTTCTCTTCTCTGGGGCCAAAATGCGTAACGGTTACGCGTCCGGACCCTCCCCTGTCCTCTACCACGTCCTCACAGCGCACATAACACCAGCGCCCCTGCACTTCTCAGGACACTTGTAGATTCATTTTCTAACTCAAAATGAGCGGCAGAGGAAAGGGAGGAAAAGGCCTGGGTAAAGGAGGCGCCAAGCGTCACCGCAAAGTTCTGCGTGACAACATCCAGGGCATCACCAAACCCGCCATCCGCAGACTGGCGCGCCGCGGCGGCGTGAAGCGAATCTCCGGCCTGATCTACGAGGAGACCCGCGGGGTGCTCAAAGTTTTCCTGGAGAACGTGATCCGTGACGCTGTCACCTACACCGAGCACGCCAAGAGGAAGACCGTGACCGCCATGGACGTGGTGTACGCGCTCAAGAGGCAGGGCCGCACTCTCTACGGCTTCGGAGGTTAAACTGGTGCAGATCCAACAACGGCTCTTTTCAGAGCCACACACTCCTCCACAAGAGAAGCACTTCTGACCTGTCACCATCTCACTGCCCCCAGGGTCAAAGGTTTTGTGCAGCTCTGCGCACCGCTGTGCGTAAAAGTTTCCTTAGTTACGAGCTGCTGTGCTACTTTGGTTCAGTAATGATTGAAGTGCAGTTTTATCACTTTTCTTCACATCTACCAAGACCCAGTGAACAGACTTTATTTATCCACTCTAAAGTCCAAACGCCTCACTTTGTTAGTTTGCATCACATCTTAAAGTCAATTATTTGTTGTGTCTTGTTCACCGACTGTGGCAATAATCTTCGTGTCTGATCACGTCAGTCTGGACTCATTCATGCAGCAGGAAGGAGCAGAGTGGCTCTTTGTTAAGTTTTATGTTCTATTTCTCTAGTTTGGATGCACATTAGCTATTCTTCCCTCACTTGGGGATCTGGGAGATGAAGAATACAGAACATGGATTCATATTCAATGAGCTAATCGGTTAAACCAAAGTAATTATTTTATTGGCCCACATAAAAGTGTCTTTAACACGAGCCTACACCGTTGCCACATAATCATAATCCGTATTTTACTGTGATCTTAACATGGGTTATTTTAAGAAATGGCGGGCAAATGTCCTTTGTGTGCCTCAGTTTTCAGCACAGGGGCGTTTCCAAACCTCCAGCGCGCAGAGCTCTGACCAATCCCAGCGGGAGCAGCGCGCCTCCTTTGGCTCAGACTGGAATAAAAGCAGCGGGATCTCAGGGGCCTTCACTGTTGTTCCAGTTCTGACTGAACAATGCCTGAACCAGCGAAGGCCGCACCCAAGAAGGGCTCCAAGAAAGCCGTGACCAAGACCGCGGGGAAGGGCGGCAAGAAGAAGAGAAAGACCAGGAAGGAGAGTTACGCCATCTACGTGTACAAGGTGCTGAAGCAGGTGCACCCCGACACCGGCATCTCCTCTAAGGCCATGAGCATCATGAACTCCTTCGTTAACGACATTTTCGAGCGCATCGGGGGAGAAGCCTCCCGCCTGGCGCACTACAACAAGCGCTCCACCATCACCTCCAGGGAGATCCAGACCGCCGTGCGCCTCCTGCTGCCCGGAGAACTGGCCAAGCACGCCGTGTCTGAGGGCACAAAGGCCGTCACCAAATACACCAGCTCCAAGTAACTGCGCTGCACCAGAACCAAAAGGCTCTTTTAAGAGCCACGCACTCCTGATAAAGAGCTTCTGCTGTTAAAAGTTTCATAACAATTTGTAGCCCAGTTTGTACCAGTTTAGTTTAGTTATTTTATATCTGAGGTTACCACCATACGCAACAATATCTGCAAAATCTTTAGTGAAACTCAGTTTGATCCTTTTCCTGAAAGTTTGTCTTCACTAACGCGATTTGCTCCTTCACAAGTGAGATTTAAAAGAAATGTGCGGATTCCTGAGCACTAAAGCGGATTAAAATCGAATTAAAGAATGTGTTCAGGGGCACAGGAACTGCTTTGGTAAACGTGGAGTTATAATTACTTCAACATTAAAAAATTCACGTTTATTATGAGTTTACTACAAGTCTCTATCTTATTCTCTTCCTTTGCGTCTCTGGCGCCAAAATGCGTAACGGTTACGCGTCCGGACCCTCCCCTGTCCTCTACCACGTCCTCACAGCGCACATAACACCAGCGCCCCTGCACTTCTCAGGACACTTGTAGATTCATTTTCTAACTCAAAATGAGCGGCAGAGGAAAGGGAGGAAAAGGCCTGGGTAAAGGAGGCGCCAAGCGTCACCGCAAAGTTCTGCGTGACAACATCCAGGGCATCACCAAACCCGCCATCCGCAGACTGGCGCGCCGCGGCGGCGTGAAGCGAATCTCCGGCCTGATCTACGAGGAGACCCGCGGGGTGCTCAAAGTTTTCCTGGAGAACGTGATCCGTGACGCTGTCACCTACACCGAGCACGCCAAGAGGAAGACCGTGACCGCCATGGACGTGGTGTACGCGCTCAAGAGGCAGGGCCGCACTCTCTACGGCTTCGGAGGTTAAACTGGTGCAGATCCAACAACGGCTCTTTTCAGAGCCACACACTCCTCCACAAGAGAAGCACTTCTCATTTGATCATTATTAATTCCACTCTCCAATGCGCAGTGATAAGTACTTCTATTAACTACCAGTACAAAGACGAAATGTCATGACATAACTATTTTTCTCAGTCTTAAGTCATGGTTCATGATCTTCAGACGCTCCATTACATTTGTAAAATTGAACTATCATATAGGCCGAATATAGGTTACTTACATTTACCTTTTTACATGTTAAAGTTGAGGCAAATTTGGTTTTATAAATAAACCACTGTTCCAGAGACAGGAAGGGAAAAGGGGCAAAAACAATTACGCGCGGTGTACGAGACTTCAGTTCAGTTTTTAAGCTCCCCCGATGTGGTGAATGAGAAAAGCTCCATGTTTTTAACCATAGACTGTGGGTCTGTGGTTCTAACCTGCACTGCACAGTCCCGTGCTTCTCTGCGCTGTGGTTGGGCACCTCTCTCTGTGCGCGCTCCACAGGGGAGTGATTCGCGCGTAATTCTCTGCCGTTCATTGGACAAACAGAGTTCGGTGCGTCTGTGAGCGCGTGTGTGTGCGTCCGTGCGTGCATGGGCTGGGCTCTGCGCTGATTGGTGCCGCATCAAGACGTCGAGTGAAGCTTCCTCATAAAGGAGTGCGGCCTCTACTTCCTCACTGCGTGTTTGCTTCTGTAGATCTTACGCTGTAAAATGAGCGGCAGAGGAAAGACCGGCGGGAAGGTCCGGGCTAAGGCCAAGTCCCGCTCTTCAAGGGCCGGGCTGCAGTTCCCCGTGGGCCGTGTGCACAGGCTCCTGCGGAAGGGGAACTACGCGGAGCGAGTGGGGGCTGGAGCTCCGGTTTACCTGGCGGCTGTGCTCGAGTATCTGACCGCTGAGATCCTGGAGCTGGCGGGGAACGCGGCCCGCGACAACAAAAAGACCCGCATCATCCCCCGCCACCTGCAGCTGGCCGTGCGCAACGACGAAGAGCTGAACAAGCTGCTGGGTGGAGTGACCATCGCCCAGGGAGGAGTGCTGCCCAATATTCAGGCCGTGCTCCTGCCCAAGAAGACGGAGAAGGCCAAATGAGCTGCGCACTGACCACACCACCACAAAGGCTCTTTTCAGGGCCACCCACTCTTCTAAAGCGCACACTTTGTGAAAGGACAGACTTGACAAACGAACCTTATCAATATTTGGTTTGCATTAATGAAACAAAGCTGCCCTCTGCTGGTTACATACATTTTGTCAACAGGAAACTCATTCCACATTACATCAGTTCCTCTGTAAGTTGTAAGATCTTGTATAGTAAATATAGGATCAGTTATTGGCAAATATCAGAATGTGCTAAAATGACCAGAGCATGAACGTTTGTGTTTGATGATCTGAAGTCTGGACCGACCCCGCCCTGAGTCTGTTCATAAATTAAAAATGGCGTTTGTCCCACCAGGGGGCGCCAGAGCACCGCTGTGTTTCTGTTTTCTTGACGCAGATATTTTGTTGGCTGTTTAAAATAATGACTTTAAACAATTCACACTTGTCTTGTAATTTCCCTTTAATGAGACTTTGCACATTTCCATTTCCTGTTGTAAGTTCACTAAAATAAAGGTGCTCTCTGTAGTTTCAGAACTTTTTTTGACATGATTGTGTTGCAGTCAAGCTCCACGTGAACATACTGATCCAGGTACGTTTGTTTTCTATACATGTCAAGAGTTTAAATTCTTTAAATCATTTCAATAATTTCACATTTGACTTTGCCAAACTGCATAACAATGATGCTTGATATTAAAATACATTATAACAAATTAAAGACCCATTTTATACAATTTATGGGTTTGGTTTGTTCTTACTAGGATTGTGCAGGACCAAAAAAGATCCTACAGCAGGACTAAAGCTGAACAAGACAAGGTTCAAACCAGGACTAAAGAGGTTTGTCTCTTCTCCTTACAGGTTGATCCAGCAGCATGAAGAATGCGTCAAACGCAAAGGAGAATTTCGCCTATATGGGAAAATCACACTTTGGCCTTTTAACGGTGCATTCACACTACATCAAACTTTGATTTAACTAGAACGGGACCAAAGCAAGTTTCCACAAGGACTAATCTGGGCTCAGACCAGGACCAGACCTGGTCGAGTGTGAATGTGGCCTTAGTCTGAGATGTACTGCTTATATAAGGGTTAGTCCAGACCCTAATTAAAGGGAAATGCTCCATAATCAGACTGATCCAAGCTCCACTGTCTCCTCTGTGACACTGATGTAGCACCAGAGAAATGGCCTGTAACTGAGTTTAAGTGTGAGGTCAGCGTGGGTCAGAGCAGAGGTTTAGGGCCAGTGAACACAGCACTTTAAATCGATTTATCGTTCAGTTAAGGCTATTTTTAGTAATATAGAGACTGTGTTTGGCATAGGGCTAAAGAAACACGACTTTTCACTACTACTGATCAAACACGACAACATTAACCCTTAATCATTGGCACTTAACACCTCCTCCAAAGTCTGAACTGCTGCTAGGCCTGTCACAATAACTCATTTCAAAGTACATATATATGGCAGGAACATAACCCGAACGTAACTCAAGTGGCTGATAGAAGTGGCTGGAGAGGGCTGGTCTGAAGGACACGCAGAGGCTCAGAGGCCCAGATTTACCACACCAGACAAGACCTGAGGTGTAGGTTCTACAAAGAGGCTCCTGAGACAGTCCAGCACATAACTGCAGGTGTCAGATGCTGCAGGGAAATCGTACATGGAGCGACATAACCAAGTAGGTCATAGTGTACAGAAACATCTGTGCAGAGTACGGGCTGGAAACCCCAGGATCAAGGTGGGAAACGCCTCCAAAGTCTCTGGAAAATGACCGAGCCAAGATCCTGTGGGACTCAGATACAGACTGACACTGATGGACCAACCAGACATAGTGGTGGTGACACTGCAATACCGAATGATGGGAACACCAGGAAAAAGGAACAGGAGAAACTAGAGAAATACCAGGGGCTGAAGGAAGAGCTGGAGAGGCCTGAAGGTGAAAGCATCAGTGGAGCCTGTGGTGATCGGACACTCGGGGCCGTGACCCTCAAACCGGAAGAGCTACAGCAGATCCCAGGAAAACGGACATCTGAGTCCAGAAAAGCACAGAACAGGAACAGCAAAGATACTGCAGAACTCTCGAGATCCAGGCCTCTGGTAGAACCCGAGCTGATGAGGGTGAGAGACCGACCACCATGAAGGTGAGACACACGGAGAGATGCTAAACGAACGACATATGGAAACTACTTCTACCAGGCCACTGAAACGACAGTAATTATTGCTAATCATTGTAAGCCATTTTTAATAGACTGTATCATTAAAAGGTCTGAGCTACAACAAATACATAAGAGAATTAACCAATAATTAGCCATGAAACATCGCTTATTTAACGTTGCTTTATTTATTGATAAAATGTGATTTCATTGCAATAAATACCCCAAATCTCTCCACATGCAAAGAAACTGTAAAAACTATACATTTTGAGACCAAAAATATATTGTTCCAGCTTTCATGACGCTCAGTCGATATGATCATTATTGTGACAGGATTATCCACATGCTTTTACTGACGTTTGGCTGTGGACCTTTCCCAAGCTTCTCACTGACAATAGAAAATGTCTGGATCTCAATTCAATTAAAATTTGAACTGAGCCTCTACGACTAAAACACACAAGACTTGGACCGACGCTGCAGAACATTAACCTGAGAGTGACGTGTTTTTATGACTCTCGCAGGTCTGATGAAAGAAAGAGAGAAGGACTTTTCTGATCGACATTATCTGCACAGAAGCATGTGGACGTTTGGAAAGGTTTGGATCACAACTAGAACCAAATACATAGAACAATAACTAAATCCATATATTAAAAAAACTAAATACACAAATTAACACAATTATTATTTATTATTATAAATAAAAATAGCTCAAAATGCATAAAAATATGAAATATGCTAAATATTAGGGCTGTAAATTTGATTTAAAAAAACTGTACAAACATGGCAGTTAGTTTTGCCATTTTTGTTTTAATTATAGCATTTTGCTCAAAGTTCACAATTGAAACACATCCAGAAGAACTAACAGAAGAATCACATTTCAGAACATGTTTGTACTGATCTAAACTACAGAGTCTGCAGACGGCTGCTGTTTGTGGAGGAAATTATGGTATTAGCCAAACTGAAATCTTTGCAATTTGCTAATTGTGTCAAAATGTCCAAAATGTCTTTTACGGTTATTTTACAGATCTACAAAGTGCACGCAGTCCAGAAACACACTGACTTCTTGTATATGAAATGACATGTTCTGTGCGTGATGATGACAGGTCAGTGGGTGAGAGGGGAGAAGAGCAGGACGCAGGTCTGCATCAGATAAATTAAAACATATTAAACAGTGGCTCAGGGGACCTGGACCACTGAGCTTCGACCAAGTTCTGTTGTGTTTTTAGGAAAGATACGTCGCCCACATTGCCCAGTATGAAAGTGGTGTTTGCATTAATGATTGGTGACAGTTGGGCACAGATTGGCAGCCTCACTTTCCTCACTCTGCCCCAGGGCAGCTGAAGCACCACCCAGTACGGTGCAAATGAATAATAAGCAGAGTGTAAAGCTTTGAGGGGCTTGACAAGCCTATAAAGTGTGTTAAAAGTGTATTATTATTTCTGTTAAAAATAATGACCAAACACCTTAAAGTAGTAAATAAAATAGTGAAAACATGGAGATAGCATCAGGGGAATGTTTCATCAGAATAATATTACAAAATGAATGAGTCTAATTACAGTTTAAATATATGTAAAATAGCAAATGGCGTTTGCATATAAATCGTTTTCACAATTATGTTAAAGCAACAAAAGCTGCATATGCATAAATACATAGAAAACATATACACTGGTTTTGCTTATATGTTGAATAAGATGTTTGCTACATGCTGCCTGCAGGTCTGTGGATGAGAGGAGAGAGAGGCAGGGACTTCCCTAAGCCTCCATCATCTGCAGGAAAAAAAAGCCCACTCAATATTCCGCCGCCTCCCACATCACCAGAGCGAGCCGAGCACTAGCAAGGAAGGAATCGCACCCTCAACCTCGACACAAAAGGGAAATCTAACCTCTAACCTGCCCCAACAATGGAGGAGAACATGGATGACTCTCAAAGCCAGAAAGGTAAGGCAAAAAATGAACCAAAAAACAGCCCTGTTCGTTTGTATGGGATCAACCATTTTGCCATTGTTCTTGCAGCCGTGTCTTCACCGTGTCATGGGGAAGCTTCTTTTGTGTGGCAGCTTAAAACAGAACATTAGATTTGGATTTTTGCTGTTAGAATATTTGCATTTTTTGGTAACAGAGCACATCAGTGTTTCCGTATAAGATTAAGGGTTAGGGTTTGGGTAAAGCTGTTGAACACCATGAGCGCCCAGCCCTGTTTTCTACGTGCAAAGAGAAAGAAGCAGCACAGTCGGGGTTGTTGGTTGGTTATTATTTGGGTCTTCTTGTTTTGGAGCTGTGGACATATGGACAGACAGCTGGGAGTATGGGCAGAGGGTGGGAGTGGCAGGGGGTGGAGGGGGAGGAGGTGGTGAATGGGAGAAAGAGGGAAAAAAAACGACAAAGAATAGAGAGAATAAACACTCTAGAAAGCGTCGGGTGAAGGCCGTGAATAAAGACGGGATCTTAGCGGGAGGGAGAGTGGAAAAAAGGGGTGATGGTTGCAGCGCTCTGGTTTTCCTTTGTTACCCGACTATTGTTGATCCTTCATGCTTGTCTGAACGGTTTTTGCTCTCCTCCTTCTCTCCCTCTTTTTTTTCCAAGCACCAATCAGTTCATCTTATCTCAATCTTCCACAGTAAAAGCAACTGCACAATAAATCATTTTTAATACAATTTTGCCATCTAAATCATCTATAATTTGTAGTTTTTCTCTCTCTTACTCCTCACCACCATGTTGAACCCTCCCTGTCTCCTTGCAAAATTCTGATTCCTGTCGGGACAATTTGCGTCCTGACATTTGTAAACATAAACATACTTGAATTTGCATATATTTTGCATGGATTATGAATGACAAATTAGAATAATTTGGGGATTTTCAAAGCCAAGGCCGTATACTTGTTGTTATTGTCGGTATAGGAATGGGCGTGTCCGTTTTCTTCTCCGCACCTTCCCGTTCGTCCAAATCGTTACTCGTGCAAAATAAAACTATCGATCACGCCACATTTGATCCAACGCGATTTAATGCAAACTGTAACATCAAAATTGCGTCTTTTTATTGCTGTAACTATGGAAACAGGCTGTGTATCGGATGCCGGTTTGCGATTGGTGGATTGGCTTGTTTTTTAAAGAAGAAATCTGCGTTAGCCAATCACGACGCTGGAAGTGCTAGACATGATTCAAGCTGGATTTTTCATTACGGTGTCCACCCTTTTTTTGGCTTGGCTCTGGAATGTACATAAACAACCATAACACACCCTCTTGCATGTAAAATATTTAGCAGCTCCATTATTGGCCTATACTTCACTTGAATTAGTGTTAAATCATTGGTTGGGGGAGAAGTAGTCGACATATGTCCAGATAGGATGTTGTTTTTTCCATTTCTTATGCATCAGTTGTTGCACCTGGAGCTCCAAGCAAAAAGCTGCCTCCACACAAAATATAGGACAGAAAATTATTCAACCAATGGCCATTAATAATAGAAATGTGCCATGTGTTGGCCGGGGTTAATGCCCTATATGTTTCCCATTGTGCTAAAAAGAAACGCGCCTGTGTTGGTTTATTAGGGGAAAAATAGTGACTCACACTAATCCTGTTTAAAAAGGATGTACTATTACTTGTCTACAAAATACACACAACAAATTAATAATTTTTTCTACCATGTTTTAACACTGTCATCCATGCATGTTTCAGTAATTTAGTGATCTCTCCCGGGTCCTGTTTCTGCTCAGCCCATAAACCTACTGTACGTCATCCTTGCTCCCACACGACAATTCTCCATAAAAACTGTACACAACAACTTGTCCTGCAGTAGTTTCATGAACAGGATGCACAGGGGGAGATTCAAAGTCCAAAACGAAAGCAAAACATGTAAATACACTGGTTTCAGTGAACACAGCCTTTTCAAAACAGTAAAAAGTAACAGGGATGAGCTTTCACTATAGAGTTAAACAAAAATCCAAAAATCTCCATTGTTCGGGAATAAAGCACCATTATTCAAAGATGACGACGTAAACAAATGAATTACAGAATGTAACTGAAGGTGGAAACTCCCCGTGTCAAGTAATCCTTAAACACAAACATGAAGTTCTATTGCTGATGAATGTGTAACGTCTCAGACCTGCGACGCTCTCGTTAAGCCTGTAGTGTTAATTGCCTAATACGCCCGACACAATGGCCTGGCATTTGTAGGGAGAAGATAAGCCGCGCGTTCACACTGAGGCATGATGGGACTGTAAAAGGGGTCGTTTCACATTACCTGATACTGGGGCCATATATGAGGCAATGATGCCCAGGAAATAGGACGAGCCTGAACCCTGTCGTAGACTGAGACAAACTGTATTGATCCACAGGGAAATGACTTGGACACAGTAAAAAATACAATATAAATCAAGTATATGACAATACGGTAAAATCTGAAGTATCGTAGTAAAAAATATTTGATTATGTTTGTAGCAGGTTCATAACTCGAAAGCTTAAACTGACTTATTAAAAAGATTTGGTGCTGACAAGAATTAATTCATTTATTTCATGTTAATTTTATGATATAACAAAAGAAAGGTTCATTATGTAACTTTTCTGCCACCTGCTTGTCGCCATGGAGATGTTCCGTAGTCATTAAACTGATCTGTTCTGGCATTTTTTCAGTTTATGTGTTTTTACTGGCAAAACGGTGCATTCTCTCCATGGCCTGTCTGTCTCCATGACAACTTAAGTTTAATATCATACTGTGAAATATTCCAAGTAAAGCAACACATTTCCATGGAAACCACTACATTAGAAAAGTTACATAGTGCATCTTTAAGGCACAGAAAGACAACTAATCAATCCCATGTGTTAACTATTGCTCGTACCATTGTGTGTGGGATTTTATAGCACTTAGAGATTTGTTTTCAAAATATAAACTTCATAAAAGGGCCGAAACTATAACCGGAATCTGGTGATATCGTATCGTCAAAGGTCTCACAATAATATCGTGAGCATCACAATATATCGAATCCCAAGTGTCTTTGCTTAAATGAACAGTTCTGATGCAGAAATAGCTAAAAAAAACCGAGGGAACTACATAGACCATGATCCTTTGCTCCGTTTCAGTGCAGACGACATGAAGAAATAACTGTTCTAAGCACTTTTACATCTTCATTCTGTGGATTAAGTCTGTGAAGCATTTTTAGAGGAAAAAGTCACAGATTCACAGTTTTATATTGTAATAAATATTGTACGGTGAGATGTTTATGATGAAAATATCGTACAGAGAGATTTGGATATCGTTCCATCCCTAGCGCATTATAAATAAAATCTATAGTTTATTATTATAGAGAAATTGCATTTGGAAAGCGAGACACATTCAAAAGAAACTGTGTCCAAATTCCTCCAAACAAACTAAAAATGATGTCAGAAAATCTCCAGGAAAAGCATTTTTTGAGCCCTCGCTGAAGAGCAGCATAATCACTGCTGAATAAGTGTGTCTAATTAATTTAATAGTAAAAGTCAATAAAACGTCCTGTCAGGACTCTGCTGCTGCGCTCGCTGTGCCTCTGCTCTGATTCACTCCAAACCATTTGATTATATGACCTCTAATAGAAAGCGACTTAATGGAGAGGCAGATACAGTCAATACAAATAGACTTAGAGGGCTGTAAAAGAGAGCGAGAGAAGGGGGGAGGAGAGAAGGAGAGATGGGAGTCTGCACAGTCTGGAAATATGTTTTGATGTGGGAAATTTAGTTTTTTTTGTGCCTAAAAAGGTTAGAAATGACTTGAATTCAGCATATACACCTACTCTCAAAAAAGGAACATTCACTCATACGTTATACCTTTATATACTTTTTACAATTGAAATGTTATGCTAAAAAAAAACATTAGTGGAAAATAAAATAACTTAATTTAATAATATATAGTATAGTATACAGTGGCGGCTGGTGGTATAATTTTTGGGGGGCACATAAGTTTGGCCATTTACCAGAGGGTCACCATGTATTATAAATATATGTATTCTGTACAGGCTGTAAAATTATAACAAACGCCAGAAACATTTTAGTCACTATTGGCTGAACTTTATCAGGGGCACAACACACAGCCGAGCGCAAAGTTTACGCAGCAACACAACCTGGTGCACCTGCTCACACCCAAACAACACAAATAACACGCCGTAACACACCGTAAGACGCCGTAACTCACGTAACACACCGTAAGACGCCGCAACACAAGTAACACACCGTAACACACCGTAACACACCGTAAGACGCCGTAAGACGCCGTAAGACACCGTAACACACCGTAACACACGTAACACACCGTAACACACCGTAACACGCTGCAACACACGTAACACACCGTAACACGCTGCAACACAAGTAACACACCGTAACACACCGTAACACGCCGTAAGACGCCGCAACACACGTAACACACGTAACACACCGTAACACACCGTAAGACGCCGTAAGACGCCGTAAGACGCCGTAACACACCGTAACACACTAACACACCGTAACACACCGTAACACACCGTAACACGCCGTAACACACTGTAACACACCGTAACACACCGTAACACACCGTAACACGCCGTAACACACCGTAACACACCATAACACACCGTAACACACGTAACACACCGTAACACACCGTAACACGCTGCAACACACGTAACACACCGTAACACGCTGCAACACAAGTAACACACCGTAACACGCTGCAACACACGTAACACCGCAACACAACGTATTGCGCCGTAACGCACCGTAACGCGCCGTAACGTCATGAAAATGCAGCAAAAATGTTGCTCAGGTCACAGCATCAGCGCCTCCTGCAGCTCACGGCAGAAACACCGGAGCGGCGCCATCGCTCATTCATTTACACATTTACCTGTTAACACTATAACACTGTTACCTGTGAGGCTCCTCCTCAGATTTGCCCCAAACAAAAACAAGCCTCTTACCTTCTCCAGGGTTAGGGTCAGAGTGTGTCGTCTACCCTCTGTCCTGTTGGTTCTGTCTCTGTCCCGGTCCAGTCCGGTCCACAGGACCAGGTCCTGCAGCTGAGTGCAGGAGCTGTTCTAAAACTCATCTTAATCCCACTTCCCACTTCAGTCTGAAAGTTACACCAGTCCATATTAGCACCAGGGCAGCAGGTGGACTTAAGCCCTCTGCACTTCGCTTTTACGCCCAGATGCCCTGCCGGCGGCAGCGAGCGACTTCCCCAGCTCCGGCAGCGACGGCCCCGGCGGCCCCGGATGTCGCGGTCCCGGATGCCGCGGTCCCAGATTCCGCGGTCCCGGATGCCGCGGTCCCGGCGGCGAGTGCCCCAGGACCCAGCCTGTGTCAGTGTGTCCTGCGCTTTAGGCCTCTCCTCCTGCTCTCCTGTTTCGGTTTAGGCGAAAGTAGCTAGCGGCCATAGTGCAGCTCTGTAGTTCTCCATTCATTAGCCTGTAGCATTAGCAATAGCCTGTAGCAGTAGCATTAGCCTGTAGCAGTAGCATTAGCCTGTAGCAGTAGCATTACCCTATAGCATTAGCATTAGCTTGTAGCATTAGCATTAGCATTAGCATTAGCCTGTAGCATTAACATTAGCCTGTAGCATTAGCCTGTAGCATTAGCCTGTAGCATTAGCCTGTAGCATTAGCCTGTAGTAGCATTAGCCTGTTGGGCTGAGGCGGGACAGAGCAGCTGAATCCTCATAGGTCAGAATTGTGATGTTTGTAAAGACCAATCAGTGTATTTGAGTCACCCCCACCCTGCCCCCCCCACCCTGTGCCCCCACCCTGTCCCCACCCTGCCCCCCCACCCTGTGCCCCCACCCTGCCCCCCCACCCTGCCCCCCCACCCTGTGCCCCCACCCTGTCCCCACCCTGCCCCCCCACCCTGTGCCCCCACCCTGTGCCCCCACCCTGTCCCCACCCTGTGACCCCCTGCCCCCCCATCCTGTGCCCTCACCCTGTGCCCCCACCCTGTGCCCCCACCCTGCCCCCCCACCCGGTGCCCCCACCCTGCCTCCATACTGCCCCCACCCCTTCTCTATTTGAACCTATATTTTATCCTTATTTCAAGCCTTTTTCTCTCAGTTCAGCTCTTGTTTTTAAATGTCTCACTCGTCAATGGGCCGTTACACTTTTAAAACGAAACGCAGTGTAGAAGCTTTATTCTGATTACATAACGTCCTATGTACTGTAGCTGTAACCGTTAAAGCACCATAGGGGAACATTTTCGCTGTGTCCCATGAATATAAAGATGTGGATGAGGTTAATCCTTTGTGGTGTTGTGTTTCATTATTGAGATGAAACCCCACATTAAACTGTCAATACTCCAACACACTGCCACATTTCAACCCGCCACTTTTTATGATCTGAGTGGAACTGAACACTAAATACACTTTTTTATACTTTTCATTTGTATAACTATATTTTAATTGCATTGTCAACTGTTCCTAGTTCATTTTTGGCCATTTTAGTGCATATTAGGTGTTCAAAAACAGTCCAAATTGAATGAGTGCTTCCTTTATTGCAAATTCAAGTACTATGTGACATCACGTAAAGCTACCATGATTAGGTGTTCACTATTACAAACACTTGGCTGTGGGTTTGAAGTGTGGAGGCCTTTTTATACCTCCAGACGCTGCCCCTCATCTCCCCTCACTTTTTTTGTTAGTTTTCCTAACGTAATTTCCAGTTTCGCAGCTTTGTGTTTAATCCCACTTTAAGATTTTTATTTATTTATTTACCTTTATTTATACAGGAAAAATCTCTTGAGACTCAGGGTCTCATTTACAAGAGAGACCTGTTTTACACAAAATAACAATGACATTCGTAAAAAGATATATTTTCTATTTACCAGTAACAAAAATGCATTAGTCTGCAGGACTGTGCGATTAATCAAAAAGATTCATTTGTGATTGTCACAGATCTCATGGATCTTTATTTGATTTATTTATTTATTGGTTTATTTAACAGGGACAGTGCACATTAAAAAGCATCGCTGCAAATGCACTAGAATTACCCAAAAGGCTTTTTGTGGGTTGGTTTTTCATCTGTTGTCCCTGGACAGATGGTAAAATTGTCTTAAAAACAACAGTAAAAATATTAAACAGTGAATAATATAAATATACAATAAAATAGACCAAGCAGTTACTGTGGATAAAAGTGTGCAGATAAAATAAACATTACAGGCATTATGTAAAAAGTCCATAATTATTGTACAATAATTTAAATTTTAAATGAAAACAGAAGACACAAGTTTTAGCAGATCTTTTTAGCTGTGAGACGTCCACAGCCAATTCTTCTTCTCAAAGGATCAAATCAAATACAAAAATCAACCACCAATAACTCCCGTCATGTTCATGCACAGATGAAGCTGCTGCTGATGGCAAAACTCAACTGAAATCATAATTATTTCAAACATTTACTTCAGAACGGTCAAAATGAATGAATGATGAATGACAGAAAGCACAGACTCAGTCTGTATTTTATTATTTATCACGACTGTTTTTTAGACTGGAGAAGTGGATTTGCTTAAAGATTTGTTTTGCATTACAGTCATAGATGTTTCTGAACTGAAGTCATAGTATTTTCTATAACAACATATATCATTTCTGTAGTTGTATAAAGTAATAGAGTTTTAAATGTGGTTAGTTACACAGAGTTTGAGGTGCAGTGGACAGAGTGTTCAGCCCAATGACAGAAGACGACATGTTTATTTGCTTTATCTTATTTTCTGATATTATATTTCACTCTGTCTCCCGCGTCTGTTCCATGTGGTCGTGGTTTTGCCGTGGGCTGAAAGTGAATCTGAAACATGGATCATAATGAGCAGATGGACTGAATATTCACTGAGCTGCAGCCTTCCCCAGAGGCCTGTCCGTTCACCCATTCACCCATTCACCCGTTCACCCGTTCACCCGTTCACCCAGTCCATCCACCACAAACCCCGTCACTTTGGACTTTTGTGGCACCTAAAATCAATTCATCAGTTCAGTTTCAGTGTCATAATCACACTGAAAAAATAAGAAAAAAATACCAATTTTGAGGTAAAAATTCCCTATTTTAAGTGAAATTTTCTGCCAGTGCAGTAAGAAATTTTCACTTACCAAGTTTTCTTAAAACAAGATGAAATACGAATCTTGTTCTAAGCAGAAAACACGAGTTTCAAGTATTTATGGCAAGATCTTTCACCTTATTGGTTTGAGAAGGAAGTTAAAGAGGCTTAACCTGGACTGAGTTAATATAAAAAGTGCTTAGAATAAGTTGTAATATCGAGATAAGATAAATCAGGATGAATATCTGGAAACAAGTAAAAGAAAAATCTCATTTTATTAAGTAAAAAAATCTTAAAATTGGTATTTTAAGATGAATCTGCTTAATTCAAGTCAGTTTAACTATGCTAGAAACTCCTTTTTTGCAGTGTAAGGGTGTCACCGTTCAAAATATTGACTTTGTGTAAGTGTTTTATTTTCTAGCATTAGCTCCACTGTCATTATATTTGTCAAATGCAAAGTTTCCCTTATGGATTAGTTTTATACATTATAATATGTTGGAAATGCGACGGTTTGGGTTTGGGTTCATTCCTCAGGGGTTCAGTTGGTCACATGGACCCTGTTTTTGCAGTCACGTAATTTCAGCTCCGTCCAGTAGCCATGTTCAGTCTGATGGTACTGACTTGAGACTCTAGGACTTATAATAATAATAATAATAATAATAATAATAATAATAATAATAATAATAATAATAATAATAATAATAATAATAATAATAATCCAGGCATCTTTCTGGACACCCAAGGTCAACTTACAACAACATAAACAAGTTAAGTGTGATTTAATCCATAGGGTTAAAAGCCACAGTTAAAGTGGGACAGTGTTTAATTGATTGATTGAGTTTAGTGTTGTATTTACTGCTGTAGTTAGACTTGTCCAACTCAGAGTTAATGAGGTTTAACCCCAAACTGAGGAGTTTTAGAGTGAAACTGATTCTGAATTCTCCCGTGAACAGGAAATAGGTGAAACCTCCATGAACAGACGTGGTGGATGGAGATTTCGATCAGAATCTGAACCTGTGGGAAAAGACCACAGATCAAATACTATTCACGTCCTCAACAGTTCTGTAGGTGAGACAATAGGGCCAAAACGACCCATGATGACGACAAAGGAGAAATTCGATTTGTCAGTTGAACTAAAGTTTATTTTGGTCGAATACGTTTCACAGCAGCTGCTTCAGTTCTGGTCAGAAGGGGACGCTGCAGGGAGGAGCTAACTACACTGAAACTACTCTGAAACTAACACCCTACTTGTTTATTACAGTGTCTGTCCGTTAGTTCGGCCTGTTGATCTGCTCTGAGTGCGGCGTCCTGTTAGCAGAATCATTCTGATGCTTTCACACCTCTGGACCTGACCTGACTAAACCTGACCTGACTAAACCTGCTGTTTCCTTTTGGTTTAGGTGCAGCTCGTAAACAAACTAAAACTCCTCCCTTTGGGCTGGATCTTGGTAACTCAGAGCAGCATAAATCCTAGTGTCTCAAGGCAGAATCATTAAACTGAAAATAGCTTCTGGATGGAGCTGAAACAGTGTCCAGATGACCACAGTTCTCTACATTATAATATATTAGATATTATTAAGTCTTTTGTAGTAGTTGTTGTGACATTTTTGGTTAAAATACTGTCATTTACATTGGTGATACAGATGGATTGCACCACTTTTTGTCCAACCACACCACAAAACTTGCAGATTAAAGCAGCATTGCCCCCATAAAGTGTGTTGTAAGCACAGAACTTAGACCACTACCTTCAAGTATTTAGAAAACTCTGCTGCACCTTTACCTGAAAGAATGAGCCATATTCATGTGTCTGCACCTTTAACACAAACAAAGCATTCGGCTACACCCTCTACACTGTCCTTATGACACTTTGGGCCATTGTGTGTGTTTGAGTGACACGTGCTAAACTCTGAGTGAACATTAGACCCATGCAGAGCCCACAGCGCCCCCTCTCTTCTGCCTCATCTCCCTGCGCCACAGTGTTGGGGCAGTTCTGCTGTTTTCACTCCTGTGTATGGAGCCATTTACTCTGCAGATGACGTCACCTCTGTCTCATACAGATCTGTGCAGGAGGTGTGGCTCATTTCATACTTCATAATGTTTTCTTTTGTTCTATTTGCATTCATACCATTACACATGTTTTTATTGCTGAAAAACACCTTAAAAAACGTGTATTTCTACTTTCAGTGGCTTCGCCTTTCCACAGATCTGACTTGTGACTTGGCCTGCTTGTCTCTGTGGATACACGCAGTTTAATGCTATAAAACAGTATTTTCCCTCTCTTTCTCCTCCCCCTCTTTCCTGTGCTCGTCCGGGGAGCTGACTTACACGTTGCGGTGCTTTTAAATGGCACCGCATCCTCTGAAAATGTCAAATTGTCCAAATGAATCAGCAGCCAAACGGAATTTGTCTCGTTTTTCTGTGGTGGCTCTGAGATTCTTCTTCTTTTTCTTTTTTTTTCCTTTCTTTTTGTTGTTGGCCTCAGCAGTTCTGTGAGTGACAGGTGGATTTCACTGGCTATAGTTTTTTTTCTCCTGACCAGGGCAGATACAGATTGTTTAGAATTCAGAGGAAACAATGATAAAATCTGCAGATATTTTGGGCCCATTTGGATTATTTTCCTCACATTTTGTAATTTAAATTTACTACACACGTTTTACTCCAAATCTACAGGAGAGCAATGTAGTCGTATTTATCTTTTCACACTAAAGTGTTAAAATAAAGCTTTGTGTGTATTTTTAGGCAGCATTTTGACCAAAACAAATATCGACTCAACAGATTTAACCAGTTGTAGTGAAGTGTGACCTTTCAGAAGAAGCAGATGACCTCTTACCTCTTCAGTCAAAATACATATATAAGAATGAATCGTGAAAGTTGTAATGAAATCAATGTGTTGGCCTTTGCCTCTCCCAGTCCCTTTTACCCTCGTATATCAGATTTGCACAGGGCATCTGCAGTGGCTTTGAGGACACAGGTTTATAGTTTATTGCACTGGGGCCTTGGAGCGGCTCCGTTTGGTCCATCCATCACTGAAATGGACAGTGAGGCTTCCCCTCCTCCTCCTGTAGAACACCCCCATCTTCAGTGTGAATCTGAATGCAGACACAAGCGGACACAAGTTTCACTGATCACATTTCTCCTGCGCACGTAAACACACACCAGAAAATAAGATCTGTTTATTGGATTATCCCATGAAAATGTTCCCCTTGATCATCATATGTGATTTAATGTTCTTTATGTGGAGAATATGTTTCAAAATATCCATATGAATCTAGTTAAAGTTGTAGATTTTAAAATAATTCAGCTTAAAGATTGTATTGACCTGATTCGGCTTCTAAATGTGACTAAACCCACTTCTGTTTGTTGCTGTGGTATTTCTGGTTAAGTGGGAACCCCATTTATTTCAATTGAGAATTTGTGAAAAGTTTCGCAGCTAAAATCTGATATAAAGTAGGTTGATTTGTGTAAAATGTTCAATGTGATGTGCACCAACAAGTCAATACTCCTCTGATTCAATGGCATTGCCGTCCACATAGACCTTATTGGCTCCAGGGATGGTGTACAGGTTATCAGCAATTTAGCCGATATTTGTCACCGATATTTTTTCTGCACAAGTTTCTGTGTCCATGTGTCATTGACAGTTTGTCCTCAGTACATCAGATTTGTCTTTTTAAACAGACTAAATGGTTAAAAACATACATTTCTATTATTAATGTTATGATTTTTTTAAGTGATTCATTTGTAAACTTCATTATAACTTAACGTACATTTTGTCTGTAATATAGATTTTAAAACGTTACAATATTTTTCTGACTATAAGTCGAGTTTTTTCATGGTTTGGGTGGTTCTGCGACTTATACTCAGGTGCGACTTATATATTAAAATATATAATTTCATATGTAGAACTTTTAATCATATTCTGCACATTACAAGCTGCAAATAGTGAAATCTGCAGCTGAAAACAGTGATCAAGCAGCAGAAAAAAGTTTGGAGTGAGCGAGAAACTTGTGAGAGACTGAGGAAAGTGGAGGAAACTCGAACTGAAATGAAGAAAACAAACAAACAAAAAAAAGCCAATCTCAGGCTAAAAGCTGGATTTATCTGGAGTTGGTGGAGTTGCTCAGAAGTGACACCAAGGATGAAGAATTCAGTGGATTTAGTGATTTGGAGCGAGATGGAGAGTTTGTTCTGTTGTTTCTGCTCTAGTTTATCTGAATAACTGTTCATATGTGAACTGAACAAACCAGACACACGTTCAGCCTGTCGTTCTCTGTTCTAGTGTTATTACTAAAACTCGCCTTTAAGATGAAATGTCTGTTCCTGGAGTCTGTATTTTCCTCTCAAAAATGTGTCTTATTGTCCAGTGCGACTTATATATGTTTTTTTCTTCATTGTGCATTTTCCTTCATTGCATTTTTGCGACTTATTGTCCGGAGAGACTTAAAATACGGTAATATGGATATCGACAAATATCAGGTATCAGCCACTACAGCAAAGCAATTATTAAATATAATTAAATATCCCTGTCGGCCCATCCGTAAAATAATACAGCCCAGTGACGCCCACTGCAGCTTCCAGAATACGCTGAACAGTGGGTTCAGTCTGGGTATTTACCATAATTGTAATAAAAATATACTCAAAAGGTCAAAAAGCTTAAACCTGGTCCCTGTGGGAATGTGGAGTGTGTAAAACTCCAGAGTGAGTGGAGTCGGAGCGTTCGTGGCTGAATGGAGGATGTGATTGACGGGGAAGAGAATCACTGGAGGAGGCCGTGTCAGCGCAGCGTTCCATTCACTTTATGTAGGTTATGTGTGTCGACCAGTGCACAGCATTCATCTAGTGTGGTCAGATACTACGACTACTACTACTACTACTACTACTACTACTACTGCTACTACTACTGCTACTACTACTACTACTACTACTACTACTACTGCTACTGCTACTACTACTACTACTACTACTACTACTACTACTGCTGCTACTACTACTACTACTACTACTACTACTACTGCTACTGCTACTACTACTACTACTACTACTACTACTACTGCTACTACTACTACTACTACTACTGCTGCTACTGCTACTGCTACTACTACTACCACCGCTGCTACTACCACTATCAATACTACCACTACTACCGCTGCCACTACCACTACCACCACCACTACCGCTACCACCACCGCTGCCACCACCACTACCGCTGCCACCATCATCACCACCACTACCACTACTACCACCACTACCACCACCGCTACCACCACCGCTGCTACTATCACTACTACCACTACTGCCATCACTACCACTACTACCACCATCACTACCACTGCCACCACCGCCGCTACCATCACTACCACCACTGCTACCACCATCACCACGACCACTACCACTACCACTACCGCTACCACCACTACCACTACCACTGCCACACGACTACCACTACCACTACCACTACTACTACCACCGCCGCTACTACTACTACCATACTGCTGCCACTGCTACCACTACTACTACTACCGCTGCTACTATCACTACTACTACTACTACCACCACTGCTGCCACCACCACTACTACTACCACCACCGCCACTACCATCATCATCCACTACTGCCACCGCTACTGCCACTACTACTACTACTACCACCGCTGCCAATACTACTACCACCACTACCACCGCTGCTACTACCACTACTACTACTACCACTACCACTGCTACTACCACTGCCCCACTACTACTACCACTACCGCTGCTACTACTCACTACCACTACTACCACTACTACTACTACCATCATTGCCAATACTGCCATTACTAATACTACTACCACTGCTGCTACTATCATCACTACTACCACTACCACTACTACTACCACCACCGCTTCACTACCATTGCCGCCACTACTAATCATTACTACCGCTACTACTACTACTACTACCATTACTACACCACTACCACTACTACCACCGCTACCCATCATCACTACTCACCGCTACCACGATCTACCACTACCACCACCACCACTACCACCACTACTACTCACCACTGCTACCACCACTACCACTCACTACCACGACATCACTACCACTACCACTACCACCGCCACTGCTACCACCACCGCCACTGCTGCCACCACTGCTACCACTACCACATACTACCACTACCACTACCGCTACCACCACCGCTACCATCATCACTACCACCACCGCCACCACCACCACTACCATCATCACCGCTACCATCACGACATCACTACCACCACCATCACTACCATCACCACTACCACCACCGCTACTGCCACGACCACCACCACCACCACCACCGCTACCACCACCACCACTACCACCGCCACCACGACCACCACCACTACCACCACTACCATCACTACCACTACCACGACCGTCACTACCACTACTACTACCACTGCCACCACCACTACTACTACCACCACTACTACCACTGCCACCACTGCTACCACGACTCATCACCACCGCTACCACCACTACTACCACCACTGCCACTGCTACTACCACTGCCACTGCTGCCACCACTACCACTACCACTACCACCGGCTACCACTACTACCACTACCACTGCCACCGCCACCACCACTGCCACCGCTGCTACCACCGCTACCGCCACTTACCACTGCCACTACTACCACTACCGCCACTACCACCGCTACTACCAATACCGCTACTACCACCGCTACCACCACCATTACCGCTACCATGCCACTACCACTACATCACTACTACCACCGCTACTACCACCACCACTACCACCGCTACCACTGCTACCACTGCCGCTACTACCACTACCACTACTACCACTACTACTACTACTACCGCTACTACGACCATCACTACCACTACTACTACTACCACTACTACCACTGCCACGACCACTACTACCACTGCTACCACCACCACTACCACTACCACCACTACTACTACCGCTACTACGACCACTACCACTCACTACCACTACTACCACTACTACCACTACTACCACGACCGCTACCACCACTACTACTACCGCTACTACTACCACTACTACTACTACTACTACCACCATTACTGCTACCACTGCTACTACCACTACTACCACTGCCACTACCACTACTACTACTACGACCACTTACTACTACTACTACAACTACTACTACTACCACTATCGCTACCACTGCTACCACCACCACTACTACCAGCCACTACACTACCATCACTACTGCTACCACTCATACCACTCATCACTACCACTACTACCTACTCACTACCACTACTACTACTACTACTACTACCACTACTACTACTGCTTACTACCACTGCTACCACTACTGCTACTACTACCACCACTACTACTGCTACCACTACTACCATCATCACCATCATCATCACTACTACTACTACTACCACTACTACTACTACCATCACTACTACCATCACTACTACTACCACCACCACTACCACTACTACTGCCATCTACCACCGCTACTGCCGCTACCACTGCCACCGCTGCTACTACTACTACCACCGCTACTACCACTGCTTACTACTACTACCGCTACTACTACTGCTACTACTACTATTACCGCTACCACTACTACTACTACCACTACTACCATCGCTACTACCACTACTACCACTACCACTGCTACCACCGCTACTACCACTACTACTACTACTACTACTACCACTGCTACCACGACCATCACCACTACTACTACCACCACTACTACCACCTGCCACGACCATCACTACCACTGCTACCACTACTACTCACTACTACTACCACTGCCATCACGACCACTACCACCGCTACCACTACCATACTACCACTACCACGACCGCTACCGCTACCACTACTACTACTACCACTACTACTACTACTACCACTACCGCTACCACCGCTACTACGACCACTACCACTGCTACTACCACTGCCACTGCTACTACCACTGCCACTGCTGCTACCATCGCTACACTACCACTACTACCGCCACTACCATCACTACTACTACCGCTACCGCTACCACTGCTACCGCTGCCAATACCACTGCTACCACTACCATTACTGCTACTACCACTGCTACCACTACCACCGCTACTACTACTGCTACTACTACTATTACTGCTACCATCATCACCACTACCACCACTACTGCTACCACCACTACTACTACTACCACCGCTACTACTTCACCACTGCTACTATCACTACTACTACTACCACTACTACTACCACTACTACCACTACTACCACCACTACCACGACCACTACTACTACTACCATCATCACTACTACTACTTAATTACCATCACCATCATCAATACCACTACCACTGCTATTACCACCACTACCACCACCACTACTCACCACCACTACTACCACTACCACATCACCACTACTACTACCACCACTACTACCACCACTACGACCGCCACCACTACTACCACACTACGCTACCACTACCACCACTACCAACCACCACTACCACCACCGCTACCATCATTACCATACTACCAGCCACTTACCACCGTTACCATTATCACTACCACTACCACTACTACCACTACTACCGCTACCACTACTACCACCACTACCACCACTACCACTACCACCATTACTACCACTACTGCTACTACTTCATCATCACTACTACTACCACTACCACCGCCACTACTACTACTACCATTACCACCACCGCTACCACTTCTACTATCACTACTAATACCACTACCACTGCCACTACCACCACTGCTACTACCACTACCACTGCTCATCATCACTACCACTACCACTACCACTACTACCATTACTACCACCGCCACCACTTCACCATCACTACCACTACTACTACTGCCACTGCTACCATCACTACCACTGCCACTACTACTACCACCATCACTACTACTCATCATCATTACCACTGCCACGCTACCATCATCATCACTACCACCGCTACTATCACTACCACTACTAATCATCACTGCCATTACCATTATCATCATCACTACCACCACCACTACCATCATACCACTACTACTACTACTACCATCATCAACACGACCGCTACTTACCACTACCACTACCACCGCTACCACTACTACCACTACTACTACTACTACTATCATCATCATCATCATCATCACTACCACTAATACCACTGCTACCATCATACTACCACTACCACCATCACTGCTACCACCACCACCACTACTACCACTGCTACTACCGCTACCATCACTACTACCGCTACCACCACCGCTACTGCTACTACTACTATCACTACCACCACCACTACCATCACTACCACCGCTACCACCGCTACTACCACTGCCACTACCACCGCTACCACCACCGCTACCACCGCCACTACTACTACCACTACCGCTACTACCGCCACTACCGCTGCTACTACTACAACCGCTACCGCTACTACCACTGCTACTACTGCTACTACTACCACTGCTACTACTACTACTACCATCACTACTACCACTACCACTGCTACCACTGCTACTACCACTACTACCACTGCTTCTGCTACTACTACTGCTACCACTACCACTACCACTACTGCTACCACTGCTACCACTACCACTACCACTACCACTACCACCACCACCACTACCACCACCACCGCTACCACCACTGCTACCACTGCTACTACTACCACTACTACTACTACCACCACTACTACCACTACTACTGCTACTACCACAACCGCCACCGCTACTACCATCGCTACTACTGCTACTACTACTACTGCTACTACTACTACTACTACTACTACTACCACTGCTACTGCTACTACTACTACTGCTACCATCATCACTACTACCGCTACTGCTACCACCGCTACCGCTTATACCATCACTGCTACTACTATCACTACCACCACTGCCACCACTACCGCTACTACTACTTATCACTGCTACCACTACTACCACCACCACTGCCACTACCACTACTACTACTACCACTGCCATCATCATCATCACTACTACCACTACCACTACTACTACCACTACCGCTACTACTACTACTACTACCACTACTACTACCACCGCCACTACTACCACTACCACTGCTACCACCACTACCACTTCACCACCACCACCGCTACCACCACCGCCACTACCACCACCGCTACCATCACCATCATCCATCACTACCACCGCTACCACCGCCATAATACTACTACCACTACCACTACTGCCACTACCACTGCTACGACCATCACCATCATCACTCACCACCACTACCTACTACCATCATCATCACCACTACCACTACCATCACTACTACCACTACTACTACTACTACTACCACCACTACTGCTACGACCATCACTACTACTACTACCACTACTACTACTACCACTACCACCACTACCGCTACCATCATCACTACCACTGCTACTACTACCGCTACTACCATCACTACCACTGCCATCATCATCACTGCTACCACCACTGCTACCACCACCACCGCTACCATCATCGCTACCACTGGCCGCTACCACTACCACCGCTACCATCATCACTACCACCATTGCTACCACCGCTACTACTACTACTCACCACTGCCACCACTACTGCCACCACCACCACTACTACCACCACTACTACTTCACCACTACCACCGCTACTACCACCGCTACCACTGCCACCACTGCTACTACCACTACTCACCACTGCTACCACTACTACCACCGCCACTACCACTGCTACCACTACTGCTACTACCACCACTGCTACCACTGCTGCCACTAATACCATCACTACCACTGCCACTACCACTGCTACTACCGCTTACCACTACCAGTACCACTGCCACTACCACCACTACCACCACTACTACCATCACTACTACCACCACCGCCACTACTACTACCACTACTGCTACCACTGCTACCGCCACTACTACTGCTACCACTACCACTACTAATACCACCACTACTACTACCACAGCCACTACCGCTACTACCACTGCTACTACCGCTACCACTACTACCACTACTGCCACTACCATCACTACTACTACCACTACCACTACTACTATCACTGCTACTACCGCTACCATCACTACCACTACTACCACCGCTACCACCACCGCTACCACCACATCACCATCACTACCACTACCTGCCACTACCATCATCATCACTACCACTACTACCACTATTACTACTACCACTGCTACTACCACCACTACCACTGCCACCGCTGCTACTACTACTACTGCTACCACTACTACTACCACTACCACCACCACTACCGCTACACTACCATCATTACTACCACCACTGGCACCACTATCATCACTACTACCACTACCACTACTGCTACCATCACTACTACTACTACTACTACTATCATCACTACCACTACTACTACTACTATCACTACTACCATCACTACTACTAATCATCACCACCACCACCGCTACTGCTACCACTACCACCGCTACCATCATCATCATCATCACTACTAATACTACTACCACTACCACTACTACCACCGCTACCACTAATACATCACTAATACCACTACTACTACTACTACTACCACTACTACCACCACTACCACCGTCACTACCACTGCTACTACCATCACGACCATACTACTACTACTACCACTACTGCCAATGCTACCACTACTACTACTACCGATACTGCCGCTACTACTACTACTGCTACCACTAATACTACTACCACTACCACTACTACCGCTACTACCACTACCGCTACCATCACTACCACTACCACCACTACCACCGCCACCGCTACTACCACTGCCACTACCACCACTACCACTGCCACTACCACTGCTACCACTACCATCATCATCACTAATTACCACCACTACCACTACTACCACTACCACTGCTACCACCATCATCATCATCACTACTACCACTACCACTACTACTACCATCACTACCACCGCTACCGCTATCACTTCACCGCTACCACTACCACCGCTACCACTACTACTACTACTACCACTACCACTACTACCACTACCACTACCATCTACCACTACCGCTACTGCCACTACCACTGCTACCACCATCACTACCACCACTACTACTACCACTGCTACTGCTACTTCACCGCTACCATTACTACCGCTACCACCACTACTACTACCATCATCACTACCACTGCCAACTACCACTACCACCACTACCACTACTACTGCTACTACCACTACCACTACCACCACTACCACTGCTACCACCACTGCTACTACTGCTACCACTACTACCACTACTCACTACTACCGCTACCAATACCGCTACTTCACCACTACTACTACTACTACCGCTACCACTACTGCCACGACCACTACCACTACCACTACCACTACTACTACCACTGCTACCGCCACTACCACTGCTACCGCTACCGCTGCCTACCACTACCACCGCTACTACCATCATCATCACTACCACTACCGCTACTGCCACCACTACTACTGCGCTACCACCATCACTACTACTACCACTCACCGCTACTACCACTGCTACCGCTGCCACTACTTCACTACTGCTACTACCACTACTACCGATCACTACCACCACCGCCATTGCTATCATCATCTACTACTGCTACTACTGCTACTACTACTACTGCTACTGCTACTACTACTGCTACTACTACTACTACTGCTACTACTACTGCTACTACTACTTCTACTACTACTACTACTACTACTACTATTACTACTACTACTACTACTACTGCTACTGCTGCTACTACTGTCTACACACTGTTGGGCTGTGTTTACCACACGCACAGTAAAATCTCATCATTATCTGATTTCTGCAGTAATCAGTGTATAGAAATGTAAAATGCAAACACTCATTTAAAAACAGGCTGATTAACAAACACGTATCAGCAGGTGTTTTTGAAGATCACATTTCTCTTGTGCTTTAAACACACACCAGTAATCACACCTAATTATTGGATTATCTGATTATTCTCGATATCTAATCTGATTTAGTATCTGCTGTGAAAATGCACTGTGATTTTTATATGTCACAATTCTAACAGTCTAACTAAAGTCACATATTTTATTACAAAATCAGCTAACACAATATGTATATTTTTTATTTTATTCTTAAATTTCACAGCAGGAGGGTGAATTTTAATCCAATTGTCACTTGTCAATGTTCATCTTGCATTTTTTTTAATGGACCACTACGGTTTTACACATAAAAAACATCTGGTTTGGAGCAGAATTCAGACTTTTGAGGAGAAGATTTGACTTACTACTTTGTCTTAAATGACTGTGAATAAAAGTCTGTATTGTTTAAGTTCATGAAAATAAGATTAAAGCCAAGTTTATGTTTCCCCCCATCAACCCTAAAGATGCTACGAACTGCAGGTGTCCAGGAAGAACAGCTGATAGATGATTGTAGGTCAGTTAAATACAATCAATGATTTAAATACAGTCTAATACATTACTAAATACTTACACAATAAATACTAAATATAATATAATCTAATATAATCTAATATAATCTAATATAATCTAATATAATCTAATCTAATCTAATCTAATCTAATAAATACTAAATACTAATAAAATAGAATACTAAGTACAATTAATCCCTCTTTAACTGTGGCTTTTAACTGTATGTTTTAATCATATTTAATGTTCATGTTGTTGTAAGGCGACCTTAGGTGTCCAGAAAGGCGCCTAATAAATTAAATGTATTAGGATTATAACTTTTATTACTACTTAGACATACAAAGGTTTTATCTTTAGTCGATTACCATATGATGTAAGCTGAATGGGTGTAATGTTTAAGTATCCTTACTGTTAAAACAATCCCACAGGTGCATATCTGTACATTGGCTCGTGTTCAGTTTTACTCTGGGTTATTCCAGTGTGTTTCTTCCCAGTGGAGCAGTGGGACTAGACCCGTCACTGCCCGTTCTGCAGAGTCTGGATCTGGGACGGCATTTCCTCTGTGTGTGAAATACTCTCTGCGGCACAAGAGAGTCTAGATTCAGACTCAGACTCAGACGCACAGACTCAGACACACAGATTCAGACACACAGATTCAGACACACAGATTCAGACGCACAGACTCAGACACACAGATTCAGACACACAGATTCAGACACACAGATTCAGACGCACAGATTCAGACTCAGACGCACAGACTCAGACACACAGATTCAGACAGATTCAGACTCAGATTCAGACACAGATTCAGACTCAGATTCAGACTCAGATTCAGATGCACAGATTCAGACTCAGATTCAGACTCAGATTCAGACGCACAGATTCAGACACAGATTCAGACTCAGATTAAGACTCAGATTCAGACACACAGATTCAGACTCAGATTCAGACTCAGATTCAGACTCAGATTCAGACACAGATTCAGACTCAGATTAAGACTCAGATTCAGACACACAGATTCAGACTCAGATTCAGACTCAGATTCAGACGCACAGATTCAGACTCAGATTCAGACTCAGATTCAGACACAGATTCAGACTCAGATTCAGACTCAGATTCAGACACACAGATTCAGACTCAGATTCAGACTCAGATTCAGACGCACAGATTCAGACACAGATTCAGACTCAGATTCAGACTCAGATTCAGACACAGATTCAGACTCAGATTAAGACTCAGATTCAGACACACAGATTCAGACTCAGATTCAGACTCAGATTCAGACGCACAGATTCAGACTCAGATTCAGACTCAGATTCAGACTCAGATTCAGACACAGATTCAGACTCAGATTAAAACTCAGATTCAGACACACAGATTCAGACTCAGATTCAGACTCAGATTCAGACGCACAGATTCAGACTCAGATTCAGACTCAGATTCAGACGCACAGATTCAGACTCAGATTCAGACTCAGATTCAGACGCACAGATTCAGACTCAGATTCAGACTCAGATTCAGACACAGATTCAGATGCACAGATTCAGACACACAGATTCAGACTCAGATTCAGACGCAGATTCAGACGCAGAATCAGATGCACAGATTCAGACTCAGATTCAGACTCAGATTCAGACACAGATTCAGACTCAGATTCAGACTCAGATTCAGACGCACAGATTCAGACTCAGATTCAGACTCAGATTCAGACACAGATTCAGACTCAGATTCAGACTCAGATTCAGACGCAGATTCAGACTCAGATTCAGACTCAGATTCAGACGCACAGATTCAGACTCAGATTCAGATGCACAGATTCAGACACACAGATTCAGACTCAGATTCAGACGCAGATTCAGACACAGATTCAGATGCACAGATTCAGACTCAGATTCAGACTCAGATTCAGACGCACAGATTCAGACTCAGATTCAGACTCAGATTCAGACACAGATTCAGACTCAGATTCAGACTCAGATTCAGACGCACAGATTCAGACTCAGATTCAGACGCAGATTCAGACTCAGATTCAGACGCAGATTCAGACGCACAGATTCAGACTCAGATTCAGATGCACAGATTCAGACGCACAGATTCAGACTCAGATTCAGATGCACAGATTCAGACACACAGATTCAGACTCAGATTCAGACTCAGATTCAGACTCAGATTCAGACACAGATTCAGATGCACAGATTCAGACTCAGATTCAGACTCAGATTCAGATGCACAGATTCAGACACACAGATTCAGACTCAGATTCAGACGCAGATTCAGACTCAGATTCAGACGCAGATTCAGACACAGATTTAGATGCACAGATTCAGACGCAGATTCAGACTCAGATTCAGATGCACAGATTCAGACACACAGATTCAGACTCAGATTCAGACACACAGATTCAGACTCAGAT
>CM068353.1:45052415-45189915 GCA_034769755.1 Odontamblyopus lacepedii | reverse complement strand
TTGAGAAGCCTCCACCATTTATCTCCATCTTTAAGACATTAAAAACTTAAATAAACCAATGTAAACTTATCAAAATGATCCATCAAAATGTAAACTTTTCCTTTTGTCCCTTCACAACAAAGTCCTGAACAATTATAAAATACAGTCAGAGATATCGAAATGCAAATATTATCTGTTTAAGACAATTGACCGTTGTAAAGTGATACAAATCGCTGTCTAATGAGCAACAAGATGGAGTTTTCCCGTAAAAATAACCTTCTGTCAAGATAATCAACAATTTATGAGTCAGTTTTAGCCCCTTCAAACGTAATGACGAGATAAGCGCGTTTTGAGACTCGAGGTGCAGATAAGCCAAATGAGACACTTAATTAAAATGGGGTTTTGCAGTTAAACCGTCAGAAGGTGATAATTTACAGAGGACAATGGATAAACTGAACCAAAGACAAAGAGAAAAAAATCTGGATAATAATGAACAACATGAGAACATGATTTGATTTAGTTTTAAAGCCTGATCCCAGGGGAAACCTGTCAGACGCGTTGGAAACATCTCCAGATCTTGAGTCTTGGTCCGGACTTTCTTAGCTTGGGGACTTTGCCTGTTGTGCAAGTTTGGGTCGATAAGAAGCCAAAGTACTCACAGACATGGAGAGAATATGCAAAATCTACACAGAAAGGCTCAGGAACTGAGCCCTGTGAGGCGACTCCACACTCTGATGAAATTTATCACTATGGATTAAGTCAGCAAAAGGTGTGACTGTCGTACATGTAATTTGGAGCTTTAATGAACCTATAATTCTCCCTTAGTTCTTCTGTAGTGGCATTTTGTGTCTCATGTGCATAGGCCCAGTGATTACAGAAGCATTAGTGGTTAATATGAGCGCTCGTCTTTGTCACTTACCCCAAAATGCTGCTGTTGTGCTCTTGGGAAACACACCTCCTGCTTCTTTCCTGTGGATGTTGGTTAATCTGTTTGTTTTTGGCCGATGATGGTTTAATATTTGATTTTCTAAGACCCTGAATACATTTTTCCCAGATATATTGCAGAAAACTCTGTCTTTTCCCACATATATTTAGTATAAGGTCAAAATGCGTCTGCTGCTTCTAATTATATAGTGTTTATGAGAATCAGGAATTGCGTGGTTAACATGCTAGCTGTTGTTAGCTTTATTGCGGTGACAAAACTACACTCTGAAAGTTAAGGAAAGCGACACAACTGCTGTTTTAACTTTGCCAAAGAATGTTTCTCAGTTTTCTTACTCTTTGTATTAATTTATTAGTTTATTTCATGAGGGACGATGCACATATTAATACACATTTCTGTAAAGGTGCCAATATTAGCTAAATATAATTATTTAATGGTAAAAACTCCTCAAAATGTCACCTATAACATGACCCATAGTTTACGATTGTCGTACAAAATACAAAACATAAAATGCACATACAGTATATATCATGTATTTACCAAATCTAATTCAAAAGATTCACATTATTAAATTAAATACACTAAATTTTATCATGTATATAAATTAATCCAACACATTTGCTCATTTAGTCTTTTTTAATGTTAAATATAATATGCTCTAGTAAATTATTGACAGAAATTGTGGTGTGGATCACTGTAAAATTAACTCTATAAATGTGGATTAAATAAAAATCTGTATAATTTAATCAAGATTCTTTACTCCAGTCACATTAACTTCTGCAAATATCCCTGACTGCTACATGTAAAATAATATATCATCATATTACAGAATAAATGTGTTTTTATGTTACATTTGACCAGAAAACGCTGGTCTGTGAACAAAGACGCTCTCAGCCGCTGCCCCAGATTTTACCGGGTCACTGGGTCCTCTCCTCTCACGCCCAAATATGGACATGTGACGAGGATTACGGCGAGGGGAGGAGCTTTCACGCCCAAATATGGACATGTGACGAGGATTACGGCGAGGGGAGGAGCTTTCACGCCCAAATATGGACATGTGACGAGGAGAGGAGGAGCTCGGGGCGTGCACGGAGCGAACACTAATGCTTTTTAATACAGCTGCAGCAATTTGACATACAGTATCGTGAAAATGAAGTAGTTTGCATGGTTAGTTCAATCAAAAAGCACTATAATCTGACAAATAAGTAGTAGTAGGAGTAGCAGTAGTAATTAGAGCGTGTTAAAAATCCATGCAGATGGCTTTAAATATTTCAGTATGACCGAACTGGCCCTGAACTTTCACTTTTGACGGTTTTGTTTGCCCGGGATGATCCACACAGTATATTTAAATATATCCTTCTTGGGTTTATTCAACTACACGTGTTTTATAGCTGGAAAATACCTTGAATTTTACTTTGAGAGCTGAGTTACAATCCTCTACTAGAGAAGTTACATAGTGCAACTTTAAAGACAGAATATCAAACTAACAATGTCTACTTCCTGCTTTTGTGGTCTAAAAATCAAGTAAAATAAAGCATCCCAGGTTTAAATTAGGCTCAAGTATCTTGTCAGTAAAACCAACTTGTGCCACACTGAGAAATTGGTTGAAAAAGAAACAAACTGAAACTGTGCTGGAAAAAACAATATCCAGGTGAGTTAAAATGGCTTAAATTAAGAACACTTTACTTTGTTTGAGCAGATTCAACTTGACAAGTGAAATTATCTGACAGTTTAATAAGTGTTTTTTTCTTAATTCAAGCAACATTTGATTTTATTTCTTATTTTAAGTGCAAAAAGTGGTTGTTTTTCTTATTTTAAGCGTAGCAAGATGCATTTTCATATTTTAAGTACAAAAATCTTACTGCACCGGCCGATCATTTTACTCGTCAAGTGAAATTTACTCAAATCATGATAAAACTTTCTTAATCCAAGTCATTTTACCTTGACTAGATTTAGTTTTTTGCAGTGTGGGAATAAACCAGGACTAAACCAGGACTAGAACAGGGCCAAACCAAGTGAAGTGTGAACCCAGGCTGCTCACATTATGGATATTGTTTCCATTAGAATAAATATGACGCATTTGTTTGTCAGTACCTTTGTTGTGTAGCTTGGGGCAAAGTGGTGTCTCCTTAACAGACAAATCTGTAAGAACAAATCCTTCATAAATCATCTAAATATTATCTCCGTGTCCCCGTCAGCTACAGAAACAATCAAATCAAAAATTAGCTGTTGGACTGTGTATGTGAGCAGCTTGCAAATGGAGTTGCCACGAAATGGTACCTTCCTTCGGCCATTTTCTTCTGCTATTTTTGCACAAGAAACGCATCAATCAGGGTAAACGACGCGGGCAAACGAATCCTAGACTATCCCTCCGCTCATGGACCGATCGTTTTATTCGTTTGTTGAGGGAAAAGACGGCGAGATCTGGCGAGGGAGAAGGACGGAGATGCGTTGGTTGAATAGACGGGGGGAAAAGGAGGAGAGGAGACGATGTAATTCTCTGCTGGTGTTGCCATGACGACGCCACAGGCAAAGTGGGTCAGGCGGCGGCGCACACACAAACATGGAGGAGCGAGGGATGATACAACATGGAGGAGAGGAGGAGGGAGGCGGCCAGGGGAGCGACGCTGTGCGGGTTTCGCACAAAGATTCTGTCGTCTTTTTTCTCAATGGGGTCGATTTTTTGTGGGCGACAGCAAAATTTCAAAGAACCCAACACAGATTCCCATGACCACGACGCTAATAAAAAACACTTTTAGACAAGAGATTCTGATTTTCAACTTTAAATCTGAGTCATTTCCTTTATACCATTTGGTCTGTGGGGTCCAGGTAGTTTCCACAGGTCCAGGGACATATATTTGTCTTTGTGCTCTTTTGTTTTACAGCTCAAAATCCTTCTAAAGCTTTCAGGAAAAGCTCCTTTTTGTCCTGTGAATATCACTTTTTCAGCATCAATACCTTTTCAAATGAGTATCTAGTTTCAGTACTAGTTTTAGGATCGATTAGTGTTTTCTGTTACTTTCGACAGACCTAATGTGAACTAAACCAAATATAAACCATGAAGAAATGAACAGTGGAGGAAAAAGTGCTTTTGGACCAATTCGGGATCAATATTTGTGTGAAAGTTGATACATATTTAGTGTGAATGAAAACCACAGTGTTGTTCCTGGTCTTTGTACAGAAACAGACAAAACACTTTAATTCACTACTTGAAGAGAGTGATTCTGTAGCTGTTTCTTTTAAACAGTCCGATTACGTGAACTTAATGAAGGAATTTAATATTATTATATACAGATTTTTCAGATTTCATAAACATGTCCCTGGACTTTGGTCAAATAAATACACTCAACAAAAATATAAACGCAACACTTTTGTTTTTGCTCCCATTTGTCATGAGATGGACTCAAAGATCTAAAATTCATTCCAGATACACAATATTACCATTTCTCTCAAACATTGTTCACAAATCTGTCTAAATGTGTGATAGTGGCACTTTTGCTTTGCTGAGATAATCCATCCCACCTCACAGGTGCCACATCAAGATGCTCATCAGACACCATGATTAGTGCACAGGTGAACCTTAGACTGTCCACAATAAAAGGCCACTCTGAAATGTGCAGTTTTGTCTCACAGCAAAATGCCACAGATGGCGCAAGCATTGAGGGAGCGTGCGATTGGCATGCTGACACCAGATCTGTTGCTCGGGCATTGAATGTTCATTTCTCCACCATAAGCCGTCTCCAAAGGCGTTTCAGAGAATATGGCAGTACATCCAACCGGCCTCACAACCGCAGACCACGTGTAACCACACCAGCCCAGGACCTCCACATCCAGCAGGTTCACCTCCAAGATCGTCTGAGACCAGCTACTCAGACAGCTGCTGAAACAATTGGTTTGCATAACCAAAGAATTTCTGCACAAACTGTCAGAAACCGTCTCAGGGAAGCTCAACTGCATGCTCGTCGTCCTCATCGGGGTCTTAACCTGACTCCAGATCGTCGCCGTAACAGACTTGAGTGGGCAAATGCCCACATTCGATGGCGTCTGGCACGTTGGAGAGGTGTTCTCTTCACGGATGAATCTCGGTTTACATTGTTCAGGGCAGATGGCAGACAGCGTGTGTGGCGTCGTGTGGGTGAGCGCTTTGCTGATGTCAGTGTTGTGGATGGAGTGGCCCATGGTGGTGGTGGGGTTATGGTATGGGCAGGCATCTGCTATGGACGAAGAACACAGGTGCATTTTATTGATGGCATTTTGAATGCACAGAGATACCGTGATGAGATCCTGAGGCCCATTGTTGTGCCATACATCCATGAACATCACCTCATGTTTCAGCAAGATAATGCACGGCCCCATGTTGCAAGGATCTGTACACAATTCTTGGAAGCTGAAAATGTCCCAGTTCTTGCATGGCCAGCATACTCACCGGACATGTCACCCACTGAGCATGTTTGGGATGTGCTTGACCGGCGTATATGACAGCGCGTACCAGTTCCCACTAATATCCAGCAACTTCGCACAGCCATTGAAGAGGAGTGGACCAACATTCCACAGGCCACAACTGACAATCTGATAAACTCTATGCGAAGAAGATGTGTTGCACTGCATGAGGCAAATGGTGGTCACACCAGATACTGACTGGTTCTGAGTCCCCAGACCCCCAATAAAGCAACAACTGCACATTTCAGAGTGGCCTTTTATTGTGGGCAGTCTAAGGTTCACCTGTGCACTAATCATGGTGTCTGATGAGCATCTTGATGTGGCACCTGTGAGGTGGGATGGATTATCTCAGCAAAGCAAAAGTGTCACTATCACACATTTAGACAGATTTGTGAACAATGTTTGAGAGAAATGGTAATATTGTGTATCTGGAATGAATTTTAGATCTTTGAGTCCATCTCATGACAAATGGGAGCAAAAACAAAAGTGTTGCGTTTATATTTTTGTTGAGTGTAAAATGGAATAAATAAGGTAATTTAATTAAAAGGAATGTACAAGGTAAATTAAACAAAACAGGCTAAAATATGTACATAAAATAACCTAAACTAAGAAAAAGAACAGGATAACAAGTTGTGCCAAAAACGAGTCACGTGGCCTTACACAAAAAAAAAACAAGTGACTAAACTAAGGGACGCAAACAAAACTAAATCACAAGTGTCTCAAAGTACTATGGCCAAATTCTTTGTTATATTTGGTGTTTCGGTTCTCGTATCCAGGCAGAACAGGCAGAACAGGCAGAACAGGCGGAACAGGCGGAACAGGAAGAACAGGCAGAACAGGCGGAACAGGCGGAACAGGAAGAACAGGCAGAACAGGAAGAACAGGCGGAACAGGCGGAACAGGCGGAACAGGCGGAACAGGCGGAACAGGAAGAACAGGCGGAACAGGCGGAACAGGCGGAACAGGCGGAACAGGCGGAACAGGCGGAACAGGCGGAACAGGAAGAACAGGAAGAACAGGCGGAACAGGCGGAACAGGCGGAACAGGCGGAACAGGCGGAACAGGAAGAACAGGAAGAACAGGAAGAACAGGCGGAACAGGCGGAACAGGCGGAACAGGCGGAACAGGCGGAACAGGAGGAACAGGAAGAACAGGAAGAACAGGAAGAACAGGAAGAACAGGCGGAACAGGCGGAACAGGCGGAACAGGCGGAACAGGCGGAACAGGCGGAACAGGCGGAACAGGCGGAACAGGCGGAACAGCCGGAACAGCCGGAACAGCCGGAACAGCCGGAACACCCGGAACACCCGGAACAGCCACACACCCTGATAAACACTAAAAGGTGATCAGAACGTAGAGATTCTACCCATAATGAGGCTGTTAAAAGAGACTAATCTTTACTCAAACTAATACTGAACCTAGATTCTGAGCAGCTGCATCAGAACAAGTGTAAAACCACACAGACCCTGGACCTACGGAACCTGAGAGAGAATCACACGGATATAAGGACACATGGTAATATATAAGAAAGTACTATTATTTAACATTAAAAACACATTCTATTGTCTAAAGGCAGTGTTTTTATCATCAATGTAATAAAATAATAATAATAAATAAAATGTTTGAATCTCTTGAAACTGAAATCATTGTTACAGCCATAATGACTTGAATGGTTTTAACTTTGAGCGAGACTTTTAAAGGTGCATTATGTAACGTTTCTACTGGAGTGCCTGTTTGGAGATGATATCTCTTTGCCCAGAATGTTCCACAGTGAGGCATTAAACCTACCAGTCTCGCATGTGTTCAGTCACTGCTATTTCTGTCACAAAAGTATCTTGAGAAACATGTCTTTAGTCTTCTGCTGTGAGCCTCTCCACACATCATTTCATCGCTCAAAATCTTAAACCTGCTTTTTAACCGCTATTGTTTTTAGCCTTATTTAAGCGCTCTCACCACTGCCCATGTTCTAACACTGGAAACATTTATGTTACATGAAGAACTTAGAGCTAAATTACAGTAGTGTTGTCACAAAACTAAAATTTCACTAAAATAAAAAAAAAAACCATCCATCCATCCATCCATCTTCTCCCGCTTAATCCGGCTGGGTCGCGGGGGCAGCTTGCTGCCCAATACTCATAGCACCTGACCCCCCCTATGAACCCCTCTGCAGGTGGTGAGCCCACAGGAAAACCAAACATATTTTATACTTGTTTTGACACAGCTCAACGTCTTCAGGTTCATTTCTGTTCTGTGAATCTATTTTTATTACAGTAACTAGTGCAGCCTGTTGTATTTTACTGTACAAAACTTGAAATATCAGTGTTCTTTACTTTAAATAATAAAGCGCATAGGCACTGCAGCCCAATACAGACATAATCATCTCTTTCATAACCTGCAGTGGCAACAGATGGTTTCAATATTGGACACTGTGTCTGTGAGTGGATTATTCTGTGTTCCCTTGTAGTGAAATAAAGGTTTGGAGCAGCTCTAAATTACATTCCCTCCCAAACTTATCACTACAAACAGACCTCTGGGAAAATTATACAGACACATTTCAGAATAATTGTGTGATTTTTGGCATTTTAAAACAGTTCCACCAAACTCTGTTCCCCTGCGTTTACAGGACGATGTGCACGATTTCCACCTGTTTGTCTCCAGGAGGATTTATTTGGCCTGAATGTTTAAGCCGTTACGACGCTGTTCCCTCCTCAGAACAGACCTGGAGTTTCATGTTTATTCAAACATGTTTGCAGAATCTTTTATTATAGTTTGTTTAGTAAAGACGGGCAGTTCCAGGCCTGAAATGATCTAAATGATTTAGTGGAGCTGCACACTGCAAATTTCATCAAACTAACCAAGATTTATTCTCTTAAATCTAGACAAAAAATCTTAATTATCTTGTTTTAAGGGATATATACTAAGTGACGGCTAAATATGTAAGATTATGAAGCTTATTTCAAGAAAATATATATTTTTCTCATTTAGTTTTTACATCTATAAACTAGTTAGAATGCACAAAACAAACACAACTAATGAGGCTGATGATGATGTTTAAGACGTTTTTTGTGAATGTAAATCAGTCGATCTTGGACTGAAATGGTCCAAAATCCACCTCTGCACCTTCTGTTTGTGATGGAAAGATTTAAAGATTTAAAAGTTTGAGGCGAGTGCTGCAGTTTGTCAGTAAGTTACCAGGTGGTAATTAGTCTTAAAATAAAGAAATAAAGAATTTCATTAAGATTCATGAACTAAAATCAAGAATGAAGTTTTAAAAATATTCAGCCTAATTTATTCTTAGTGTGTTTTATGCTTTATTTTAGATCACTTAAACCTCAGCTTTATGCTCAGAATAAGTGATTTTATCTTTATTTTGAGATCTACGAAGGTCTAGATATATTTTCTTATGTTAAAAACCCTGACCCCTTTCACTTACTGCACTGGCAGATCATTTCAATCATTTCTAGAGCATTTTAAGTTAAAACAAGTGTATTTCTCTAGTTTTAAGGGGGGTATTTTGCAGTATATGGAGTGAAAACACATTGGAGCACTTCCTGTATCATCACCTGGCGTCACAAGGTGGAGCAGAGTGTTTCCTGTATAAGAGCGGAAGCCTAAATATGCAGGATTTGTGTGAATGTGAATAAGATAAGATAAGTCAGGACTTTATTGATCTCACAGTGGAGAAATTCAACAGTCACAGTGGCTCCAGGACAGTTTAGTGCAAAAAAGGAAAAAAAGTGTGATGCAATTAAGATAAACAAAGTCATAAAAATAGAAATAATAATAAAAATAATAATATAAAGGGAATAAGTATATGTACAAAATGTACAAAGAGAATTTAATTGCACTGGTGATAAGAAGATAAGAAAATAAGAGTAAAGTAAACGGGGTCTCACCACTGTACAGAATAAAACACAACACTGGAGATGTAAACAACAATATAACAATGTAATGTGTTTAATAAATGAACAACAGCTCAGTGAGAGTAAATATGTTCAGTTTTATGTGACTTTCCCTAGTAAAAGCTCTCATACACACGTATTCATGTATGTAGAGTGTGAGGGGAGGAGGTCTTCTGCCTGTGACCCATAGCCCAGAGTGGACTGGTGTTTATTTTATGTTACGGGGACATAAATCTGTTCCAAAGCCTCTTTTAAAGGGATTTGCCTCCCGTTAAAGGGGAGGTCCGCTGGAGTCGCAGCTCAGTGCAGACGCATTAAGTCTGTTTTATCATGTAATGTTCAGATGTTTTGTCTCTTTAGCGTCTCTGGGGTTAAATATTGTCTCTCAGTGCAGCTTTTCTGGTCAGGGCTTTGGCATCTGCTTCTCTACTTGGAGATGTTATAGCTTTAATAGGAATATTCCACAGTAGGACATTAAATATATCTATCTTGCATTTATTTGCTGGTTTCCTCCGGGTGCTCCGGTTTCCCCCATCAACCTAAAACATGCAGCACCCCTATGAACTAACATCAAGGACCATGTTGTTCACCCTCCTGTGGGCTCACCACCTGCAGAGGGGTTCATAGGGGGTCAGGGGCTGTGAGTATTGGGCAGTAAACTGCCCCCGCGACCCAGCTGGATTAAGCGGGAGATGATGGATGGATGGATGGATGGATGCATTTATTTGTCTGGTAAAACCTGCGTTCTTACTGTGAGAATGGTCACTACTCCATAGATCTGACCTGTAACTTGATCTGGAAGCAGATGGAACATCTCTGTGCATCTTTAAAACAGGAGCAGTGGGTGAGTCCAGGATCCACCTGCACATCGGGAAGTCGGGATCTTGGTCAGGACGACCTGAGCTGGGGGATTTGTCTGTTACTGTACAAACTTATGTAGAAGAAGAGTAGAAAATTGTCATGGTACACTCCTGGTGCGATCCTTCCCTGCTTCACCCTCCCCCTCACTTGCCTCCTTCCTCTCCGGATCTGCTGGGCGTGTCCGACTCCTCCTCCTGCTCCTGGGCTGGCCTGTGCACCTGTTTTCCATCTCCAATCATCCCTGTATATCTACCTGGTTTCTCCTCACCATCTCCGCCAGATCGTCAGTTAACCTCCGTGGTGAACGCCTGCTCCGGCTCTTTATGAATTTTCCGCCCAGTTTGTTGTGTTTTTTCTCACCCGTCTGTTTTTCTGCTCCAGCTCCCGACCAGTCTGCCTGGCCCAGCTCCAGCTCCGTCCTCAGCTCCAGCCTGTCCTACCCTGCCTGCCTACTCTACCCGCTGCCCTCCTGACCTGCCTGCTACCCCTGTTATATTCATCATCTCTGTAATAAATCCTTGTAAAACTCTCTTGGATTCCTGTCTGCCTTTGGGTCCTACCTTTATTCGATCGTGACAGTACGATCTGGCCAACATGGACCCAGCAGACTCTAATGCAATCAATCATGCCTTATCCAACCATGGCATTCTTCTAGGAGAGCACCACCAGTCACTCCAAACTCTTACCGATGGACAACAGGCTTTATCCGACAAGGTAACCCAGATTGGTCAACTCGTGGAAAGTATTGCTAAACACCTGTCTCCCTCGTTAGCTCCCACTCAAAGTCAGCCTGTCCCAAATACAACTCAATCTTCCAGACCAGCCTCGGAGTCTCCTGTTCCGGCCCCTGAACCTTATTATGGGGATTTGCAGAAGTGCAAAGGCTTTTTGCTCCAATGCTCCCTAGTATTTGATCGCCAACATCAGACCTTCACATCAGATTGTTCAAAGGTATCGTACATGATTGGCTTATTAAGAGGAAGAGCCTTAGACTGGGCAGAAGCTTTTCTAAGCAGCACTGAGGCTAGCCTAATAAGCTACCGTTGTTTTGTGGATGAATTTAAGAAAGTGTTTGCCCATCCTAATGTAGCTACAGATGCAGCTAAGCGGCTGCTCAATCTCCGTCAAGGCCAACATAGTGTTGCAGATTACTCAGTGGAGTTCAGGATTTTAGCAGCCGAATCTGGCTGGGATGACAGAGCCCTTAAAGGAGTCTTTTTGCATGGCCTATCTGAATCCATGAAAGATGAGTTGGCTGTACGTGATGAATCTGATTCTCTGGATGCCTTAATATCTCTGTCCATTCGCCTAGATAGCCGCATGAGGGAAAGGCGGCGTGAGAGAGACTCCAAGGTACCACGCTACCTCCCAAGGTCTGTTCCTCCACCTGTCGGAACTCCTGAATCCTCCACCCAGTCTGTGCCTGCTCTTCCAGCGCCACCCCACGAGGAACCCATGCAACTGGGTCGTACTCACTTGTCTGCAGCAGAACATCAGAGGAGAATTATTGCAGGAGTATGTATCTATTGCGGTCAGCCAGGTCACTCCCTAAGATCTTGTCCCACTCGCCCAAAAGGCCCAGCTCATCAGTAGCAGTGGGAGTACTGGTGAGCGAGCCTTCTTCTGAATTGCACATCCCACGCCTCCAGGTACCTGTACTCCTCAGCTTTCTTAACCAGACTCTCCCACTGCAAGCTCTGATTGACTCTGGGGCAGAACAGAACTTCCTGGACACTAATCTAATCCGTCAAGCAGGGATTTCCACGGAACCACTGCCAGAAAAGAGCCGGGTGAGTGCCCTCAACGGGAAACATTTGGCTTATGTCAGTCATCAAACGGAACCTATTGACTTAATCATCTCAGGAAATCACCATGAGTCTATTCGTTTTTATGTGTTTGATTCTCCACAATGTCCACTAGTCCTGGGGTTTCCCTGGTTGAAGATGCACAACCCCGTAATTGATTGGTCTGCTAACAAAGTTGTGAGCTGGAGTATATCTTGTCATGCTTCTTGCCTTCTTTCTGCCATACCACCTACAGGGGGAGCCAAAGGTACTAGATCTAAACCTCCTGATTTGTCCATTGTCCCCACAGAGTACCATGATTTGGCCGAAGTCTTCAGTAAGGAAAGTGCTCTCTCTCTGCCACCCCACCGTCCTTACGATTGCGCCATTGACCTGTTACCAGGAGCACCACTTCCAACTGGACGTCTGTACAATCTCTCCCGACCTGAAAGGGAAGCGATGGAAACTTACCTCAAAGAGTCTCTTGCTGCAGGTATCATACGTCCATCATCTTCTCCGGTTGGTGCAGGGTTCTTTTTTGTGGACAAAAAAGATAAGACACTAAGGCCATGTATTGACTACCGGGGTTTGAACCATATTACCATTAAAAACAAGTATCCTCTTCCTCTGATTTCGTCTGCTTTTGAACCTCTTCAGGGGGCCACCATATTTACTAAACTTGATTTGCGGAACGCCTATCACCTGATCCGTATCAGAAAGGGAGATGAATGGAAGACGGCATTTAATACTCCCTTGGGCCATTTCGAATACCTGGTCATGCCTTTTGGACTAACTAATGCTCCAGCTGTCTTTCAAGCCCTGATTAATGATGTTCTCAGAGACTTTCTTAATCGCTTTGTTTTTGTCTATCTGGATGACATTCTTGTGTTTTCTCGTGACCAGGAGGAGCATCAAATCCATGTCCGGCAGGTCTTGCAGCGACTACTAGAAAACAAGTTGTTCGTGAAAGCGGAAAAATGTGAATTCCACTCCCCCTCCGTCTCTTTCCTTGGATACATCATTGAAGCTGGTCAGGTTAAGGCAGACCCCGGCAAGATCCAAGCTGTTGCAGACTGGCCAGAACCCACTACTCGTAAGCAGTTGCAAAGGTTTCTGGGCTTTGCCAATTTCTACCGACGCTTCATCAGAGATTACAGTTGCGTAGCTGCTCCCTTAACAAGACTTACCTCCCCAAACATAACCTTCACTTGGTCCCCGGAAGCTGCTGCTGCGTTTGCTGCCCTCAAACACTGCTTCACCACAGCTCCTGTCCTTGTCCAGCCTGATCAGTCTAAGCAGTTTATTGTGGAGGTGGATGCTTCGGATGTTGGAGTGGGGGCTGTTCTCTCTCAAAGGTCTGAAACAGATGAGAAACTTCATCCGTGTGCTTTTTTTTCCAGACGCCTATCCCCAGCTGAGCAGAACTATGACATTGGTAACAGAGAGCTGCTGGCTGTCAAACTGGCGTTGGAGGAATGGAGGCATTGGCTGGAAGGAGCAGAACAGCCTTTTGTCGTGTGGACAGACCACAAGAATTTGTCCTACATTCATTCTGCTAAAAGACTGAATTCCCGTCAAGCTCGCTGGGCTCTGTTTTTTGGCCGTTTTAATTTCACTTTGACCTACCGCCCAGGCTCTAAAAATGTTAAACCTGACTCTCTCTCCCGCCAGTTTTCTTCTGATGACTCCCAAGGCTCTGCTGAAACCATCCTTCCTGCCACCTGTGTTCTGGGGTCCCTCGTCTGTGAAGTGGAGTCCACTGTCTGCTCTGCTCTGTTGGTTGAACCTGATCCTGGCCTCGGACCCCCCGACAAGTTGTTTGTCCCGCAAGCTGTTCGCTCTAAGGTACTTCACTGGGCTCATGATTCTAAACTGTCCTGTCACCCTGGCATAGGTCGTACTCTGGGCCAGTTACAACGGCGCTTCTGGTGGCCCACTATCGAGGCTGATGTGCGGCAATATGTTACTGCTTGCACAGTCTGTGCCAGGAACAAGTCTTCCAATCAGCCACCAGCGGGTCAACTCCGGCCTCTGCCCATACCATCACGACCATGGTCCCACATTGCAGTTGACTTCGTCACCGGTCTACCACCTTCTAATGGTAACACTGTGATTCTGACCATTGTTGACCGCTTTTCCAAATCTGCTCATTTTGTTCCTCTCCCCAAGTTACCTTCTGCCCTCGAAACAGCTAATCTCCTCGTCAAGCATGTTTTCAGGATCCATGGTATTCCCCAGGATATTGTTTCTGACAGGGGTCCTCAGTTTATTTCTCATGTCTGGAAGAGCTTTTGTGAGGCGTTGGGAACAACTGTCAGTTTGTCTTCTGGCTTCCATCCTCAAACTAATGGTCAGACGGAGAGGACTAACCAAGACCTGGAGGCAGCGCTACGCTGCATTGTGGGCAACAATCCCACTACCTGGAGCGGCCATCTTACGTGGGTAGAATATTCCCACAATTCACTGGTCTCCTCGGCTACAGGCCGCTCTCCTTTTGAAGGTTCTCTGGGTTACCAGCCTCCTCTCTTCCCCACTGAAGAGAAGGAGATTGCTGTGCCTTCTGTCCAGGCTCACCTACGGAGATGTCGGAAAGTCTGGTTGGACACCCGTAGAGCACTGCATCGTACAGCGGCACAGAACAAGGTTTATGCCGATCGCCACCGGACTCCTGCTCCGTCATATGCTCCAGGTCAGTCCGTTTGGCTCTCTACTAGAAACATTTCGCTAAGAACAGAATCTAAGAAACTCTCTCCTAGATTCATTGGACCATTCAAGATCTCAAAGATTATTAATCCTGTTGTTGTTAAATTGGACCTGCCCCGATCTCTTCGCATCCACCCTTCTTTTCATGTTTCTCAAATTAAGCCAGTGACTTCCAGTGAACTGTCCCCTCCAACCAAACCCCCTCCTCCCGCCCGGCTCATTGACGATCACCCCGCCTTTACTGTTAGACGGCTCCTGGATGTTCGCCGCCGTGGCCGGGGTCTACAATACCTGGTGGACTGGGCAGGATATGGGCCAGAGGAACGGTCCTGGGTTCCCCGTGCGCTGATCCTGGACCCGGCGCTGATCAGGGATTTTCATCTCGCTCATCCGGACAAGCCTGGCGGGCCGCCTGGAGGCGTCCGTTAGGGAGGGGGTACTGTCATGGTACACTCCTGGTGCGATCCTTCCCTGCTTCACCCTCCCCCTCACTTGCCTCCTTCCTCTCCGGATCTGCTGGGCGTGTCCGACTCCTCCTCCTGCTCCTGGGCTGGCCTGTGCACCTGTTTTCCATCTCCAATCATCCCTGTATATCTACCTGGTTTCTCCTCACCATCTCCGCCAGATCGTCAGTTAACCTCCGTGGTGAACGCCTGCTCCGGCTCTTTATGAATTTTCCGCCCAGTTTGTTGTGTTTTTTCTCACCCGTCTGTTTTTCTGCTCCAGCTCCCGACCAGTCTGCCTGGCCCAGCTCCAGCTCCGTCCTCAGCTCCAGCCTGTCCTACCCTGCCTGCCTACTCTACCCGCTGCCCTCCTGACCTGCCTGCTACCCCTGTTATATTCATCATCTCTGTAATAAATCCTTGTAAAACTCTCTTGGATTCCTGTCTGCCTTTGGGTCCTACCTTTATTCGATCGTGACAGAAAATAACCCAGACACAAGAAAAGAATCAAAATCACAAAGGTTTTATTGCCACATGAGTGAACAGGTTCACAACTGCTGTTGGTTAGGAAACTGCTGCGGTACTTGGAGCAAAACAGACAAAAACTAAACATGCAGTAAATAAAATAGAATAAAATAAAGTAGAAAACAATAAAGTATAATGTTACTCAACAATGTCCAGTGCAGAGAACAGTTACTTGAACTTCCATCGCACAATATGTAATGATGTATGTATTATTTCATACCAATTCTGGGATGTCCTAATATTTAAATGTAAAGTACCATTAGTCAAACTCTTTTAAATAAGGAACTATGATCACAGCTGTTTGTTTCCAGGGCCTTTTCTTGCACGGGTGGTTTACATATTCTAGGCTGTAATGATGTCGTGCTCCCAGATGGGGCAAGATTTTATTTGGCCGTGAAATACTGTGTAAAAGGTGCACAGCAAAACCTGGAGGGTGCAAATTTCAACTAATTAAATGTATTTATTATTATTTATTTAGTTAATTTGGCACCTCCCACCCACCACTTCAACCTCCCACAACAGTTTGAACCAGTTATGTACATAATTTACTCTTGAATTGACTGAAATAAAGTGTGAAAATAAAACACCTCTGTGTGTTGTTTAGCTAAATCAGGATGATTGTACAAAGTGTGATCCGTTTATTCTCAAAACGTTCATATAACTCTTGATTTCAGGGTTAAACAACATTTCCAAAACTGTTAAAATAACTCTAAAACAGATCGGACTCAAATAGAGTCAATTTTAACCCCACTTTTTGCTCTGTAAATGTAAATGTTGAACCTGATCATTTCTATTACTGACCAAACTCACTCAACAAAAATCTGCAGCTGAACAATATTAATTTTAGCTGCACCCACTAGAGGACACGTACAAGTAAAAAAAGGAACTGTAGTCTGAAAATGCTGTAGTATTTGGTGTGTAGCTGTTATTTCCTCTCATGTGAAGCCTGTGCTGTGACAGAAGCTCCTCCCTCTTCAGCACTGGTGCTGTTCATTCAATATTAATGTAGCTCTACAGGGAGAGGGGGCAGAGAAAGGGTTTTCCTACAGAAGAGGAGGAGAGGAGAGGATGGGGAGACAAAGAGGAAAGAGAAAGAAAGAGGGAGTGGGAGAGGGGGTAGGGAGGGCCTGAGAAAGAACAGAGGAGGCAGGAGAGGAAGAGAAACCCCAACAGAGCAGATAAATGGGTCGTACAGACACACGAGAGCCGCTGGAACACGAGGTATTGATTTGTGATGAAGCTGAGGCATAAATAAAACGTGGAACTTTGTCTTTCCTCATTTCTATCCAGCGGGTGTGGATACTGCGGTCAAATCAAGATGACAGGCCGTTATAGCTGGTTTAGTCCGGGTCTGTAACCCGTCTCGACTCTCAAAGCTGAAAGGTGGGGTTCAGTCCTGGTCTAGGCCTGGTCTATAACCGGTCTCTCCTTTCTCTGTAGGCTGTAAAAAGTGCTGTGTGCTTTCCTCGCCCGTATTAGTCCTGGTTCAGTCCTGGTTCAGTCCTGGTTCAGTCCTGGTTCAGTCCTGGTCCTGGTCTATATCCTGGTCTATAACCGGTCTCTCTCCCCAGGCTGTAAGGAGGGCTGTGAGCGTCTTCTTTAGGGTTTCCTTTAGTCCTGGTTTAGGCCATCTCCCCTGATCCTCCCTCCCTGTTTTAGTCCTGGTTCAGTCCTGGTTCAGTCCTGGTCCTGGTCTATATCCTGGTCTATAACCGGTCTCTCTCCCCAGGCTGTAAGGAGTGCTGTGAGCGTTGCGTGGGCAGTCTTCCCTGGGCCTCCCTCATCGCCACCATCTTGCTGTACATGGGAGTGGCTCTGTTCTGTGGCTGTGGACACGAGGCTCTCAGCGGGACCGTGACCATTCTGCAGAACTACTTCGAGGTGATTCGAGCTCCGGGAGACGTTATTGACGTCTTTACTATGTGAGTACACTGGACTCGAGGTAACTTCACTTAAAAACACTTCTGAGTTGTGACAAGGCGTTATGCAATGGGTAAAACGTTTAATTTAATGCTTGTCCAGGCGTCCACCTCTGAAACCTCTACTGAGTCACTCCTGGATAAATGAAGGAATCCTCTGTCTAATCAATTTAATATTTATTAATGCATAATAATAATAATAATAAAAATAGCATCTACGCATATTATTTTAGGCCCCGTCCACACTCGTTCATATTCGAGTCGTTTTTGTTGTGGATCCAGAGTTCGTCCAAACTGATCCGATGGAAAACGGCTCCAGAGACAGAACGATCTGACGCTGCAGCTCCCACGATGTCGCCTGAGCACAGATCTGATCCGGCACCGTGTGGGCGCCTGAAAACTCTGATCCTCTGACGCAGGAGCTGGAGTTTCCGTCCTTGTTGGACTACGTCACTGTGACCTGCGACTTCCTGATTCGTTTGTGACATGTGACCTGCGACTTCCTGATTCGCTGGTTTGTGACATGTGACTTCCTGATTCGCTGGTTTGTGACATGGGGAGTGTGACGTTATTGTGGAAAACAGTTTAAACGAACCACAGACAAACGGGAAACAGCGTCGATAGAAACTGAACCTCATTGTCGGTCCAGTGAACCTCGTTGTCAGTCCACGAAAAGACTTTTCACACTTGCATCTTCCTCGGCTCAAAATCGGCGGCTGCAGCTTCAGACACGATGCTTCACTTCCTCGTTTTTACCCACGTGACGTCGTGTCATGTGACGAGTGTTTCAGGCGGTTTCACGGACACAGAAACGACGACGTGTCTGATTCAAATCGTTTCCAATACGGTGATGCGTTTTAGTGTAAATGTGACCTTAGATACGTTTCTAAATATTAAATGTGCACGATGAAAACATTTTGGGTGGAAGTTCGTCACTGGCTTGTTTCTATGGAGAGGCCATTGCTCTGCCTGGAATGTTCCACTGTATGACATTAAACAGCTCTACTGTACATTAAAAACAAAAAACAGGCATTCTGACTCCACAGAGCTGACCTGTAACTTGGTTTGATTTGGTTTTCATGAAAATAGAAAAGTTTAATGCCGTACTGTGAAACATTCCAGACAAATTACATCTCAATAGAGAAAAGCATTTGACAGAGCTTCCCCCAGAAAAATGACACAATGCACCTTTAAGGAGTCGGGATAGTTCTTATAAAACTGTATCCAGATGTTTTGAGGAGGTTAAAAGCACAAAATATTAACTCTGGAGTATCTGATGTTCACACCACAGAAGGAGGAAGTAAGTATTTATTCACAGTCGTCCTGCCACTAAAAACAGTCTGACCCACTCCACAGACCCGAGGAAACTATTAGAGCTCCAGACTGTCCCTGTGAACGTCTGGAGAATAATGTTTGAAATAAAACCGACCGCTGCATCTGAAGGATTTGTGTCTGAGCAGCAGTGAGTTGTTCTTCCTGACAGAAGCTCGGCAGCAGCGACTGATATATGAGAAAACAGAACCTCAACATGAGACGATTCAGGCGACGCATTATTTTATTGACACAGACATTTACATCGACACTTTGGAGTAATCATAGATTAGCTTCAGGTGCTGTGGTGTAGCTAAGACTGTTTTAAAGATAAAGCTCAAGAAATTCTTTGGGGGAAAATAAAAAAGCTTTAATTTTTGACTCTCCTATTACCAAGTTCTCAGATGGAAATAGTGATGGGTGTTATTATCTACAACCGTATAAAATGGGCGTAAAGAAATGCAAAATCAGAGTAGAGCACATTGTCTACAAGAGGAAAACTGCCCAAAACACTTGTTATCTCATTATAGAGACAAGTATTGGTTCTTGTTTTGGTTTCGGAACATGTTAAATTAATGAGCTTCATTCATTAGTGCACTGAGGCCCTTCTCTTCTCTGTAGTTAGTTCACTGCACTCAAAGCCCTTTCAACCGCATCTAAACAGCGATTACTGACTGAGTGTTGCTGTCCTTCCTGCAGCATTGACATCCTGAAGTACATCATCTATGGGCTGGCAGCTGGCTTCTTTGTGTTCGGGGTCCTTCTGCTCGTGGAGGGCTTCTTCACCACTGGCGCCATCAGGGACCTGTATGGAGAGTTCAAGATCACTGCCTGCGGACGCTGCCTCACCGCATTTGTAAGAAACGTCTTTAAAACTTACTACCAGTGTCATAATATTATAAAATAGTATTATTTCTACCATATTAAACTCACTCATCAGACACATGTCTGAAGAGGTTTTAGATGTCATAAATGCATGTTTGAGTAAACTTTCTATCTCTCCCGGGCCCTAATCGAACCTTCATGTCGCCCATGCTCCCACACAGCAATTTTCCATAGATATGCAAGAACTACAACTTCACAAACCTGAAGCAATGTGCAGTAGTCACATTAAGCCGGGCGTAGACTGTGCGATATTTTCCATCATGTCACTCAACCCCGGCTCAAACTGTACGACCAAATCTCAAAGTTCACAGCTCACGATTCATGTTCTCACACTACACGAACCGAAGCTCTTGTGCGATCTGCCTGCGGACACTGTACGTCCACATCACGACCGAGTTCTTGTTCCAGATGCACCAAAACACGGAAGTAAAAAGCCACAGAACGTGTGGGGAATGCCGGAAAAACACATACTCGTGGCAAACCGGCTCGTAGAAATACTTCAACAGAGCGAAACCCTCACGAGAGACTGGCTTTCAAACAGGTTTGATATTCTTGATCAGGAGCTGGTGACCGATCAGGAGCTGGTGACCGATCAGGAGCTGGTGACCGATCAGGAGCTGGTGACCGATCAGGAGCTGGTCGTGAGGTATTAATCGGTTCTTGTCACCCCAGGTTTACTACATGTAGCACGACACAAGACTGAGCCAAACACAGTCGCACAAGTGAAAAATCGGCTCAAAAAGGGCCAAAAATGGCAGTGTTCGCCCGGCCGTAGCAGGATGCACGCTGATTCTGTTGTGTTTGCGCTCAGAACAGGAGCAAAGTGAGCCAAAAACAACTAATTAATCACTTTGAATACATTGTTTTCGGCACATATATAAAATATGATATAAAAGCTGACATGGTGATCTGTGTATGTTATGTGTTAACACTTCATACCCCAGAGCCTTTACAGTCACTGAAAACATCATCACAGCAAAGTGCCACTGTCTAATCATGCTGTGGATAGTTATTGTTCAGGGTTATGGCGCCTCAAATGCAAAAGAATAAAGATTATTTAAACCATCATAAAACTGTCAAATATGTTAAATAGACTGTATCACTGTACGATTCTCTGGATTTTGGCAGTGGCTCGTACATATGAAGCTCTGTGATTGTAGCTTTGCCCTTTTTGGATAATTCCACGTTTCTGGTAAGATTTGATGTGTGTAATTTAAAACTATTCTTATTTATGAGATGCTGAACAGGCTAATGGATGTTTTTAGCACAGTTTGTGCCTTTTTATTTTAAGATGAGATATTCTTTTATTTAATTTATTTTGTGCCATTTTAACTTGCAAAATGACCTCTTTTTTGTGTGTTTACGTGCACATCTACATTATTTCATTGCCTTTTATGTGCTCGTGTTAATTCTACAGCGACATTCTGCGTTCTTGTGTGTTATGCAACCGGGCTTTATTTGGACATGACTAAGTGAACTCTCCCTTTTATAGAATTATGGTGGTGAGTCAGGTGACAAAACAATTTACACGGTGTAATATGCCATGGCGTAAGGTAATTAGTGATACAGTCACACGTATATTTGATTTATTCATGCACAAGTGTCGAGCAACAGAAAATATAGAACGTTTTTAAGATCAGGGCATTAACTATGGAGTTAGTCCTGGTTTAGTCCTGGTTTAGTCCTGGATTAGTCCTGGATTAGTCCTGGTTTAGTGCTGGATTAGTCCTGGTTTTGTCCTGGATTAGTCCTGGATTAGTCCTGGTTTTGTCCTGGATTAGTCCTGGATTAGTCCTGGTTTAGTCCTGGTTTAGTCCTGGTTTAGCCCTGGTTTAGCCCTGGTTTAGCCCTGGTTTAGTCCTGGTTTAGTCCTGGTTTAGCCCTGGTTTAGTCCTGGTTTAGTCCTGGTTTAGTCCTGGATTAGTCCTGGATTAGTCCTGGATTAGTCCTGGTTTAGTCCTGGTTTAGCCCTGGTTTAGTCCTGGATTAGTCCTGGTTTAGTCCTGGTTTAGTCCTGGTTTAGTCCTGGATTAGTCCTGGTTTAGTCCTGGTTTAGTCCTGGATTAGTCCTGGTCTAGTCCTGGTTTAGTCCTGGTTTAGTCCTGGTTTAGCCCTGGTTTAGTCCTGGATTAGTCCTGGTTTAGCCCTGGTTTAGTCCTGGTTTAGCCCTGGTTTAGTCCTGGATTAGTCCTGGTTTAGTCCTGGTTTAGTCCTGGTTTAGTCCTGGATTAGTCCTGGTTTAGTCCTGGTTTAGTCCTGGTTTAGTCCTGGTTTAGTCCTGGTTTAGCCCTGGTTTAGCCCTGGTTTAGTCCTGGTTTAGCCCTGGTTTAGTCCTGGATTAGTCCTGGTTTAGTCCTGGATTAGTCCTGGTTTAGTCCTGGTTTAGTCCTGGTTTAGTCCTGGTTTAGTCCTGGATTAGTCCTGGATTAGTCCTGGTTTAGTCCTGGTTTAGTCCTGGTTTAGTCCATGAGAAACACTCCAGACTGTAGAGATATGAGCGAAGGAAAGAATCAAATATAAACTCTATTTTTAGACCTGGATTAGACTTGTTGCTTTCACCGTTCCCGGCGATTTAAACAGATTTTCTCGGTTCTGTACAAGAAACTGAAGCTGTGAAATCGTGAAAACCTGATTAGAGCCATTTACGGCCTCTGATGTAGTTCGCTCGTATCAGAGATGGTTTAAACTATAACCTGCTTCGAAAGGCGCTGTGTAACTTCTCGGGTGACGGGTTTACATGTGCTTTTCTCTGTGCAGGTGTAAAAGCTTCTCCTGGAATGCTCCGTAGTACGGCATTAAGCATATCGAGCATTTATTTTACAATGTTTTTTTTATTGCTCAAAAATCCTTGGTAAAACAAGCCTGGCGTCCAAAGTCAGATGGATAAACGCATCACTGGTCTATACCTGCAAGATCTGATCACTCTACAGTCTTCCAACCGCACCCTCAGACCTTCAGGCAGCTCCATCAGGTCCTCAGATCTTCAGGCAGCTCCTTCAGGTCCTCAGATCTTCAGGCAGCTCCTTCAGGTCCTCAGATCTTCAGATCCTCAGATCTTCAGGTTGCAGCTCCTCCAGGTCCTCAGATGTTCAGGCAGCTCCTCCAGGTCCTCAGATCTTCAGGCAGCTCCTCCAGGTCCTCAGATCTTCAGGCAGCTCCTCCAGGTCCTCAGACCTTCAGGCAGCTCCTCCAGGTCCTCAGATCTTCAGGCAGCTCCACCAGGTCCTCAGATCTTCAGGCAGCTCCTTCAGGTCCTCAGATCTTCAGGTTGCAGCTCCTCTAGGTCCTCAGATCTTCAGGCAGCTTCTTCAGGTCCTCAGATCTTCAGGTTGCAGCTCCTTCAGGTCCTCAGATCTTCAGGCAGCTCCTCCAGGTCCTCAGATCTTCAGGCAGCTCCTCCAGGTCCTCAGATCTTCAGGCAGCTCCTTCAGGTCCTCAGATCTTCAGGTTGCAGCTCCTTCAGGTCCTCAGATCTTCAGGCAGCTCCTCCAGGTCCTCAGATCTTCAGGCAGCTCCTTCAGGTCCTCAGATCTTCAGGTTGCAGCTCCTCTAGGTCCTCAGATCTTCAGGCAGCTCCTTCAGGTCCTCAGATCTTCAGGTTGCAGCTCCTTCAGGTCCTCAGATCTTCAGGCAGCTCCTCCAGGTCCTCAGATCTTCAGGTCCTCAGATCTTCAGGTTGCAGCTCCTTCAGGTCCTTAGATCTTCAGGCAGCTCCTTCAGGTCCTCAGATCTTCAGGTTGCAGCTCCTCCAGGTCCTCAGATCTTCAGGCAGCTCCTTGAGGTCGCCTCCACTAGGCTCTGTAAAATGGAGGCCCAAACCTTCTGTTCAGCTGCTCCACGACTCTGGACCTGCCCCTGTCCTGCTGAGAGCCACAGATCCTGGACTCGTTTAAAGTGAAGCTAAAGACTTTTCTGTTCAGAAAAAGTGCTGATGCTTTTAGGATTTAGCAGCTGGAATTGTTTTTAAAGTTCTTGTTTTGTTGTAGCTTCTGTGGAATGAAAAGTGCACTAGAAATCAAATGTATTATTATTATTATTATTATTATTATTATTATTATTATTATTATTATTATTATTATTATTATTATTATTATTATTATTATTATTATGGGCATATATGAGAAAAAACAAAGGAGAAAAGTACCACAAGAGACCGAAAGCAAAGAAGCTCTAAACTCAGTCTGAAGTGAGATCTTCTTTGGTCAGTGACACATGAGCTCCTTTGCTTCACAGGCGTCACTTAAAAAAAGAAAGTTCAGTTCTGGTTTGAGACCAGCCGAGGCCACGGGGACCAGACTGATATTCTGCATTTGTCAGGCAATGGTAAAACGCGCCTTTTCACAGATCTGACCCGTAACTTCGCCCAGGTGTCTGTTGGATAAGTTTTATGCTCTACCATGGAACATTTCCATTACTGAGTGCATCTTTTAATGCATTTATCTTATCAGCTGAATATGACTTCTTTACAGAATGAACCACTTTCTGCCCAGTAAACTGAAGGTTTGGGGTTTGGACTCATGAATGAATTATGCACCACAGTTTTAAGTAAAAGTCCAGGAGCTTTTTGGGAGGAGAATAAAATATGAACTGATAAATTTAATACAAAAGTCACATCCAAACACGTTTGTACAGATCTTTACTACAAGTCCAAGATATAAAGACAGGATATTCTGTTATATGATCTGATTCATTTCAGCGTTTGTGATTTGATGACGTTGCTGACTCAGAATCAGAACAGTCTTTGTGAATCCAGTCGACCGTATTGTCCTGTAAACTGAAAAGGCCACAGCCCATTCTCCATGTGGCGGCTCAGTGTGAGTCCCGTATCAATGAGGAGGAAGGAGGGAGGAGGATGGGGAGGCAAAGAGGGAGAGAGGGGAAACAGAAGGAGAAGAGAGGCAGGGGAGAGCACCTTTGCTGAATTTTTTCTGTACAAACCTATTTTTGTGTTCCGTGTTTGTTTCTCACAGTGAATGGTTTTCTGCTTCAGGCCTCAGGAGACTAAACACATCAGTTTATGAGAGAAAGAGAGAGAAAAATACTAGAAATGGAACAGAGGAAAAGTGGAAAGAATAATAGACTTTTCATAATGTCCAATGTACTTCTGTAGCTGCAGCTGCCCTGGAACATGAGATGAAGGGACAAGACTATGAGCGCTTATACAAGTCTATTTCTATTCTGTCTATTCTCTCTCTCTCTTGCAGCTGATGTTCCTGTCCTCCCTCTTCTTCCTGTTCTTCCTGGTTTCTCTTTCTCTCTCTTAACACATTTTGTTTCTCTCTCTCCCAGCTGATGTTCCTGGCCTACCTCTTCTTCCTGGTGTGGTTGGGAGTGACCGCGTTCACGTCTTTGCCGGTTTTCATGTACTTTAACGTCTGGTCCATGTGTCAGAACACCAGTGTGGTCGAGGGCGCCAACCTCTGCCTCGACCTGCGCCAGTTCGGTAAGTCACCACCAGGGGGAACCGGTCTACGTGCTTTTATTAGTTACATTTACTCCTTTGTCCTGGTTTAGAAGTAACTGCTCTGAAAGCTCCAATCATACAGGCCAGTTCTATCTAATACAGATGGGGCTGAAACTGATATTGTTAAAACGCAGATTAAACTAATCCACTGCAGAAATATTCATTAACTATTTTGTGACAAGCTCCTTTTGGAGCCTCAGTTTCCTTGGGACAGACTGACTCAAGTATGGCCACCGATCTGCACAACAGACTGACCACAACGGCAGGAAGTATCTCTAATGTTGTGTGGCCCAACTTCCTGTCAGTGCTTTTCTACGGCCAAACCCCTGTGGAAAAGTGTCACATATTTTTGAGCAGCTTCATAAATCTGCCCCAACACCAAATCTTCATCCAACAAGGAACAAAGAACAGATTCTGTCCATGAAGAATTTACCCACAACGATCAAGGGAAGAAAGACGAAAACGACGACTAACATTAGTGAAATACTGAGCAAACGCTGCAGATGTTCACAGATTAAACGTCGATGTAACTGCTCAAATCTCTGTCTGTGCTAAAATCCACATCACAGAATCAATTTGTAATTTTAATTGTAGAATCAGTCTGACAAGTTCTTTATGTGTTTCGTCTTTCTTCCCTTGATCGTTGTGGGTAAATTCTTCATGGACAGAATCTGTTCTTTGTTCCTTGTTGGATGAAGATTTGGTGTTGGGGCAGATTTATGAAGCTGCTCAAAAATATGTGACACTTTTTCATTTTGCCGTAGAAAAGCAGTGACGTGGACGACTGAGGGTTACACAGATATGAGGCCACAGCGTAATGTACAAAAATACTATGATGTGGCCACACCGGCTCGTCAAAGCCTGAACCCGTCAGATCTCAGAAGCTCAGCAGGGCCTGGTCAGTACTTGGATGGGAGACCACAGGGAATTCCAGGGGCCACAGTGGGGCCAGTTGCAAAAAATTGTCGTTGTGTCCTTAGGCAAGGCACAGCACCCACATTGCCTAGTATGAAAGTGGTGTGTGCGTGAGTGATGGTGGTGGTTGGAGGGGCAGATGGTGCAGATTGGAGCCTCACTTCCGTCAGTCTGCCTCAGGGCAGCTGTGGCTACAATAGTAGTTTACCACCACCGGGTCTGGAGTGAATGAATAATGCTGTAAAGAGTCTTTGAGTGTCCTGAAAAGCGCTGTATAAAACTGATGCATTATTATTATGATTTAGTATAGAAAATCTCATTCTATTGTCTAAACAAAGAGTGTTTTAACTATTATTGTGTATCAGGATCAGTGCTGAACACAAAGTCTATTCGGGTTTGAAACTGTAGTTTTAAGACGACACTAGTAGGTTTTCTTGAACAACAGGATGATCTCAACATATTTATACCACATTATTCTTGCCTAAAGCCTTTGGTCCTGGTTCATATTTCTGGTGGAATCTGGTTAAATGGCATTTCACCAAACTCACCAAACTGGCAGCGCCCACGGAAACTGTGTGGTCCAAATGCCACACGGAGCAGGTGCCAGTGCCTCCCCCAAATGTCACGCTCCAACTTCCATAGGTGGATTTACACGTTTAATTATGGATAAAAACACAACTGCACATCTGATCATATAGACTGGATTCTGAATACTGATTCTGACACGAGAATGAGAATGAAAAACACTTTCTTTAGACAATAGAACGTGTTTTTCACCATTAAATCCTAGTATTTTCTTTTATATTACCAAATGGTCTTATATCTGTGGAGTCCCTCGTGGTTCATGGAGGTTTTATAGTGGTTTTTGGGCGTATACGAGTCTCTTATATTTGTTCTGATACAGCTCAAGATCATTAGAAAAGGTTCATTTCTGTCCTGTGAATGTGACTTTTTTAGTGCTCAAATCCAGTTTCGATGCTGGTTTTATTCTTCATGTTTTGTCCTATGTAAACGTCACCACACGATTTTACAATGACGTGTTTTGCATTAAAGACCTTCTGGGGTTAAAGAAATAATTGAAAACAATGAAACCGTCGCCGTGACAACGCAAATTAAAGGGACGCGTCTAAACATGTTATTTTGTGCAGAGCCGCTCTCCTCCTCCATGTTGTTGTGTTTTTCTCTCACTTTGAACCTGAAAGCAAAGCTATGATGTAATTGGACAGAAACGTCCTCTGATCGCTGCCACCTAGTGTCCAAAACCAGACGCACACGTTACTGACGGGAAACACGGGGTTTTGTTCCTTTTAGAGACTCAAATGTTATTATTTCCAATTCCATAAACAATTCATTTTAGTTTTGCACCAAATTATGTCCCCGAGCAAATACCTCCTTCTTATTACCGCTTCAAAAACCTGAGAATTACACCTGATGTGCTGCTACCGCAGTTAGAATCTGTTTGTTCTGTAAATTATGGAGAGGCTGATGTAAGAATGATGATTATTTCTTATCTCTAAACAGTTAATTTAATTTCTCTGCAGCTGATGGTAGTTTTGGTCACATTTTCTCCCAGTTATTCTTTCATTCTTCCCTCATTAAGCGTTATCGCCTCATAGCCACGAGCTCCCGTGTCCAAAGTCTTATTTTCAGCATCTTTAAAGGTGCACTCTGTAACTTTTCTGGTCCTTTGAAAAGATATCGCTTTGCTGATGTTCCATAAACTCCTTAAGATCCTTAGAAACAAGCATTTGGCATAAATAAGCCAAAGCAGGGCAGATCTGTGGAGAGGCGATCACACAAAGATCACATCTGTATCGGTGTTTAATGCCCTACTGTGGGACATCAAACAACTTAAAAAATCAGCAGCTGCTGTTTTTAGCCTTATTTATTTTTTGTTCTCTCTGTTTTGTAATGCTCAGAAATAAGGAATCAGCTGCTTTTAGTTGTTTTAATATGAAATACAAAATCAAACACTTTTAAGTCTATGAACTCATTGTTAAAGGTGGAAAACACCTTTTCTAACCGTTTTACATTTGGTCTGTTCCAGGAGCTGTGACCATCTCTGAGGACAGGAAAGTGTGCACAGGATCGGACAAGTTCTTCAAGATGTGCGAATCCAACGAGGTCAGAGACAAAACTAAAGAAATGAAGTTCATTCGACTGAAATAAAGTGTGTTGTTCTCACACAAATGTCGTCCTCAGCTGGACCTGACCTTCCACCTGTTTGTGTGCGCGCTGGCAGGAGCCGGAGCCGCCGTCATCGCCATGGTGAGAACATTATTATTAGAATATCGTCAAACTATTTACAGAGCGATTTTCATGCAAATAAATGCAACAGGAAGTGCTTCATCACCATTCCAGTTGTATCATCATGGTTCAGGCTGTGTGAGTCTCGCCTCAAAAACACTACGAAACACCAGAGTCTGAACTATTTCCTTCATATTTTAAGTCAGTATTTTTGCCCAGTTAAAACATTAAAGCCCCACCGTGTAACCTTTTACCCAAAAAATAGGCTTTTTATGTTTTGCATTGAAAAATGACTTATTTGCTGGAGGAGTTAGAAAAAAAGTTAATTCTGAACATATAAACTATAAAAGTAAAATGATGTTAACCTGTTTACGCCTAAAACGCCTGTAAAAAACCGTCCTGAGGGATCCGCCTCCACAGGCACCGCAAAAAACTACATCTACTCAAGTTAAAATGACTTGAACTAAGAAAGTTTGATCAAGATTTCAGTAAATTTCACTTGATACTAAAATTATTTGCCAATGAAATAAGACTTTTTGTACTTAAAATAAGAAAAACAACAACTTTTTGCACTTAAAATAAGAAACAAAATTGATTGTTGCTTGAATTAAGACAAAAACACTTATTCCACTGTTGAAATCTGCTCAAATAAAGTCAAATGTTCTTTTAACTCACTTAGACATAGTTTTTTTCCACTGTGAAAATGTTTTTGCGTTGCTTGAAGTTATTCCACAGTGTGACATTACGCTTATTTATCTCAGCTAAGTACAGTCTGGTCAGATCTGTGGAGAGGCGAGCTCACTCACAGTAAAAATGCCTGTTTTGAAGTCATTAAAACACGTGTAATTGAGTAAATTCGAGGCTGTGGAACATTTAAGACACAGAAATAACGAGCACGTGATGGACCTTATACCAGAAAAGTTACACAGTGCACCTTTAACAACAGGATCAGGTTCAACATTTGGACCTCAACCTTTGACATTCTGACATCATTAAATTATAAAGTGTGAGCGTACGGAACCTATGGATTTTCTGTCGCTACACATAAGCCACTGGTTTTGATTAGCATCGATTTTACGGCCTGTTCATTTCTATTAAATTCGGTTCATTACTTAAAACATTCCTGGATTTTTTTTAAAGCTTGATTGATATAAGTTTAAAGCCTCCTCACTAAATGAATGTGTGCAGTTAAGTACAGGACTAATCAATACGTTTTAGCATTGACTCATTCTGCACTGAGGTAAATCATTAAATGCAGTTCACATTAGGGCTGGACAAAAGCCCTCGAGGGACAAACTTTAGGAACTATAAAATACCAAAGAAACACAAGAAAATACTGTGGATTTACTGGTATGTGAAGAGAAGGTGATTTGTGTAAAAATGTTAAGTCACAACGCACCATTTCTCTTACTTAGAACTAATTTGAAACGCAATTTGTGTAATTCAGAAATCCCGTGGAGGGGGCGGGAGGTACGTCACTCCTAAGCTGGTGTAAAACTTGTTTAGATCAGCAGCTCTTTGTAAATTCACACAATCAGTCGATCTGTAGAGAGTCTGAAATATTGTCAGAAAGCCAAAGTCTCAAAAATGGGTTGAACCTGACTTTTAATTTGTGTTTTTTTTTGTGTTAACTTTGACCCTAAAGACTGACAATCGGAGGGTCGTCTCTGCTGGGAATATCACGGAAACAATTATGGTCATTTTAGTGGATGTAACCTTCACTTTTTTCACATTCAGTGAAGAAATATTCCTTAAAACACATTTCTATATGATTTTGGCTCAATTTAATGCAAAAAAAATAAGGCGTTTTCTCACTTTTTTCCAATATTTTATGACATCAGCCCGTATGTCATTCTGTTCACCAAACAGGAAACTCATTCCTCTGAAATAAAAGATAAAAATCCAGCTAAAATCAACAGATCTTTGATGATTTCACGACTGGTTGGCGATCAACAGGCTCAGAACCTCAGCAGGATTTTAGGCTTTTCAACATTTCTGGAGCATATTTAGCCTCTTCCTCTTTTCCGGGGCCGAGTCGCAGGATTAACCCAAACAGAGCAACGTCTGCAGATGTGACGAGGGTTTGTGTCTGTGAAATGAAAATAACCACGACAATGATCAAAATGAGGTTATTTTAATACTTGACTGGAATATTCTGTTTAAATATTAGACTATCATAACTGTTAGATAGATCGATGGATGGACAGACAAATAGATAAACAGATGGATAAATAAATGGATGGATAGACAAATAGATAAACAGATAGATGATGGATAAAGAGTGAATCCGGACAGATAGATGCATAGATGGATAGATTGATGCATAAATAAATAGATAGATAGATGGATGATGGATGAATAGATAGATAGATGGATAGATAGATGATGGATAAAGGGTGAATAGATAGATAGATGGATAGATAGATGATGGATAAAGAGTGAATCCCGCTGCACGCCGGACTCACCTCCATCTGCCTCCCTCCCCAGGTGCACTTCCTGATGGCTCTGGCCGCTAACTGGGGCTACCTGAAGGACGCCAGCCGGATGCAGAAGTACGAAGACATCAAGTCCAAGGAGGAGCAGGAGCTGCACGACATCCACTCCACGCGCTCCAAAGAACGACTCAACGCCTACACATAGAGCGGAGCGCCAGCAGGGGGCGCCACGCACCATTCAGACAGAGCACAGGCACATACACAAGCACCCACCTGACAAACAGCGCAGACACACCACTAAATACACTCTGAACACGCCAACGAACCAACGAACCAACCAACCAATGACACGAGTAGAGAAGTGTTCAAAATACAGGAGGAAGCAGGGGCCACAGACACTGGGCAATCCATGGTGAACACTGCACCAAAGGGACTGTTGGTAAAATGATTTGAATGACTTGTTTTGACTCATTTAGAGTTATTTACTTCGATATTTTGACTGATTGCAAAATAATCTGACAATGGAGTAAGAATTGTGTCTGTTTTCTTGCATAACTTGACAATTTAGCTCAAAAAAAGAAAGGAAAATGTGTATTGTAACCAGTCAGAAGTATCTTAAAATCAAATCAAATAGACCAATAAAACTTAAAGCTAAAATGAACATTCTGATTTCAAGTCATTTTAACCAATAGACAATTTTCTTGCAGTGTGCAACTTTTACCTCCAAGAAAGCTGTTTTCTATTTTTTCCATCTTAAAAAAGTGGTGCTAGATGGTAGAAAACATGTAGAGATAAATATTGTGTAGTTCGAGTAGTCGTATTTTAGAGCCAAATTAGATTAGAATCAGAATAGTGCACTAGACTAGGGTGATTATAGAAAGTTCTTTTACCATTTTAACTATTTTGATATTTTATTTGCTTTATTTTTTGGTCTTATTTTGCGCTTCGAAAGCAGCTGTGTAGAAAGATTGAATGTGCTGAACAATCACAACCCAAACGGTACAAACTTAAACAAATGGACAGTATTGTATAAAGAATGCCAAAAGAATATATCCAAAGAGGAGTTTTTCAGTTACTCGTTTATGGCATGTATTACAGTAAAAATGTGCCACTATTTAACCTTAAAGCGTTAGAACTTTTCATTGACTTGCTGCTCTTGCTGTAATCTGTTGGCGTTTACGAGCGGTGCCAGTATTTCGCTTTGTGTAGAGGACAGATCGGCGTATTTTACTTTCACATTACGGTAAATAGCTACGACCAACAGTTATTTGAATCTAGCTCACTATGGATTGTCGTAAGCGTCTGTGATTTCATTGCTATAATTTGGGGCGCATCTAAAACGTGCATTGTCCATCCCCCTCGAATCCTTCTTCACACTTGACACTAAACTGATATAGACACAACATTTTAGACATAAAACATTCTAGATGTGGCTGATTGGTCGGTGTTGTCTGGTGGTGTCATATGCTGTAAGTCGTGTCCGTTTTGCCGCATTAAGATGAAGACTGGGAAATGGAGATTCAAAATGGTTCCCGAGGAGTTTGTATCTAACCTTGGGTACAAATGGGTAGCTTTGCTGAAGTCCCCCTGACCATTCCTCCCCAAACACCCCGAAACCTCAAACCTTGTATCGTCTTTTTATACCCACTTTCATTAGTTGTTGCACGAAATTGTGTTTTCAAAAATCTCTAGAACAGACTTAGCTTCAATAAAATGACAACCCGGATTTCAAAAACGTTGGGACAGTGAGTAAACGGCAAAAACAAACTCTTAAACTGGAAAAAGGCAGAAATGTCACAAGTTGGAACCAAGAAAAATGCAAAATACGAAGATGAAATCACGATCCGAACGCGTTGAAATTTGGGGTTGTTGAAACTAAATATGCAGATGTTTTGATGTCATACAAGAGACCAAAAGGATTTATTTGTATCGACATCATTTGGATTTTGACATATGTATAGAGCACTTAAAATGGCGGTTTAGATTTGTCCAAAAAGAAAACGCCATTTAAAAGAACAACTAGTGAAATGGGGTCCGTGTCCCTTATCTCTTTCCGTCCAGTTTCCAATTTGTAAAAACTTGTGATTTTTGTCCTCCGAAACAGCACATTTAGCAGCACAAAGTATTTCTAACGTGTCCATATTGAACCATTAAGGTCTGTTTATAATGTTTTTCTTCACTGGAACAATTTTGCCACATTTTTATCGATATTATTTATGTGTGATTTTAGCATTTTTTGGTATTTAAAACAGAAATTTGGGCGGGTTTTGTGGTGGGTTTTGGGCGGGTTTGGGTTTACTGTATCACTTGATTTCACTTGATTTGTAAATGGATTATGCACACACACGCAGCACATGCAAAACCACACAAGAACAGACCATTTTAACGCCATTCATGATTTAATTCATGTTTTTGATTTTCATAAACAGGCCAAAAGAAATGTGACCAAAAGTTTAGTTTACAAATTTCAGCTTGACGTGTGCGAATAAGCTAAAGGCAAACTGTGAAATGTGCGCTGGGCAAGATGGTTTTCAAATACGTTTTAATGACTGGTATTTTGAACGATAAAACGATAAACGTGGTGCTATAGATGCAAAAAATATTTCATTAACAGCTTATTTGTTTTAATAATACAATTTAAGCAATTACGTTAATATTAGATGGAGAGTTTGCAAGTTTGGGGCCAGTTGTTTTGTATTATTGATGTGTTAAGGACCAAAACAATTACCGTATTACCATAGGTTAGTTAATATGGGCGACCAGACGTCCCTTTTTACCCGGGACAGTCCCAGTTTTGAGCCCTGTGTCTCCTCTCCCAGCAGATTTATCCAAAACCACAGATTTTTGTCCCAGTTTTATATAAGAAATGTCTCAGATGTCCCTATTTTTGACCAATCTGACCCCTGCTGACAGTAAAGAGAGGCATCAATTGCTATTTCTTTGGGTTAAATACAAAAAAGCTGGTTAAAAATGACCAAAACTCAAAGAAAATGTGACTTCACTGGCTCATGTTAGTCATGAAAAAGCTGAGTGCAGAACAGTTTTCCTTAATTACGCACTCGTTTCACAATTTTATTATTACCAACCACCACAAACTGGGAATGTCCTAGTTTTTAAGTAGTATGTAATCAAATTGAAAGGAAGCATTTGGATGGTATTACCTTAGTTTAGGCTCAATGTGGCAAAAATGAAAAGGTAAAAGTACAAATCCTGAAGCCAGTTGCTCTTCTAGTTCAGGCTCATTACATGTGAAGCAAAATGGAGATTCTGAGCTGCTAAAACTTGACCCAAACAGAGCATTAATTTGTACTTTTCATGGGCATCGCAACCAGCGTCACATAAGGACCAAGTGTTTCCAAACGGCCTGTTTCCACCTCATCTCCGTTCTCTCCTATGATTTCACCAGTCATTAAAACTACTGAAGATTGTATGTTTGTCCTGGTTTAAACTGTGAACGAAAGTGTTGATTCTCTATCGACCAATAGAGACGCGCCAGAGGGAGACGGATCGACGAGAAAACACTGCGGAAAATAATACTGAAATGTGTTAAATCGCTTGGAAACGCTAAATATTTACACGTTTGTTTTGAGAACTTTTAACTAGTTTAGATTTTAACTGGTAAATCTACATGTTGATATACTCAAAAATGACATGTAGCTTTTTATTTCCATTTACCGGTCATTATTTTGAGTTGACTAACTTAAAAATCAATATATTAGTGTTGGATCAACTTAAAAAACTTAAAAATACATTTAGTTAAACCCAACATTTCATTTTGGGAGTGTTTTCCAAGTTAAATTATGAACTTAATAAGTAAATGCAAACGTACTTGTTGTAATAATTTAGCTTAAAACAAGAGACCAGAAACAAATATGTCCATTTAAATTAGTAAAACTGCTCAAAACAAGTTAAATATTTTGAGTCCAAGTCAATATAACTTACATAGATGGTTATGTTTGCGGTGGAGCCGTTGGGACAGTGGGTATTTTGAAAGATTCTGAAGCTACTATACACCAGCACACACTATACACACGGACATTTACACAAACCACCTCCGTCATCTTTGAGCCATAACTTTTACTTTCACCGATGACATGTCACTATTTTATTATCAATCTTTATTCTTGGAACTTTTTAAATGTGAAATTATTATTTAGGAAAAAAATGAGAAGTGTTTTTATTTAGTTTTTGCGTTGTTGGGCAGTATTAAAGCACTGTTCCTACATGATTCCTGTACAAAGATATACATATATGTGAAACAGTCAAGGTGAGAAGCCGGCAGAATGATTTCCTATGGGCGCAGAGTCCGGGGGAGCAAAATACAGTCGAAATAAGCAGATTTTTTCATTCCATGCAACTTAACTGTAACTCAACTCTAGTCTAATACAAGATAAGATTAGCCAGACTTGTTTTTTGTTGGTAAAATAGGCGTAGAGTCACGTCACGTTCAGCCAGGGGGAGCCACTTCGAGCAAATGTAATTACTTTGCTAAATAGTGTATGAAATTAGCTTAGCCATTAGCGCCACTAGGTTTGATTAGGTTTGTGCTTAGCTTGTGTAACGAACTTTAGTGTTAGCACCCGTTAGCTGTAGCAGTGGAATAGCATGCACGGGTCGCCTAGGCTTAGTGGAGCATTTTGCAAATCTAACATCAAGGCCAGTAAATAACATTAGCTTCTCATGGGCTATTTTCAGTGCGCTTTGATATAGCTGAAGTATTGTGGACTCGAGCTCGAGCAACAACCGACTTTGTAGAAACACCTCACTACGAAGCGGGTTTTCTGAACTGGGTTATGGCCGCTTGTTTTAGCAGTGTCTAAATGTGTAGTTTAAATGCATAGTGAAAGTAGAACTAGACGACTTAGTGCTTCAACACATTTTAAAGATTTGGGCTAAAATATTTTAAGTGAGCCCAACATGACATGCTCCCCCCTCGGTGTAATGTAGAGTGAAGACACCAGGGCCTGGACCTGGGTCAGACCAGGGCCTGGACCTGGGTCAGACCAGGGCCTGGACCTGGGTCAGACCAGGGCCTGGACCTGGGTCAGACCTGGTTTCAGACCTGGGTCAGACCTGGTTTCAGACCTGGGTCAGACCTGGTTTCAGACCTGGGTCAGACCTGGTTTCTGGCCTCATATTAGAGCTCGTATCAGCTCTAGTGTTGAGTTACAGTCGGTTGGATCCCCGGCAGAGGAGCCCCCCACTCGGCCTGACCAGGTGCACCCGGCCACACAGTATTTTTAAGGGTCTAGTTTTACAGTAACAGTATTCTATCATTTCATTGCCTGACAATGGATGTCTTGTCAGTGTTTTTAACCTCAGATAAAAAATAGTTTTTTGTGCACTTATTGCCCATCGTGAGCTCTCTTATTCTTGGTGTGTAAGTGCATTGAGATCCCACTGAGGGACCTGTGTATAGTCTTGCAGCATTGGTTATAACCTGAAGAAATAACATGAAAATGAATGAATTCATAATAATGAAGATAATCTTATACTTAAAAAAGAACAAAAAAAGACAGTGAATCTAGTTGTTGTTTGTGGCATGGTTATGCATTCAATGGTCCTCATTTTAAAGAAAACAAAACAAAAAAATCATTCTTTTCCACAGGCGCTGTTCTGCTGATTTCCTTTTCGTTTCCACTCTTTGTGCAGTATTGCCGTTCCTTGTTGCTAATGGTGTTGCTAAGCTAGCTTGCTTGCTCAGTTGTTTACCACCAGAGCAATATGTTGTAGCATTTCTTTCAACCAGTAATACAGAAATGTAAAACCATTCCTTTTCTCTCTAAAATTTCTCAAAGTGCATGGATCTATGACTGCGAATCTTAAGTGATATGAATACTATTCTTAATATTGTTTCTCCTGATCAAATAAAGCTGATTTTGCAGTTGTTCATTATAGAAATGTATTGCTCTGGCTCATTGTCCCTGTGCTCGTTCGCATCCTCTTCCTCGCCTACTGCCTCGGCCACTGCGACCTCTAGCGCTTTAATATTCTCCACTCCAAATATAAATTATAGAAGCTGTTTTTTATTACTTCCTGCAGTCGCGCAGACTAAAATATGCATGCAAAGGATGTTTCTAAGCAACTAGCACAGTAGTGTTTCATAGCAGACATTCGCGATAGTGACGTTTTCATTCAGTCTTTATCGAACGTGGCCTTCAACTGTAACTCTTAGAATGGGGAGAGGATGGGAGCTGCATATAGTTCCCCTTTTTCAATTTTCCAATGTCTTTTTGTGATTAGAATATATGTACTTTAACACGACTTATCCTGTGTCCTTATGGCTATCCATAACTTAACAGTACTACTACTACTGCTGCAACTAATCCTCTTATAGACGACACGAGTGCAACATCCAAGTGAACGTGTTCATTTTGTGTCTGTAATTCACTTTATATTGCACTAGTTCTAATCACTTAAATTTGGCATTAAGTAAGAAAAATGACCTTACTTATTGTGAACATACCTGCTAAAATCTGGAAATTCGACACCAAAATCTATTTATTTAATCACAAAATGAACATCAATAATATATGCAATGTTACTGCAGGATATTTAGTGCAATTCTGAAATGATGAAACCTGTAAAACTTACACATTTGAACTCTAAAATGTTGTTAGTATGTTGTACCATTAACCCACACGTTTGGTTTGGCTGGACATTCTGGACATGGGAACTATAATGTCTTTTTGTTGTTTTATTCCTTTGACTTTTTCCATAGTAACTTTAGACTTTTGTATGCACTCTGGTTGCTTAGTAGCTTTATCTGAATCACTCCTCCATTTTGTACATATCTGTGCCAACAGCTTGGGCAGACAGTGGCTTTTTTATTTGTAAAGACATAAACTTGCTTGCATATATAAATAAAATGAAATACTACACTTGTGTACTTGTTAATAAGGGAACATCGAGTTTGTGTCGTCATTTCTTTACAAATATCAAGTCATTAACAGTTCAGACACTTTACTTATTCATTAATCATTGTTTCAGGCAATAATTTCTGATTTTAATTGTTGAATTGCTATGGTAACAAAACACTGTCTCCTCCTGCTCTGTCTGAAATGGTCCACAGTATGAAAAAAAACACAACTATTATTCAATTTTATTTATTTTATTATTATTTAAGATATTTATATTGCAAAAAATAACCTTGAAAAATGTGCATTCTTATTGTGATTGTAAATTGGTCCTGTGGAGGCAAATGCTTGTAAACTGGGATAGATTTAAAGAAGTTTAATGCTGTAATGTGGAACATTCCAGGTGAAGCATTAACATCTCCTTGGAGGTTTATTCCTGGTTTATTTCTGGTTTAGTCAATTTCATGGATCTTGTGGTCAAAAAGTCTTAAAAAGAACAACACACAGTTACGTGCATAATCATAGACTTTATCAATAATGGAGGATCCTCTGATCACCTCATGTTTGCTCAAAGGCAAAGGTAGGAAAGTGTCTTGCCCAAAGGCACGACAACAGCAGCACAAACTGAAAAAACCAAAAAACAAAGATTACAGCCACCAACCTTCTACTAAATGACTTTCGCCCTTTGACTAAACATGATTAAATACTAAATATGACTAAAATACACTAAATACAAAGCTAAACACAATCAGTCACTTAAATCCTGTCCCAGTTTAACTGTGGCTTTTAACCGTATGTTTTAAATCGTACTTAACTTAACAGTTAATGTTGTTGTAAGTTGACCTTGTGTGTCCAGAAAGGCGCCTAATAAATAAAATGTATTATTATTATTATTATTAAAAACTCCATCAAGACTGGTTCTTATGGAAAGAAATATTATGTGGCCACACCGGCTCGTCAAAGCCTGATCCTGTCAGCAGGGCCTGGTCAGGACTTGGATGGGAGACACTGGGAATTCCAGGTGCCACAGGGGGGCGCTAGTGCCGGGGTTCGGGTGGGTTCGGGTGAGTTCGGGTGGGTTCGGGCGGGTTGGGGTGAGTTCGGGTGGGTTCGGGCGAGTTCGGGCGGGTTTGGGTGGGTTTGGGTGGGTTCGGGTGGGTTCGGGTGAGTTCGGGCGAGTTCGGGCGGGTTCGGGCGAGTTTGGGCGGGTTCGGGCGAGTTCGGGTGGGTTCGGGCGAGTTCGGGTGGGTTCGGGTGAGTTCGGGCGAGTTCGGGTGGGTTCGGGCGAGTTCGGGTGGGTTCGGGCGAGTTCGGGCGGGTTCGGGTGGGTTCAGGTGGGTTCGGGTGGGTTCGGGCGAGTTTGGGCGGGTTCGGGTGCAGTTCAGAATCAGACCCGGGGCAGGACAGAAGATCCTGGTGTAAAAACGTGGAGGATAAATGACTTAAATTCTCTTACAACTATTAGTTCATGTTCAAATATTTGTTTCCATTTCTTTGGTGAGAATGTTCCACAGTACAACACTCATCTCTTCTGTCTCCATGGAGACGAGTCACAGGAATGGACGGTTTTCGAGATATTTTCCTTCAGTGATTTCTCCACACGGAAACAAAGCGTAGCTGTCGTCACTGCATTGTACGGACGACTGAGTCACACGATGTTCCTTCAGATGAGCTCTGGTTGAATATAGCAGGTAACTATGGCAACCGCAGCAAAGCCTGAATCACACGACTAATCCTGACGACCGGGTTTGACGTACGATTTCAGTCTCTGCCTGTGCATAAAGAAAAATAAATGAAAAATGACTTCCTGCACTGTTGAGTCTAATTAAAAAGCACGTTAATAGTGTTTGTGTATAGTGACGGTCTGTTAAAGCGGCGCTGTGTAACTTTTCTTGTGGAAGGGCTTCAAATGCTCCATGGTATGGCATCACTATCCTTCTCCGTGCAAGCAGCCGATGACATAAGGCCAAGTTCAATTCAATTCAATTCAATTTATTTTTGTAGCGCCCAAAATCACAACAACAGTTTCCTCTAAGGCCGTTCCAAGATTCTGATGAGTAAAACATACACACAGACATATCAGAACAGGAATAAACAACATTCATGTAAAGCAGCAAATGAAACATGGTCCAGTCATCCCCTGTCCTTAGACCCTCCTTCTCAGCAAGGAAAAACTCCAAAAAACCCAGAGTCCTGGGAAAAAGAAGAAACCTCAGGGAGAACTACAGTGAAGGAGAGATCCACTCCCATGGACGGACAGGCTATAGATGTCCAGGCCCGTGGGCCAGTTCAGTATGACCACAGCTACACAGGTGGGGAAGAGCCGGGCGAGGAGGAGGAGCCGGGCGAGGAGGAGGAGCCGGGCGAGGAGGAGGAGCCGGGCGAGGAAGAGGAGGAGCAGGGCGAGGAGGAGGAGGAGGAGGAGGAGCCGGGCGAGGAAGAGGAGGAGCCGGGCGAGGAGGAGAGAGGTCCAGCTGCCATCAGGCGTCTGAAAGAGTTCCACTCCACAGGGGGAGTGGGACAGGGGACAACATGTGAATAGCAATGAACAAACTACAGATGAGAACATAGTGAGTGATGCTGGTGAGAAAATAGGAGGAAACAGAGGACAGTGCTCAGGTTGCCACACTTCCCCCAGCTTGTTATCTCCTGCAGCAGCTTATCTTAGTGACATCAACTAAGTAACCTGGTCATAAGCTATTCCGAAGAGGAAGGTTTTAAGCCTGGTCTTAAATAAAGAGACTGTGGAGCCTGTTTAACACCAACAGGGAGTTGATTCCATAACACAGGAGCTTGGTAACTGAAGGCTCTCCCCCCCACTGTACTTTTAGACACTCTAGGAACCACTAATAATCCTGCATTCTGAGAGCGAAGTGCTCTATTTGGCTGATAGGGGACAATGGCATCCTGAAGATATGATGGGGCCATATTGTTTAAGGCTTTGTATGTCAGGAGGAGAACTTTGAATTTAATTCTAAACTCGACAGGAAGCCAGTGCAGTGATTTTAACACAGGACTGATGTGATCACGTCTTTTAGTTCCTGTTAGGACTCTGGCCGCTGCATTTTGGACCAACTGGAAGCTTCTTAAAGTACCTTTACTTTGGTGGTACTGGTACCTATCTGATAGATAGGATTTAAACCATTTGAGGGCGGTCCCTCTGACACCTATGTCACATTCTGACCTCTGCAGTAGAATATTGTGATCAATGGTGTCAAACGCTGCACTGAGGTCCAGTAGGACCAGGACTGAAGCCAGCCCGTTATCAGCAGCTAGTAGCAAATCATTTGTCACTTTAAGCAGAGCAGTTTCTGTGCTGTGGTGAGCTCTGAAACCAGACTGACATTTTTCATATAAATTATTGCCCTGCAGATGGTGACAGAGCTGTTTCACCACAACTCGTTCCAGAATCTTTGAGAGAAATGGAAGATTCGAAATAGGTCTGTAGTTGGCTAGTTCATCAGGATTTAAACTAGGTTTTTTCAAAAGCGGTTTAATTACAGCATATTTAAAGGACTGAGGAACAAAGCCATTTTCTAATGACATATTTATTATGTTATGGATGGAACCTATTATTAGGTGGAGCTTCTTTGAGGAGTTTGACTGGAATAGGGTCGAGCAAACAAGTTGATGGTTTGGACGACATGATGACTGAGGTAATCTCCGCCTCATCGACAGGAGTAAATTTGTCTAATGCTGTTAGAGGATTTATGTGGGATATTGGTGTTACTGACTGGATTTGCTGAATTTGCTCGGGGCTGATTTTTGGAGTGGCTTCGTTGATCTTGTCTCTAATGGTGTAATTTTGTAATTGAAGAATTCAAGAAAGTCACAACTGAACTTCGAGGGGAGAAGAGACTCAGGGGCAGTGTGTGAGTTTGTCAGCCTGGCTACAGTGCTGAACAGAAATCTGGGGTTGCTTTTGTTTACTTCTATTAGGTTTGAATAGTATCTGGTTTGTGCTTTTGGCAGAGCGGCCTTATAAGAGAGCAGGCAGAGCTTCCATGCCTTCAGAGACTGCTCGGAGCGCGAGCGGCGCCAGAGCTTCTCTGTGCGTCTTACGTGTTGTTTGAGTGATCACAGTTCTGGAGTAAACCAAGGAGCCGGAGGTCTTGGTTTAATGCTTTTCTGTTTTAGCGGAGCTGCAACATCGAGAGCAGATTTTAAGGTGAGCATTGTCCTATCAACAAACTGATCCATGATAATTGGATTAAAGTTGTTCTCATTGTCACATGGCATATCATTTAATACTGGCTCCATTATTTCTTTGAACTCGGCTACCGATTTTTCTGATATTGTTCTTTTCATTATAGTTTTCTCCTGCAGAGCTGGATAGTCTTTTAGTACGAATTGAAAGGTTATTAAAAATGGTCAGAGAGTATAGGGTTTTGAGGAATTACAGTTAAATCATTAATCTCAATACCATAAGTTAGGACGAGATCGAGAGTGTGATTGTGACAGTGAGTCGGCTTGTTCACACTCTGGGTAAAACCGATCCCATCCAGGAGAGCACCAAAAGCACTGCTGAGGCTCACTGCTGTTATCAACATGAATGTTGAAATCTCCAACTATAACAATCCTTTCCCATTCCAAAACTAAACTTGAAATAAAGTCAGAAAACTCTGTCAGAAACTCGGCATAAGGACCAGGAGGTCGGTAGATTGTTATGAATATAACAGCTTTTTGGTTTTTCCAGTTGGTGCACGTAATAGATAGTGCGAGGCTTTCAAAGGAGCAGAATGTATAATTAGATTTGAGGCTGAGAATTAGGCTGGAGTGAGAAATGACGGCCACACCGCCACCTCCACCTGTGCTCCTGGCACTTTGAAAGTTCACGTGACTTGGAGGTGTAGATTCGTTTAGTCTAACATAATCATTTTCCTGAAGCCATGTTTCAGTTAGAGCGAGAAGATCAATATTAAAGTCACCAATTAATTCATTTATTAAAAGAGATTTAGAAGAGAGGGACCTGATGTTTAGCAGTCCACATTTTACACACTTATCATTTTGTTTATTTGCGACACATGTATTTATTTTTATTAAGTTAGGAGATCTGATGCCTTTCCTATCAGAGTTTAGTTGACTTTTATTTGTGCTTTTGGTGCGTGGGACATACACAGCCTCAGCCAGTCTGGGAGAATTGTTCATGCAGGGTGGCTCAGAGGAGGCCCCTGTACGTGGGGCCAGAGGAGGCCCCTGTACGTGGGGCCAGAGGAGGCCCCTGTACGTGGGGCCAGAGGAGGCCCCTGTACGTGGGGCCAGAGGAGGCCCCTGTACGTGGGGCACACACAGTCTCAGCCTGTTTGGAGCTGTTCTCGCTAACAGAGCAGTGCCTCACTAGTCTACTCTGCTCCCTAGTATCACTGACACTCCCTGAGCTATTCTATGTGCTAGTCTTACCTGATGGTCATCTAAGGCTAGCAATTAGTTACGGGTCAGATCTGTGCTGAGGCGACCCTACACACGTTGAAATTGTATTTTTGAGCAATAAAAACCCTGTAAATTAAATACAAGTTAGATAAGTTTACTGCCACGCGGTTAAACTATCATCTCTATGGTTTATTGTTCATAGTGGTGCAGGAAAAGTTACACAGTGAACCTTTAAGATGCAGCGTGAGGGATCTTGCTGATGAAGGCTGGTGACTTATTTTATTTTGTGTCACAGTGCGTCCCCAGATGGCCTCTTATGTTCAATCTATTACGTAATATGCCTTTAAGAGAATTACGTCAACATATTTTTACACATGAGATATTGTTGGCAGCGGAACTGAAGCGTTAATTACATTTCACACCGTCTAAAACGCATTAAAACAACACGTAAAATCTATTGCGTTTAGTAGGTAAGAAAATTGGCTGTGTGTAAATTCTTGGTCATGTTTTTTGTTTTTTTATACGGATCCTTTTCATTTACAGACGAAGCTGGAGGTGGGAAACTGCACCACCTGGCGGACATTTTAGGAACATCAGTGCCAAACAGGGAGTGGCTTTGTGTGGACAGGAGCTCTATTTTTTATCACTCGGAACATGAACATTACCTGACAGGAGGTGTAAGTGGTAACAGCAGAACCAGGTCTTGGTTTAAAGGTGCATTGTGTAACTTTTCCGTCAAATGATTTTCTCCATGGAGATATTATTGTTATGGACTGAATGTTTCTCATTATGGCATTAAACCTTTCTGTCTTCATGGACAAAACAGACCGAGTTACAGGTCAGATCTGTGGAGCACACTCACAGTCAGAACGCCTGTTTCTTTAGGGATTTTTGAGCTATAAAACCTCCTGTAACTGAATAAATGTAAGATAAAGCTGTTTAATGTCACACTGTGGAACATTGCAGGCAGAGTAATGACATCCATAGGAACAAGTAATAAATGATGAGAAAGGGGAGCTTTTACGAATGAACTGAAGTGGGTTTTAAACAGGACTCAGATATGTAACCATTAACTTTTGTATTTATATTATTGTGTTTTTTAAAGCTCTTCAAATGAGCTTTGGCTCTAAATGCTGTAGTGTGATGCATGTTTATTGTTCATTCTTGTCCCTATCAAATAAATCAATAAATAAAAATCTAAATTTATTAAGTTTATTTTTATATATATATGTCTCAATTTTATACAGTTGATCAATGAAAAAGTGGAACGTTTGCTAAATAAGTAGGATTAACTCCATGTTTCGGCCTGTTTTCCTAAAATGTCCGACTATAATGAATCTGACTTCAAACTGAATCTGTTTCTAAACCCTGTGGATCTGAGGTTTGGCCTCTGCGCTGCTCTGTCTCCTACTCTCATTAGAAGTGGGAATAAGCTTTATATTTCTGGGGTTAAATATAAGAACAGGTTTGGCAGGAGAGAGCGAGAGTGGACTGGGAATTTATTGGGTCTTGACAATTCTCATTGTGACCGATTTGCGGTTGTCCCTTGCGGGGCGCCGTATTTGACACCCGCCGTTTCCGGGTGCCCCGGGATTTAAGCCCCTCCCCCTTAGGCGAAGAGACAGGTAAGCTGCCCTCCTCTGCTGTTACCTGCGTTAGCGTGACCGCCCTGTTTCGCCTTTGTGTGCCGTAGGTGTTTCTTTTATTGTTGCTGGTCTGTAACTTATTTGACACATTTTTTCTGCCTAGTTGCTGCTATCAGCCTCCAGAAGTGCATCGCTTTTAACTCCAGCACATTACTTTTTTGTTAGGTAATCTAAGTTTTTTTCTTTGGCTATTAATGTTATTTGTGTTTTCTTTAGATGCCGCCGGCCATTTGTCGTTTTATTTGGGTCTCTTTTACTTAGTTATTTTTGGGGTTTGCTGTTTTGATATTAAGCTTAGGTTAATTTGCCTGAGGGTTTGAGTTCTTTTTGCTAGTTTGATTTGTGTTTGTCCATCCCCTGATTCCTCCTCTTCTGTTTTGCTCCAGGGCTGGTCGACTCGTTTGGTGGAGGTTCTGGGTGACGGGGTTCCTCACTTCTGCTCCATCACTCCTCGTTTGCTGTGGTATTTTTGCACTTCCCGCACATTTGCACGTTTTAGTTTTCCTAGGAATTTGTGTGTGTGTGTGTGTGTGTGTGGGTGTGTGGGTGTGTGTGTGTGTGTGTGTGTGGGTGGGTGTGTGTGAGTGTGTGTGTGTGTGGGTGTGTGTGTGTGTTGCACGGAGCGGTGAGTGGTTCTGTCCTCTGGGGTTTGGGCCCGCAGCCCGTTAGCCCAGAGCTTCCTTTGTTGTGCTCTTTTACGGAATAATTTTAAATAATAAAGCTTATATTTTTGCTAGAAATAATTTATAAATAAACTATTTACTAAATCTTACCTGTGGGTTGACTCTTTTTGACCATTCATTGCATCCTAGCCCCATAAGAGAACCTGTGGTCCCCTCGGTCTCACATCACGTCAAAGCTGAAGCAGATTTTATTAAACATAAGATTTAAGGCAAAAAAAGGCAGAATCGATATAAAATTTCTACTCTTTTTCTTTTTTACCTGTGGGTTTGGATTACACATTGGTCCAGATTCTTCTCTGAATTGGTTTTCTATGTTCATGAGATTAACACTTCCCTTTTATCAGAAGCAGGACAAACGTACAAAGCCCCTCATCAGCCCCGTCTGAACAGGAACAGGGTAAGAACAGGAGCCTGAAATGACTCAGACATTTAAAGGACCTGATACTTTTCACCTTTTTTCATCCAGTCAAGAATATTTTAATTAAGAATGATCTGATTCTATCCCAGACACGATTCTCAGCCTTGGTGCATTTTCAAGACAGAAAAAAGACAAAGACAAAAAAGCAAATAATAGGCAGAGATTAGAAAATCATTATGTTCAAACTACAACATGTTTCTGCCTCATCTGAAACCATTAACTCATTAGCTCATTAACAGAGTAAATGTGAGTCTGTGCTAAGCACTGGATGAGTCTGTTTTTTGTATCTGGTAAAATGACCTGTATCTGATTTTTTCACCAAATCTGTCTTGCCCCAGGACAGATATATTATATTCGTCTGCTGTGTATTATCTGCTTTTAATTAGAGAGCGTTCTGTTCTCCAGTTAGCAGGAAGTGCACTCTTTGCATGCTAGTTTGTTGTCAGCAAAACGTTGCTCTCATTTCTGAAAGTTGTGACACTTATAAACTCGTAGTAGTGAATAATCAGGATTCTCAGAAGGTTTAAGGTCAGTGAGGAAGAACTTTAGACCTCTGCAAAATGCTTCAGATGAACGAGTTCTGTTTTTCACCTTTTTAATGTACAAAATCCTTCACTGAACTAATATCAAAGTATTAAAGCTGCTCTGGTTCACAAAAAGGGCCCAAAATCTTAAAGTTGTCCTGGAATAAGTGAGTAAAGAAGAGAGCAGTGACAGAAGGGCAGAAGAAATGCAAACGAATGTGCTGCTTTTGTACTGTTTTATAAAAGGAACAGAAAACAACATTTTCATCACTACTGTAACAAAAACATTTTTTTAAACTTTAAAAATCTATTTTGTGCATAAAAGTGCATAACAATTTGTTCATTCATTTAAATATCCCAATATTTTTAAAGCAATTTACACTTATTAAAAAGGAGGTGAGAAAGTCAAACAGCACAAATACAAATATACACAGAAGAAAAGTCTGAAAAACACTGAACACATTCATTTAGAAAGTTCTGCCTCGTTAAAAAACGAGACCAGGTGCTCAAATTCACTGGATATAAATATGAACCCTTGTTGCACTTAAGTTTAATGTCATTATTTTACCATTTAATACTATCTGGAGACAAGCAGGTCCGGACCTCCCACTAAAAACATGAAACATTAAACTCACCAATGCCTTTAGAGCCACGTTTAGTCCTGGTCTGAATCTGCTTTAGTCCTGGTTTGAATCTGCTTTAGTCCTGGTTTGAATCTGCTTTAGTCCTGGTTTGAATCTGCTTTAATCCTGGTTTGAATCTGCTTTAGTCCTGGTTTGAATCTGCTTTAGTCCTGGTTTGAATCTGCTTTAATCCTGGTTTGAATCTGCTTTAGTCCTGGTTTGAATCTGCTTTAATCCTGGTTTGAATCTGCTTTAATCCTGGTTTGAATCTGCTTTAATCCTGGTCTGAATCTGCTTTAGTCCTGGTTTGAATCTGCTTTAATCCTGGTTTGAATCTGCTTTAATCCTGGTTTGAATCTGCTTTAATCCTGGTTTGAATCTGCTTTAGTCCTGGTTTGAATCTGCTTTAGTCCTGGTCTGAATCTGCTTTAGTCCTGGTTTGAATCTGCTTTAATCCTGGTTTGAATCTGCTTTAATCCTGGTTTGAATCTGCTTTAGTCCTGGTTTGAATCTGCTTTAGTCCTGGTTTGAATCTGCTTTAGTCCTGGTTTGAATCTGCTTTAGTCCTGGTTTGAATGTGGCATTTTCCTGTTTCTGTTTCTGGGTTAGAACTTGTGGTTTCGTTTCCTTTTGTCCCTAAAGATTCTCCCAGCTCCATTTGGTCCCATATGAAGTGAAGCTCCTTTTAAAGGTAAATGTGCCTCTTGTGCTTTTCTCTGTGTTAAATGTTGTTCCCTCCTCACTTACCTGGTGCCTGGTGCTTAAGGACCCTGTGGCCCTGGTGCTTAAGGACCCTGTGGCCCTGGTGCTTAAGGACCCCTGTGGCCCTCCTGATGAAGCCCGTCCTGCTGGTCCAAAAGCACTGACGTCTCTCCATGTAATAAAGCACCTTTAATATATTCAGTCCCATTTTCCACTCAGGGATTTTTCCTGTTTATTCCACGTGAACCGTGGCAGAGCTTCTGCACTGATCCTGGGACTGAAGTGAAGCTCTAACTCTTCTCTTCACCTGGAGTTGTGTTTTGAAGAATCTTTAATTATTAGTCTGATTACATCTCCAAAGCTCAGAGACTCTGTTCCACCTTGTGATGTCATGAACACTGCAAAAAAGGCCGATCAAAAAATAAGAAAAAAATACCAGTTTTGAGGTAAAAATTCCCTATTTTAAGTGAAATTTTCTGCCAGTGCAGTAAGAAAATTTCACTTACCAAGTTTTCTTAAAACAAGACGAAATATGAATCTTGTTCTAAGCAGAAAACATGAGTTTCAAGTATTTATTTCAAGATTTTTCCCCTTATTGGTTTGAGGAGGAAGTTAAAGAGGCTTAACCTGGACTGAGTTTATATAAAAAGTGCTGAGAATAAGTTGTAATATCGAGATAAGAGAAATCAGGATGAATATCTTCAAACAAGTAAGAAACTCATCTTATTAAGTTAAAAAAAATCTTAAAATTGATCTTTTAAGATGAATCTGCTTAATTCAAGTCAGTTTAATATGCTGTAAAATCCTTGTTTGCAGTGAAGCTGCAGTTTTCAGGTGAACAGCTCCTTTTACCTTTTGTTCAGTGGAGGCGATTCCGAGGCTGAAATCATCCAAATGATTTTAGTGAAGCTGTAGGGAGTTTAAAAACGCAGTAGAGCATTTCAAGGTGGCACCAAGTGTTTGTTCCAGGCATGTTTTTGATGAGGAAACGACATTGTAACATAGATCAGAGAATAGTGTAACATGGGCCCTTTAAATAATCCCCAGATTCTCATAAATGGCGTCAGCCTCGTTCTTTCCCGTCTCCTCTTTCGTCGGCTGTGGAGATGCGGCGCGTTTGTTTGTTTTGCACACCTGCGCGTACAGGTGAGCGAACGGATCCGCCCTCTTCACCTCCTTTTCCTCCACCACTTTCTCTGGCTCACTGTAGATAGGATCATCGCTTTTTTCAGCACTCTGGGACTTTACGCTCACTTTATCGAACACCTCGGAGTAAACTGAATGCAGCTTGTCCTGGCTGGGCTCTGCGTTCAGGGGCGGTTTTAGCGGTAATATGCTCGCAGGGTCCACGTACAGACCCACGCTCACCTCTGGGGACTTCATACATTCCTGTGGATCTGCGTAAACATTGTCCAGAACAGTTTGAGATCTAACTTCTTGCTTGGGGAGGGAGGGCAGGGGCATGAAAGTGATGGGGGCTGGATGTGGAGATGATGTAATAACCTCTTCATTGTCCATTTTGAGTTTGTTTTCAAAGATGGAGGACAGGCTGCTGAGCTCGGGGGTTCTGGGGAGCACAGGGGAGTGTCCAGCAGAGGGCGCTGTGTGTGTGGTCTTGCGTTTGATGGTGGACTGGATGAGGCTGAAGATGTTTTCGGCTTGGGGCGTCTCGAAGATGATGGTGCCGGGGCCACAGTCACAACGTCGGCCTGTTTCTATGAACAACGAGCCCTGGAGACAAACAATGACGTGTGGATGTATATTAAAGCACCAGTGTGTAACTTTTAAACCAAAAACAGACAAAAGTAAGTTTTGTTTCTTTTGTTGTTGTTTTTTTTTTTTTCATTTTGGATGTTTTTTTACTTCCACAAACCTGCCTCTTATCTGGCCTCGTGGCCATGGAAATGTCCCTTTGGTTATACTGACACATCTTACATCGTTAAAGGGACAGTTTGGACATAGGGCATCATTTCCTCATCATTTCCTCATGTTGGAGACGTGTGGAGACACTTGTTTAAATCTTCCTCCAGTCCTTGTATTTGCAGAGGTGCTGGTGCTGGGCTAGTGCAGGTCAATGGCCACAGTCGTCCTGCCACTAAAAACAGTCTGACCCACTCCACAGACCCGAGGAAACTATTAGACTCCAGACTGTCCCTGTGAACGTCTGTGTCCATGGAATAATGTTTGAAATAAAACTAACCTTGCATCACACGAATCGTCGCATGTTGAGGTTCTATTTTCTCATATATCAGTCGCTGCTGTCGAGCTTCTATCAGGAAGAACAACTCACTGCTGCTCAGACACAAATCCTTCAGATGCAGCGGTCGGTTTTGCTTCTAAAATGATTCTGTGACACAGACGTTCACAGGGACAGTCTGGAGCTCTAATAGTTTCCTCGGGTCTGTGGAGTGGGTCAGACTGTTTTTAGTGGCAGGACGACTGTGGCCATTGACCTGCACTAGCCCAGCACCAGCACCTCTGCAAATACAAGGACTGGAGGAAGATTTAAACAAGTGTCTCCACACGTCTCCAACACTCTGGATCACCAGGAACTATGTCCAAGCCTCAGAACTGTCCCTTCAGGCCTGACAGTTCACACCTTGCGGTGGTTCATTAGACTTGATGGTTTTTATGGTGAAATGTCGGTGTGAAGAGGTCAAGAGGTCAGACCCATTTACACTGAACACATAAAATAATGATACACATGCTGAGGGTTAATACTAAATACTAGATGCACCGATCCTGCTGTTTTAGTTCCAATACCGATTCTGACTTTAAGTATCAGCTGATAACAACCGATACCAGAGGAGAGAAATAAAAGAAGACACAGCAAATGCTCCAGTATCGGTGCCGATATCTATCGATATCTGTGCATCCCTAAAACACCAGATTAAAAGCATCGTACCTTGTCCTTCCCGTATCTCCGGAGCAGTTCGTAGTTCCACTCCTGCACTTTGATTTTCTGTGCGTCTTTGAGCAGCAGTGACTCACGACCGACGTGCAGCCAGTACGCCCCCTGCAGGCCACACCGCACAGCTGCATCTGTCCTCTGCACCGTCACACGGAAATCTGACACTGCAAACACACATTATGGTTTTGTTACTAATGAAAGAGAACAGTGAGGTGTTATTACCGGTTATGTGCATCTTCATTGAGACTGTGGTGGAGTTTTTGCTTTGCCTGGAGTGTCCCACAGTAGTTGTAAGTCAGGTGTGTGGAGAGGCGACCCTGCTGACAGTTACAGCACATGTTTAGAGCTGTAAAACACCCATAAAGGCCCCATATGACTCAAAACTGACTTGTAAAATGTAGGTGTTTGATGTCCTAGTGTCTCAAAAACATGGAGATGAGTTTTTAGACATGTTTAACTCGTCCTTTATTATTATTCTGTCTTCAACTCTGAAGTTCAAACTGCTCCGTCCCACCTTATGATGTCATGAAGCTGTAGTTTTCAGGTTAATCGCAAACTTTTCCCCTTACAGTAAAGATTTCAGGGCTGAACTTATCCAAAATCATTATAGTGAAGGTTTATAAACACAGTGGAGCACTTCCTGTATTACCACATGACATCACAAGGTGGAACAGAGTGTTTTCTGAGAGAAGAACTCAGCCTAAATATGCAGGGTTTGTGAGGTAAATGTAACTCTGGGCATGTTTTTGATGAGGAAATAGGGAAATATTAATACTGGAACCTGGAGGCTAAACAGTGCAGACAAGCACATGTCCTAAAGCAGAGAAGTTACATAGTGCAGCTTTAAAGGATGTTGCAATGTTAAACCACAAGGATCACCAGAAACACACACAACAGAAATGTTCAATCTGCACTTTTCAAGAATTTATAAAAAGAAAGTTGAAGAAAATTCAGTTCTATTTTTGTCCTTTTCTTCTTCTAACACAGTTTTAGGCATTTAATTACATACGGATGGTAAAAACGGGACAGATTTTGAGAGTTCTGCTTCTCCTGGAAAAAGGTGTAAATTATTTACACACAGGGCATTTTTTGACACAATTATTGACAAAAATAAACAAAAAAGACGTTTTAATAAATGCATCTGTGATTATGGAGCTAAAACGGTTCAAGGATTCGTGAGTTTGTCTTTGTAGGTTTTTTTCTCTAACATTTCCTCACCGTCGTCCGCTGAGGCGTAGATGACGTTCTCCTCCATCTGAGGCTTCAGCTCTGGGACACTAGTTTTCTGAAACTGTGGAAGGAAAGAGTGAGGCGTATTTATTATATTTATTAAAGGAAACTGTACTTCTGATGTGTCTTTACCTGAAACGTGTTGAGGCAGAGTTTGTCCACCCAGTCTGCACAGTCGTCTTTGAGATCAGCAAACACCAGCGTCCTCTCCTGAGTCTCCACACAGAACGCACACATGTTCTCCTGCCCCGGCGCAGCACAGTCGTATACGTCAGGTTTATACAGCTATATAGAACTGAATAAAAGTGGTTCTGTACCATGGGACAGGCCTCTGCGTTGGGGGGCAGTTTCAGCACATTGAGCAGCTCAGACAGTCGGATGATTTTAGGTTTCCTGTCTCCCAGAGCCTGGTGCCTCCTCCGGCCGGGCCCCTCCAGGGTTCCTGTGCGACAGACGGGCTCGTATACAGGACATAATGACAGTAGAAATAAAGCATCCACACCACTGCAGAGCTCAGACAGTCCTTTTGTTTCGGTTACTCTTCCCACTGTGAGTAAGTCTACGATTCTGTGCAAAAGTTTTAGGCACAAATGCTGTAAACAAAGAAGCTTTCAACAATATAAATAATGATCGTTTGTTTTGATCAATTTACAAAATGAAAGTGAGCGAACAAAAGAAAAAGCCAAAGTGGTTCAGAACTCTCTTGAGCGTAAAGAAGAAGCAGAAGTTGTGTTGGTGCTGGTCTGGCCCCACAGGCCCTGACCTCAGCATCAGGGAGTGAGTCTGATTCCCTGAAGAGACAGAAGGATGTGAGGAAGCTCCATCCACACAACATCTGAGCTCAGTTCTTCTACATGTTTGAACAGGGACCAGCCCAGGTCCTTCACAAACTGTCTGCAGGTAAAACTAGAAGAACTGAGGCTCTTCTGAAGGCAAAGCTCACACCAAATACTGATCTGATTTACATTTGTCTCTTGTTCATTCACTGCATTTTGCTGAATGATGAAAATAAATGATGAACACTTCCATTTCTGAAGACATTCTGAGTTTACAGCATTTTTTCCTCACCTGTAACTTCTGCACAGAACTGTACAAATTACTCTTTATGTTGATATGAAATGATTTGAACATTTGTGTTTCTTGCACCATTTCTTAGCTGTAATGTAGTTTTAAATGTTTGTGTTTATCCTCTGAAAATCCCAGATTATGTGCACAATTTATATCATATACATTTAAATTATAAATCAGATGACATCTCGACAATTCACCTGTTTTCCTCTAATACTTTACTTGAGTCGTTTCTTGAATCACTACTTTGTCCTTCTACTTGAGTAATATTATTCTGAAGTAACATTACTCTTACTCGATTAAATTTTTTTGGCTGTACCCACCAAACCTCTGAGCTTTACTTTCTAACACTAAGAACGTAAGAATAGTTCTGTCATCTCTAAGTCACCACCAGGAGGGGCTGTTGCACCGGGTTAAAACGCTGACGCAGCTCCTGTTATCGACAAGGGACCAAACTCTGGACATGTTTGATCTATAATCACTGAGTTGTGTGTTTCACTGCAGCCACTGTGTCCCTGACAGAAGTTTGAATCTGCACCTTTGACCCTGTGTGAGGAGGAGCTGTTTATCGTTTCTGACCCAAATCAGCTGCTGCTACACTGAAAGTCATTTCACTTTCAAGTCATTTTCAAATAGTATCATTAAAGTAGAGTATTACAGTCTGAATAAGACAGAACTGTCCTTTATTCGTCCAGGAACGACTCAGTGAAGAGAAAGTTTAATCTGTGATCAGATGAAAATGGAGCAGAGTCCAGAGGACCACAGATTAAATCGATGCAATTTGCAAATCTTAAAGGCTACAATTTTTCAAGTATGTATATTATAATTTCCACCATAACACCAAAATATCTTATTCCACATACAAACTGCTCCCTGTGGTTTCGATCTGTACAGACACGTTCTGAAATGTGACTCTTCTGTTTCTCCTGCGTCATTAAAGCCGCCACATTATTTATGTCCTAATGTTAAATCAGACCTGGAGTGAGTTTTGTTCCATTTACACATGTTTAACACACAAATCCTGTACATGTTTTTGTCCCAAATGGAAAACACTGCTCCACCTTGTGATGTCATGTGGTAATACAGGAAGTGCTCTCCTGTTTTTAATTAATTCATTAATTAATCTTTGCATTTATGCAGCTCCTACAGGACCCCAAAGCGTTTAGAGTTCACTGTTCGTTCACTCCACACTCAGGTGAGAAGCTCCTTCTGCAGCCACGGACACACACACACACACACACACACACACACACACACACACACACACACACACACACTGAACACACACACACACACACACACACCTACCCACCCACACACACCTACCCACCCACACACACACACACACACACACACTGAACACACACTCACACACACACGCACACACACACACCTACCCACCCACACACACACACACACACACACACACACACACACACACACACACACACACACACACACACACACACACACACACACACACACACACACACACACACACACACACACACACACACACACACACACACACACACACACACACACACACACACACACACACTCACACACACACACACACACACACACACACACACACACACACACTCACACACACACACACACACACACACACACACACACACACACACACACACACACACACACACACACTCACACACACACACACACACACACACTCACACACACACACACACACACACACACACACACACACACACACACACACACACACACACACACACACACACACACACACACACACTCACACACACACACACACACACACACACACACACACACACACACACACACACACACACACACTCACACACACACACACACACACACACACACACACACACACACACACTCACACACACACACACACACACTCCACACACACACACACACACACACACACACACACACACACACACACACACACACACACTCACACACACACACACACACACACACACACACACACACACACACACACACACTCACACACACACACACACACACTCACACACACACACACACACACACACTCACACACACACACACACTCACACACACACACACACACACACACACACACACACACACACACACACACTCACACACACACACACACACACACACACACTCACACACACACACACACACACACACACACACACACACACACACACTCACACACACACACACACACACACACACACACACACACACACTCACACACACACACACACACACACACACACACACACACACACACACACACACACTCACACACACACACACTCACACACACACACACACACACACACACACACACACACACACACACACACACACACACACACACACACACACACACACACACACACACACACACACACACACACACACTCACACACACACACACACACACACACACACACTCACACACACACACACACACACACACTCACACACACACACACACACACACACACTCACACACACACACACACACACTCACACACACTCACACACACACACACACACACACACACACACACACCTTCAACAACTACACACACCTTCAACTACACACACCTTCAACAACTCCACACACCTTCAACAACTCCACACACCTTCAACTACACACACCTTCAACAACTACACACACCTTCAACAACTACACACACCTTCAACAACTACACACACCTTCAACTCCACACACCTTCAACAACTACACACACCTTCAACAACTCCACACACCTTCAACAACTACACACACCTTCAACTCCACACACCTTCAACAACTACACACACCTTCAACAACTCCACACACCTTCAACTACACACACCTTCAACTACACACACCTTCAACAACTCCACACACCTTCAACAACTACACACACCTTCAACTCCACACACCTTCAACAACTACACACACCTTCAACAACTCCACACACCTTCAACAACTACACACACCTTCAACTCCACACACCTTCAACAACTACACACACCTTCAACAACTCCACACACCTTCAACTACACACACCTTCAACTACACACACCTTCAACAACTCCACACACCTTCAACTCCACACACCTTCAACAACTACACACACCTTCAACTACTCCACACACCTTCAACAACTACACACACCTTCAACTCCACAACCTTCAACAACTCCACACACCTTCAACAACTACACACACCTTCAACTCCACACACCTTCAACAACTACACACACCTTCAACAACTCCACACACCTTCAACAACTACACACACCTTCAACTCCACAACCTTCAACAACTCCACACACCTTCAACAACTACACACACCTTCAACTCCACACACCTTCAACAACTACACACACCTTCAACAACTACACACACCTTCAACAACTCCACACACCTTCAACTACACACACCTTCAACAACTACACACACCTTCAACAACTCCACACACCTTCAACTACACACACCTTCAACTACACACACCTTCAACAACTCCACACACCTTCAACAACTCCACACACCTTCAACTACACACACCTTCAACAACTACACACACCTTCAACAACTCCACACACCTTCAACAACTACACACACCTTCAACTCCACACACCTTCAACAACTACACACACCTTCAACAACTCCACACACCTTCAACTACACACACCTTCAACTACACACACCTTCAACAACTACACACACCTTCAACAACTCCACACACCTTCAACTACACACACCTTCAACTACACACACCTTCAACTCCACACACCTTCAACAACTACACACACCTTCAACAACTCCACACACCTTCAACAACTACACACACCTTCAACTCCACACACCTTCAACAACTACACACACCTTCAACAACTCCACACACCTTCAACAACTACACACACCTTCAACTCCACACACCTTCAACAACTCCACACACCTTCAACAACTACACACACCTTCAACTCCACACACCTTCAACAACTACACACACCTTCAACAACTCCACACACCTTCAACTACACACACCTTCAACTACACACACCTTCAACAACTACACACACCTTCAACAACTACACACACCTTCAACAACTCCACACACCTTCAACAACTACACACACCTTCAACTACACACACCTTCAACAACTCCACACACCTTCAACAACTACACACACCTTCAACAACTCCACACACCTTCAACAACTACACACACCTTCAACAACTCCACACACCTTCAACAACTACACACACCTTCAACAACTCCACACACCTTCAACAACTCCACACACCTTCAACTACACACACCTTCAACTACACACACCTTCAACAACTACACACACCTTCAACAACTCCACACACCTTCAACAACTCCACACACCTTCAACTACACACACCTTCAACTCCACACACCTTCAACAACTACACACACCTTCAACTACTCCACACACCTTCAACAACTACACACACCTTCAACTCCACAACCTTCAACAACTCCACACACCTTCAACAACTACACACACCTTCAACTCCACACACCTTCAACAACTACACACACCTTCAACAACTCCACACACCTTCAACAACTCCACACACCTTCAACTACACACACCTTCAACTACACACACCTTCAACAACTCCACACACCTTCAACAACTCCACACACCTTCAACTACACACACCTTCAACTACACACACCTTCAACAACTACACACACCTTCAACAACTACACACACCTTCAACTCCACACACCTTCAACAACTACACACACCTTCAACAACTCCACACACCTTCAACTACACACACCTTCAACTCCACACACCTTCAACAACTACACACACCTTCAACAACTCCACACACCTTCAACAACTACACACACCTTCAACAACTCCACACACCTTCAACTCCACACACCTTCAACAACTACACACACCTTCAACAACTCCACACACCTTCAACTACACACACCTTCAACTACACACACCTTCAACAACTACACACACCTTCAACTCCACACACCTTCAACTCCACACACCTTCAACAACTACACACACCTTCAACTACACACACCTTCAACAACTACACACACCTTCAACTCCACACACCTTCAACAACTCCACACACCTTCAACAACTACACACACCTTCAACAACTCCACACACCTTCAACAACTACACACACCTTCAACTCCACACACCTTCAACAACTCCACACACCTTCAACAACTACACACACCTTCAACTCCACACACCTTCAACAACTACACACACCTTCAACTCCACACACCTTCAACAACTACACACACCTTCAACTACACACACCTTCAACAACTCCACACACCTTCAACAACTCCACACACCTTCAACTACACACACCTTCAACTACACACACCTTCAACAACTACACACACCTTCAACTCCACACACCTTCAACAACTACACACACCTTCAACAACTCCACACACCTTCAACAACTACACACACCTTCAACTCCACACACCTTCAACAACTACACACACCTTCAACAACTCCACACACCTTCAACTACACACACCTTCAACTACACACACCTTCAACAACTCCACACACCTTCAACTACACACACCTTCAACTACACACACCTTCAACAACTCCACACACCTTCAACAACTACACACACCTTCAACTCCACACACCTTCAACAACTACACACACCTTCAACTACACACACCTTCAACAACTCCACACACCTTCAACAACTCCACACACCTTCAACTACACACACCTTCAACTCCACACACCTTCAACAACTCCACACACCTTCAACAACTACACACACCTTCAACAACTCCACACACCTTCAACAACTACACACACCTTCAACTACACACACCTTCAACTCCACACACCTTCAACAACTACACACACCTTCAACTCCACACACCTTCAACAACTACACACACCTTCAACTACACACACCTTCAACAACTCCACACACCTTCAACAACTCCACACACCTTCAACTACACACACCTTCAACTCCACACACCTTCAACAACTCCACACACCTTCAACACACTACACACACCTTCAACACACTCCACACACCTTCACACACACACACACACACCTTCAACAACTCCACACACCTTCAACACACACACCTTCAACTCCACACACCTTCAACAACTCCACACACCTTCAACAACTACACACACCTTCAACTCCACACACCTTCAACAACTCCACACACCTTCAACAACTACACACACCTTCAACTCCACACACCTTCAACAACTCCACACACCTTCAACAACTCCACACACCTTCAACTACACACACCTTCAACTACTCCACACACCTTCAACTACACACACCTTCAACTACACACACCTTCAACTCCACACACCTTCAACAACTACACACACCTTCAACTCCACACACCTTCAACAACTCCACACACCTTCAACAACTCCACACACCTTCAACTACACACACCTTCAACTACTCCACACACCTTCAACAACTACACACACCTTCAACTACACACACCTTCAACTCCACACACCTTCAACAACTACACACACCTTCAACAACTACACACACCTTCAACTACACACACCTTCAACAACTCCACACACCTTCAACTCCACACACCTTCAACTCCACACACCTTCAACAACTCCACACACCTTCAACAACTACACACACCTTCAACTCCACACACCTTCAACAACTCCACACACCTTCAACAACTACACACACCTTCAACTCCACACACCTTCAACAACTCCACACACCTTCAACAACTCCACACACCTTCAACTACACACACCTTCAACTACACACACCTTCAACAACTACACACACCTTCAACTCCACACACCTTCAACTCCACACACCTTCAACTCCACACACCTTCAACAACTCCACACACCTTCAACTCCACACACCTTCAACTCCACACACCTTCAACAACTCCACACACCTTCAACAACTACACACACCTTCAACAACTCCACACACCTTCAACAACTCCACACACCTTCAACAACTCCACACACCTTCAACAACTCCACACACCTTCAACAACTACACACCTTCACTAGAATCACTGAGCTAATTTCAGGCCTGAATCTCCTGAACTAAAGGTAAAAGGAGCTGTTAGCATGAAAACTTCTGTGGCCTCATACGGTGGAAAAGAGCAGTTTGGGTTTGGACGTCAGACTAATAATACAGAATTACTCAAACACAATACGACCCCAGACAAGTTCCTGATGATGTAACAACATTCTAACATGGCTTAAAGCTCCCAAGAATTAATTTTGTATAATATTTGACTGATTTGATCCTCCTCCTCTCCTCTCTGCCCCTCCAGAGCACATGGGACTATCTCTTATTCATATGGACATCAGAACATCTCTTTTGTCTCTCAGCCTCTGCTGTTCAGACTCCACACGTCTCTGTCTCTCACAGATCCGTTTCATGTTTCTGCAGATTTCCTGGATTATTTAAAACATGGGAGCAGAACATGTCGGCACTGGAAATATCGCAGGTTTAAGAAGTTGAGTAAAGACACGAGGCCCATAGAGTCTCCACCAGGGGCCCGGTGTGCGTCAGGTAAAGGAGCCACGTTATGCACAGTTTTCATCTGATAGAATGTTGTTTCCTACTTTGAAACTGAAAACACTCTGTTCTGCCTCGTGATGTCACTGTGTGGTGATACAGGAAGAGCTCCACTGTGGTTTTAAACTTCATACACCTTCACTAGAATCATTTGGATCATTTTGCTCAACTTTTGAAACTACACCTCGTCTGAATGTCTGTTTTTCACAGATAAACTATCTGTACTTTAAGAAATAAGGTAGAGCTGTTTAATACTGTGGAACATTTCAGGCAGAGCAAAGTCCATAGAAATAAGAAGTTCACACATCACAAACCAAAAAGCGCCCCTTTAAAGTGGACATAGGGCCTCATTTCCTGGTGAGCAGAGAGTTGGAGACGTGTGGAGAATAATTTTAGAAGTAAAACCGACCGCTGCATTTGAAGGATTTGTGTCTGAGCAGCAGTGAGTTGTTCTTCCTGACAGAAGCTCGGCAGCAGTGACTGATATATGAGAAAATAGAACCTCAACATGTGACGATTCAGCCCTGATTCTGTGACACAGACAGTCTGCAGTTCTAATAGTTTCCTCGGGTCTGTGGAGTGGGTCAGACTGTTTTTAGTGGCAGGACGACTGTGGCCATTGACCTGCACTAGCCCAGCACCAGCACCTCTGCAAATACAAGGACTGGAGGAAGATTTACCCTCTTAACACAAAGTGTCACAAATATGCAACAAACCGTTTGGATCAAGTTATAAGCCGAGAGCAGCTGCCTCCCCCAGTGCCGTTAGTGCAGATGCAGAACCTTTCAAGGAACCTTTGGTAACCACTTCTTCCTATTGTCTCAAATTTGCAACATACACAAATTTATATATATATATTTTTTTTTTTTGGCGGCACGGTGGCTGAGTGGCAACACTCAGGCCTCACAGCAAGAAGGTTGAAGGTTCGATCCAAGGCTTTTCTGTGTGGAGTTTGCATGTTCTCCCCGTGTCTGGATGGGTTTCCTCTGGGCTCCGGTTTCCTCCATCAACCTAAAACATGCAGCACCTGAACTAACATAAGGACCATGACGTCCTCCTCCTGTGGCTCCACCTGCAGAGGGGTTCATAGGGGCTCAGGTGCTGTGAGGATTGGGCAGTAAACTGCCCCCGTGACCCAGCAGGATTCAGCAGGAGAAGATGGATGGATTTTTTATTTTTTTTTGCTATAGTCTAATTAATAATCTCAACTTAATTTACCATCTACTTAAAGGCAAAAACACACACACGAGGAAATGAAGCCCTATGTCCAAAATTCCAAAATGTCCCTTTAAATCAGATCAACTGAGGCTAAATTTAGCTGTTAACTTGAACCACTCCTTATATAATATAATATCATCACAAGGCGGGAGGATTACTCACAAATGTGAGTGAACCAAAACCCAGCTCCAGGTTTGACTGTGATGAGGGAACGATGTTCCCACAGGACGCTGCAGGACTCAGGCTTTATGTAATACCACATCTTTAAGTTACTTCTTTAATCTTGTACCTCCTCGATCCTGTATTTCCAGGCGTCCAACTCCACTGCTGCTCGGAGGGACCAGCGTCAACCACACCGGCTTCCATTTCTGAAACAGATTTTACACGAGTCAAATTTATATCAAATTTATTTAAAGTTTACTTACATATTTCCCACATGTACAGTTGTGTTTTGTTTCATTCACACATTTAACACACAAACTCTGCACATTTAGGCTGAGCTCTGCTCCACCTTGTGATGTCATGTGGTAATACAGGAAGTGCTCCACTGTGTTTTTAAGCTCCACACACCATCACATGATTTATTTGGATCATTTCTCTCTGGAATTGCTCAGATCCACTGAACCAAAAGTAAAAAGCAGCTGTTGACTTGGACACTGAGCTTCATGATAAGGAGGAACAGAGCGTTTTCAGCTTTGGAGACGTAAACAGACACATTTTATGGGATATTTAAACATGTGAATGAAACAATCACAACTCCAGGTCTGTTTTTGAGGAGGAAACAATGACATTTTACAGTAGCAACAGGTGAAGGAGTTGATGATGCTGTAATTTCAGATGGAGGCGGGGCTTATATAACAAGTCCTGTCCTGCTCATTATTATATATATTTATCGTTCCAATATATTTTAGGTGGAGCAATACTTTTTGAGGATCAATATTCTCCATGGGACTTTCTCTTTGGAAAGGAACTTTATGATATTTCTCTGCTAAAATCTGATCAGATATGAGCAGTGAAGGACTGAATAAATAACTTGAACTATGGCTCATTATAAACAGAACTAAGTAGAGGTGGAACGATATCCGAGTCTCACGATACGATATCGTCACAATCTGAACCTCACGGTGCGATATTTACTGCGATATCGTGGAAAAGCTCATGATATTACGATATTCTACAGAATAACAGACTGAGTCTAAAATGCTTCAGTCATTTGGTGCAACATTTATTGTCATTAGGGACGAAATCCAAATCTCTGTTCGATATTTTCACCATAAACATCTCACTGAACCAGATTTATTACAATATAAAACTGTGAATCTGTGACTTTTTCCTCTAAAAATGCTTCACAGACTTTTAGTTTATTTATTTATTTGAAGGACAATGTGCAGGTACATTAAAAAGATGTCTGCACCAGATTTAGCAACATGCTAATCTCCATCTGCAGTCGTCAACAAGAAAAACACACATTTAACATATATACAAACTATAAAATACATATTTACACAAGGTGCCTGGAAAAAGTGCGAGTTGACTAAAGTGCAATAGTGTCCATTTACAATACCATAGTTGGATATGTTTAAAGTGCAATATACAGCGTTAAAGTGCAATATACAGCGTTAAAGTGCAATATACAGCGTTAAAGTGCAGCAGTGTAGCTGTCAGATGACACACACGAGGGTTAGGGTTAGGGTCTGACAGCTCAGTACCTGAGTGGCAGTGTAAATATGAACGAGGTAATATCATTACACTACTGATCTGGTGGTCTGGTGGCTCAGACGATGCCCACGAGGGTCACATCTGATGGTAACATCTGGTATTGCTCGTGAGGACATGACTGGTGGTCAAGAAACCAATCCAAGTTCTTTGGACTTAATCCACAGAATGAAGATGTAAAAGTGCTTAGAACAGTTATTTCTTCATGTTTCTGCACTGAAACGGAGCAAAGGATCATGGTCTATGTAGTTCCCTCTGTTTTTTAGCTATTTCTGCATCAGAACTGTTCATTTAAGCAAAGAGACTTTGGATTCGATATATTGTGATGCTCACGATATTATTGTGAGACCTTTGACGATACGATATCACCCCTACAACGAAGCACTAAAGTGATGCTATGTATTTACAGCAGAATGTGTTTTTTAACTATATTATACATTTTGAATAGTTTTTGGAGATAATCCTGCTTGTGTCAGTCAATTAATGTCTATATTTTCTTATAATATTCAATATACTTTTGTCAGCGTCACAGGTCTGTATTTAACTCTATGGGAGATTCACATATCCACATGTTTTACCCACAAATGTTTGCCCCTTATCATTATTTGCTCAGGATTGTGCTGTAGTTTAACATTGAGCTGGAGGACAGGTCAAAATGCTGTGGTGAAACTTGCTGTTTAACTGTGAAATTGCAGATTTGTTGACCTGGTTTATAGTTAATATCTCTGTAATTACTGGGCCGATCCACATGAAACAAAAACTGGCACAAAGTTAATCATCTTCTCTGGGTATTTATGTGTTTCTTCATCCCCCATAAAGAGTCTGAGAGTCTGAAAAGAAGAACACCGAAGGACGTGACTCATATAAATGTGAAAACCTGCGACTCTAACACTGTCTGATACATCAAACCTGCAAAACTCCCTCCAAACCCTTTTAGAAAGATAAATATTAGTCACTTCCTCTTAAACAATCATCATGGAAACAAGGAAGAGGATGAAGTATGGGGCCATTTTATGTGTTTGTTGTATTAGTAAGAGCAGCAGTAAATTAAATCTGTAATACTCGCAGTCATAGGTTAGTAGTAGTGGCAGTTGTGGTAGTAGTAACTGTGGTAGTGGGATTATATATAAAAATGCAACAAAACTATTGGCCAAGCTGTTTATGTCACAGTTTAGTGTTTTGGTTCTACAGACAATTATTCAGTCAGAAAACAGAATGAGCCTCTCAATAAGTCATTTAAAAGAAACCCTAAAATGCCCCTAAAGCCCAGCTCCTGCAGACATGTGTGGGGTTCTGTCTAAATGTCACTATTCTGTCATATTAACGTCCTTTTTTATTTATTTAACCTTTATTTAACCAGGAAAGTCCCAGTGAGACTCTAATCTCTTTTTCAAGGGAGTCCTGGCCACACACTCCACTTTCACACTAGGCAGTGTGGGTGAAGTGTCTTGCCTAAGGACACAATGACAGTTTTTGCCCCTGGCGCCCCCCTGTGGCACCTGGAGCTCCCAGTGTCTCCATCCAAGTCCTGACCAGGTCCTGCTGAGCGGATCAGGCTTTGGCAAACCCGGTGTGGCCACATAAACGACTGTGTGAGCGCCCCCTGCTGCTGTAGAAACACTAACGCAGGCTCTGAAAACACTGATCAAAAATCTAACTCCTGTCATCACTGTGAAATACTGAGCAAATATCCATCCATCTTCTCCCGCTTAATCCGGCTGGGTCACGGGGGCAGTTTGCTGCCCAATCCTCATAGCACCTGACCCCCCCTATGACCCCCTCTGCAGGTGGTGAACCCACAGGAGGGTGGACAACATGGTCCTTGGTGTTAGTTCATCGGGGTTTTCTTTTTTCTTTTCTTCAAGATTGAAATATTTTTTGTCCATAGCATTTACACGCTGTACTAACACAGGCTGGTTAATGTGCACTGTCCTGTATTTAATATATAAATATAAACATGGATCAGTGCTAGTGCAGCCTCTGCAGCTCGATCAGGGAATTCTGAACACAGTTGGTGCTCTGCCTCAGGAATGTGGAGCCGTTGTTCAAACTTGTTCAAATGAAATTCTTGGATTTTGCAACACACTTTTAAAACATCTGCACACTACATAAGGAGAACATCTGCTTCAGTGACATAGGAACACTACTAACATTATAAATATATTATAAAAGTAAAACTATGAAGAAACTTAAGTAAACTCCCTCCACACGGTGACGAACCAAATACTTTCCTATGAACACAGGGGAAGAAGCCAAAATAAAACTCAATGAAATCCTCATGTAAACTAACCCTGTTCAGGAGTTTAGCACCACCTGCCTGTCTCCATGGAGATAAGATAAAGTTTAAAGCCACATGTGGAACATTCTGGGACAAGCAACATCTCCTTCAAGACAAGTGTTGGATCCTCTACCAGAAACTTAAAAAGAAAAAAAGGCTGATTTGAAATAAATGTTGAAATGCCTAAATATGTCATTTTTAAACAGGTTTTCTTAAAATCTAAATTATTCACTACAAAAAAGGATTTTCTACCATAAACTGACTTGAATTAAGCAGATTCATCTTAAAAGATCAATTTTAAGATTTTTTTACTTAATAATGAGGGGTTTTTTTGACTTTTTTCAAGATATTCCTCCTGATTTCTCTTATCTCGATATTACAACTTATTCTAAGCACTTTTTATATTAACTCAGTCCAGGTTAAGCCTCTTTAACTTCCTTCTCAAACCAATAAGGTGAAAAATCTTTCCATAAATACTTGAAACTCGTGTTTTCTGCCTAGAACAAGATTCGTATTTCATCTTGTTTTAAGGAAACTTGGTAAGCAGATAATTTCACTTAAAATAGGGCATTTTTACCTCAAAATGGGTGTTTTTTTCTTATTTTTTGATAGGAGTGTTTGGATTAACATAATCATACAAATATACAGCAGAATATATGAGCCAGTCACTCAGTGTGACCTGGAAACAGGTTTCACTCCTGAACATGAGTCTCCCCCTGGCCCAGGACTCCGGATTTACTGCATACTTTATATATCGTCACTGCCAAACTTACCTTCCCAGGTTTGCGCGGCTGTAGATAAACTCTGCCTGTTTTCCCCACTCCGGAGTCCATTTGTGTTGAAGTCGATCTAGACAGTTTTACCTGTGGTTAATGTTCCACAGAGAAAGATAGAGAAGGAATGAGAAAGAGAAGGAGAGAAAGACTGAGAGATAAACAGAACGAGAGTGAGGGGGGTGTGTCCAGATGACGCACAGAAACAAGAGCCAAAAGACACACCTCAGCACTGAAACAATGAGGCAGTAGTAAAAGAGTAAAAGGAGTAAAAGGAAAAGTTTGCTGGATTCATAATATTATCCGACAATGTGATGATATTTTATAACTTTAAGCACTTTAACATGTGCTTTAGCTTGTGTTGGACATCAGTTTTTCAGTCACGTTCACCTTTTTATTCAGTTTCAAACATCGACTCAGCACCACAAACACTCGTACTGACCACAGGCTCCTGAAAATGTATTTATAATAAATACATTTGACTTGTTCAGAGCGCTGAGTTACTAATACCAGAAGATGGAGTTGTTAGAGCGCATAGCAAAACCATCACAGGTGTATTTGGTATTTGTAATGATTGCACAATTACATTACACTACAGTCTTTGTACTCTTTAAAATACGAGTGTGTGTGTCTGTAATAATCTGATGGACTGACAAATATCCAGGGAATGTCTTCAGTTATTTCATTTATTTCCAGTGTTTTCTATACAATATAAAACTGTGGTTCTTTAAAGTGGGATTAAATACCTAAAGTCGGCTGAACTGGGCGGTAAAGAGTAAAGAGAGTGAGGGGAGAGGAGGGGCCAGAGCAGGGCTGGGGGGTTCCCAGTAGGGGGCGCACTCTAAATACATTGCGACATAGGGCCAAAGACGGTTAGATGCTGTAAGTTATTTTCATCTTATTTGCTGGGCTGATGTAGTCAGAGCAGAACACTGGTCCTTCCATCACATTTTAGAACCTTTTGTGGCCCTCGAACAGTTTGCCCCCCTCTGGTCTGGAGGTGTAAGGAGCAGTGTGATCAAACAAACTCCGCCCACTGCAGCCAGGTTATTCTGTAATCACAACAGTCTTTTGTAATGTTACCAACTACTTGAAATTACACTTAGATTTTTGCTTTTTTTGACCAGAAGGCGGCGAATGTAAGCCAGACCGGCGCCCCCTAGTGCCTCCGCTCAGTTTCATTTCTCTCCTGAGACTCGGTCAGTAATCAGAAACACTCGGCGGTTTGTAAGAACCCGGAAGCTGCACTCGGTGCTTCGGCCAATCAGAGAAAAGCTGTGAAGCCCTGAGGTCAAACTCCAGCTCCTCTGGTCCTGGGATGGACGTCAAACATTTTGTGTTGGCAACAATTCCCGATATCGAGGATTTAAAGCCGGAACAAAGAGAATGTTTGGTGAATTTTATCAAGGGGAAAGACGTTATTGCCCTTCTTCCTACGGGATTTGCTGTTGTGCTGCAGTTACTTGACACCAGTGATCGTTCCGGCGCATTACAGACGTCACAAACAGCAGCGATCGGTTAAATAAAGAAATTACCCGCCGACCGTCGAGCGAACAAATCCTAATGCTGAAGGGACAGTTTCCACAAAGTGAAACCGGCTGATGAATCAGGCTGTGCACATTTACGCAGTTTGTGCTAAAGTTGAACAGGAACAGGAAGTATTAACCTCCACACTGCTGCAGTCCTGGGACTGGCTGGAGCAGCAGTTACCCCAGGCTGTAATCAGGGCAGTTTTTTGTGATGTCCCAACTACGTGAAATTCCAGAGGCCGCTGAAGGCAGCAAAACTTAGATTTTTGACCAAAAACCTGCAGATTTATCTGGTTTGCACAAAAGTTCACAAAAATAATAATGACAAATAAATAAATAGTACATAATGACAAGTCCATCCTTCCATTTTCAACTGCTACTGCTGTATTAATCTGCTACTGCCACAACAACTCTTACTGCAAATACTTACAGTCCGGGTCCTGTGCATTAGAGGAGCTGTTTGAGAAGTGCTTTGTCTCTTTGCGGTTTGAGTTAATGAGCAGGACATAAGGCTCTGGGCTTGACCCAAATGGAGCCACTCTAAATATTTCATGATTTTACAGTTTCCTGATTGTTGTAGCGACCGAGCACCAAACCGTGTGTGGAGCTGCTCGGTGAATGTGATGTGATGGGGAGGAGATGGAGGATCCTGCTCTCTGCTGCCTTCGACCTGATTTCAAACTTTTGGGGCGGCACGGTGGCTGAGTGGCAACACAGGCCTCACAGCAAGAAGGTTGCGGGTTCGATCCCCGGGTCGCCCGGGCCCTTCTGTGTGGAGTTTGCATGTTCTCCCCGTGTCTGGATGGGTTTCCTCCGGGTGCTCTGGTTTCCCCCATCAACCCAAAACATGCAGCACCTGAACTAACATCAAGGACCATGACGTCCACCCTCCTGTGGGCTCCACCTGCAGAGGGGTTCGTGGGGGGGGTCAGGTGCTGTGAGTCTTGGGCAGCTGCCCCTGCGACCCAGCCGGATTAAGCGGGAGAAGATGGATGGATGGTTACAGGTATGATCTGTGGAGAGGTGACCCTGCTCATCGTAATAAGGTATTTTTCAATTTATTTGTGTATAGCAATAAAACACCTGCACAAAGCACGATGCAAAGTTACGTTTACTGTCATATAATAAAGAACAATTCGAGAACAAGTGAAAACCTGTTCATGGAGACAAGCAGGTGACGGACCCTCAGGGATAAAATACATTATTATTAAATAAATACATTATTACCAAACATATTAGGTCAAATTTGGATTGAGAGAAGTTAAATACCAAGTAAACAAATAAATAAACTTGCCCATTTATATTAATTTAAATAATTAGTTTTTAATGCATTAATAGTATAAGAGCCATGGGTTCTGTGTTAGAGCCCATAATGTTTCTGTGTCCCGTGTTTAGACACTTCAGCCACATGTGAGGAAGGGCATCTGGCATAAAAAAACAAAACAAAAACAACGCCATAGTCATATTATTGCCAATGTGGAGAAAAACACAGGCTAAAGAATGAAAAGTTTCAACATGAACACATTTCAGCAGTTTTTAGCAGCAGTTCTCCGGCCTTGATTAGATTCTGTGATACTGATGGAGCCTCAGGGCTGCTCAGGCTGATTAGTGAAGACGTTTCATTGATTTGTTTTCCATTTCCACAGATCTCGTCCGCTCTGAAGGACCCTGCTTTTCCCCAGAGACCTGTGTCAGTGATGGAGTTAAAACTGCTCCAGCACCACTGATCACTAACATCCTGCAGACGTCACTGTCCTGTTTCACACGTTTGGTTTGACCTAAAATCTCATTCTGAGGTCACTTTAAAGCACAACTGTTTTTACTTGTCATTATCTCAACCGGATAAAGGTGGGGCCCTCTGCAGGCAGCGCCCTCTGCAGGTGGGGCCCTCTGCAGGTGGGGCCCTCTGCAGGCAGCGCCCTCTGCAGGCGGGGCCCTCTGCAGGTGGGGCCCTCTGCAGGTGGGGCCCTCTGCAGGTGGGGCCCTCTGCAGGTGGGGCCCTCTGCAGGTGGGGCCCTCTGCAGGCGGGGCTCTCTGCAGGTGGGGCCCTGTTGGTCTCTGCCTCAAGTGGAGGAGTTCAAGTATCTCGGGGTCTTGTTCACGAGTGAGGGGAGGATGGAGCGTGAGATTGACAGGTGGATCGGTGCAGCGTCGGCAGTGATGCAGTCGCTGTATCGGACCGTTGTGGTGAAGAGGAGCTGAGCCGAAAGGCGAAGCTCTCGATTTACCTCAATCTACGTTCCTCCCCTCACCTATGGTCATGACCGAAAGAACGAGATCACCGATACAAGCGGCCGAAATGAGTTTCCTTCGCAGAGTGGCCGGGCGCTCCCTTAGAGATAGGGTGAGGAGCTCGGTCACACAGGAGGAGCTCGGAGTAGAGTCGCTGCTCCTCTGGGCATGTCCCACCGGTAGAAGGCCCCGGGGAAGACCCAGGACACACTGGAGGGACTATGTCTCTGGGCCTGGGAACCTCAGGGTCCAGGAGGAGCTGGTGGAAGTGGCTGGGGAGAAGGAAGCTTGGGAGCCCCTGCTTATACTGCTGCCCCCGCGACCCGGCCCCGGATAAGCGGAAGAAGATGGATGGATGGATGGATGGATAATAGATAATGGATTATGCAGGGACAAGGTTCCTCTGCCTAAATAGGCCTGGGGGATTATAGGGTGATGTCATGTCCAGGATAAAAAATGAACTCAGTAGGAGTTAGTTTTTTGCTGCACTGTGATAAAACATTAAGACATTAGGAGTCTAAACTTTTGAGGCGACTGTAGATGTTGGTCATCAGAAAAGTTGTGTTTGTTCCGGATGGAGGTGACGGGACTGAGACTAGAAAAGGTTTAATGGAAGTCTCAGAGGGACAAAGAGCCTCAAACCAACTAAACTACTAACTAATACTAATACTACTACTAATAATAATAATAATGCATCAGTTTTATACAGCGCTTTTCTGGACACTCAAAGACGCTTTACAGAGCATTATTCATTCACTCCAGACCTGGTGGTGGTAAACTACTATTGTAGCCACAGCTGCCCTGGGGCAGACTGACGGAAGCAAGGCTGCCAATCTGCGCCATCGGCCCCTCCGACCACCACCAACATTCACGCACACACCACTTTCATACTAGGCAATGTGGGTGATGTGCCTTGCCTAAAGACACAACAACAGTTTTTTTTTGCGACTGGCCCCACTGTGGCACCTGGAATTCCCAGTGGTCTCCCATCCAAGTACTAACCAGGCCCAGCCCTGCTTAGCTTCTGAGATCTGACGGGATCAGGCTTTGACGAGTACTACTACTACTACTACTACTACTACTGCTACTACTGCTACTACTACTACTACTACTGCTACTACTACTACTACTACTACTACTACTACTACTACTACTGCTACTACTGCTACTACTACTACTACTACTACTACTACTACTACTACTACTACTACTACTACTACTACTACTGCTAATAATAATAAACTAAAAATGTACTTCAAGTTTATACACAGAACCTGTTTGGTCTGGAGATTATAGCTCGATATAATTATTTCCTGACTTATGTTATAATGTTGTTTCCTCATCATAAACACACGTGCAGTTGTGTTTGTTTCACTCACACATGTTTAACGCACAAATCCTGCATTTTTAGGCTTTCTCACACTAAAAACACTTCCTCGTTCTGATGTCAATTGGTGATACAGGAAATGCTCCACTGTGTTTGTTAAACTCCAAACCCCTTCGCTATAATCGTGTGGATCAAGGGTTTTCAGTTGGTGCGGCGCGTCTCCCCTGGGGGGCGCCAAAGCGCCACTGTGGAGGTGTGACGCACACAGACAAATACATCCACATCTGTGCACATCTGCAACAGTACTGATGTGGGTAATTGTGCGAGTTTAGCTGTAAAATGCATCGTTTTCTGATTCTGTCTCCCAGAAATCAACAGCAGGAGGAGACAAGACCCAGAAAAACCTTTGGAAATACGATCGTGGTTATTTAAAGTTTCCCCTGGTCGGTTCTGAGGCTGCACCTCTGCATCCTGTGACCAGCAGCTCTGGTTCAGGCTCAGAGCCGCTGGAGCAGGGACTGGTTCAGTCATGATATTTTACACTATTTATTCCTTTTTATTTGTGCTGCTGTTGACCTGGACCTGAGTGCAGTGTTTCATTTCTGTGTATGTTTTACTGAAATGACAAATAAATTCTGATTCTGATTCTGAACTCAATTTTCAGCGTTCATGTTAGAATTGGAAAATACCGGTAAGATGTAGTTAGTCTCAGGGCCCTAGAAGCAGGAATGTTTTCAGATTGTAGCTCTGTTACTCATAAGTTTTATGTAACACAAAGTTATCATACATAAATCAAGTCTACCAGAAATAAAATAACACACGCCGAACTACAGAGGTATGAAGTGAGTGCAACCATTTTCACAATTAAATCATAATGACACATAACGTATTGTTCTGAAGTGTGGTTTTCTGCATCACAAAAAGATTTAGCTAAAGTGGCCCAGAACAAAGCAGCAGGACTTCAGTTAGAACCAGGAGAAATCAAACGTTTTCCACTTTGGCTCAGTTTAAATCAAAGAATCCAACTTACACTGGGCACAATCATATATCATGTACTGGACTTTAAAATGCCTCTTTTCTAATCAAACTGTTTTCTGTGACTCTGCACGACCACAGCACCAGAAGAGCAACAAGTGGACATATAAAAACTCCATTTCCTAAATGTAATTTCATGAAGAAAACCGTTCTGTACAGAGCAATTTCTACATGGAACATTATTCCTAAGAAAATTTGTGAGTTAAAAAACAAAGTATTATTCCAAAATAAACTAAAGTGCCATGTGTTAAATGTAATGTGCTGTTGGTGTGTTTGGATGGACATTTTACAACATTGTTTATGCTGTAAATGAAATGAAAATCACCTGCTTTGTGTGAGATGTGATTTTTGATTTGAATGGACCCAGGAAGACGAGCTGAATGCAGCTTTCAGCTCAATTCAGTTTTACTTCTATAGCCCAGAATCACAACGAGAGTTGCCCCAATGGGCTTCACAGTGAAAAACATGGAAACATCATCATAGACATCAGCAAACACATTGTCCCATCCTCAGTCTCTTTCAGCTCTTGGGCTCCAGAGAAATACACAAATAAATCAGAATCAGAATCAGAATTACTTTTATTCATCCCCGAGGGGAAATTTTCTTTGTTACAGATGCAACCGACCAAGAGCATGTACATCAAACAAGTGACAAAATAGCTAAATACAATAAGATAAAAGATAAAATAGTTCTCTCTGGGAAATTATTTACATCATTGACATCTTTATGACTATATACATGTGTGAGCAGGAATAGGATGAAAAGGATTGAGTAGTTTGTGAGTTAAAGTGCAGCGTTCAACAGTTTGATGGCGACAGGACAGATTTCCTGTGTCTCTCAGTGGAGCAGCGGCAGCCGCAGTCTATGGCTGAAAGAGCTCCTCTGATTGGCCAGCACCTTGTGGAGGGGGTGGGAGGGAGAGTCCAGGATAGTCCAGATTTTGTCCAGTATTCTCCTGTCCAACACCACCGCCAGAGAGTCCAGCTCCTCCCCCACAACATGTCCAGCCTTCCTAATGATCTTCTCGAGTCTATTAGTGTCCCTCACGCGCAGACTGCTGCCCCAGCAGACTACAGCGTACATGAGGCACTGGCCTCCATAGACTCGTAGAACATCCTGAGCATCGTCCTGCAGATGTCAAAGGACCTCAGCCTCCTCAGGAAATAGAGGCGGCTCTGGCCCTTCTTGTAGACCGCGTCCACGTTCCTGCTCCAGTCCAGTTTATTGTCCAAGTACACCCCCAGGTACTTGTACTCCTCCACCACGTCCACACTGACCCCCCGGATGGAGATGGGGGTCACAGCAGCTTTGGTCCTCCTTAGGTCCACCACCAGTTCCTTTGTCTTCATCACATTGAGCTGGAGGTGGTTCTCCTCACTCCAAGTGACAAAGTTGTCCACTACAGTCCTGTACTCCTCCTCGTCACCACCGCTGATGCAGAAGCTCAGACAGACAGACAAACTCAGACAGAAGCACATTTCTGTCCAGTGTAACAGTGATGAAGTCTGTACTGAAGCTCGTGCTGTTCTCAGGCTTCAAACTGGCTTCTACCAAGTACAGGAAAATGTTCTGCCAAATGTTTAAAAATGCAGGATTTGCAATGCAAATTTTGTAAAATATAGGACCTTTTTATAGGACGTCTGTTTTGCAGTTATAGAAATACAGTGAAGCATTCCTACAGTGAGCCTCTCCACAGATCTGACCTGTAACTTGTAACTCGCCTGGTTGTCAAGGCTCCGTGGAGACAAGCAGAAATATTACACTTTGCTACGTGCCCTTTAACCATTACTTAAACAAATGCATGAATATATTTATAAATGCAGAGATGAGGTGTGATAGAAAACGACAGGCGGACTTAAGTTCACTCAGTGGTTTCAAAAATAGCTCAGATTAATTATTCAGAGGTTTTATCTTTTAACATTATTGGTCTTTTCAATAAATTAGAACGTGCTGGTGCCACTTCTCTACTGCGGGAACTGTCCTGAAGAGACGATAAATTACAATTTTAATGTATTTGGTCTGAACAGAGTGTGTTAAAGGTCCTTTTTTAAACTGTCTCCTGTGAGCGTTTAGAATAATCAGAATACCTGGAGTCTTGTTTATTTTATTTAATTCACATGTTTGAGGAACTCTTTTATTATTAGTCCGTCTACATCTCCACAGCTCAAAATGCTGCATCTGTTCCACCTTGTGATGTTTGCAACTGATCCATAATTGTGACTGAAATAAAATGTATCTGAAATGTTCCACAGTGATGATCAGTGTGAATGTGTCCGGAAAAGGAAAAGGAGCAGAAAACATCAGACGACTTCATTTCTGCTGCTTTTCATTCATTTCTTATATGTTTGATATTGTGACACTGTCAATGTCATTTTATACTTTATTATACTACTACTACTACTACTACTACTACTACTACTACTACTACTACTACTACTGCTACTGCTACTGCTACTGCTACTGCTACTACTACTACTACTACTACTACTACTACTACTACTACTACTACTACTACTACTACTACTACTGCTACTGCTACTGCTACTGCTACTACTACTACTACTACTACTACTACTACTACTACTACTACTACCACCACTATACCACTACTAACTACTACCACTACTACCAATACCATCACCGCTAGCCAACAGCACAGCCATACCGCCACTACTATCATACCACTACCACTACCACTACCATACATCACTACCACTACTACCACTACTACTACCACTACTACCACTACCACTACACTGCACACTAATACCACTACTACCACTACCACTACCACCACCATACCACTAATACTACTACTACTACCATCAGCAGCTACCACTACTACCATCAGCTACTACCAGCCACTACCACCACTACTACCACCATACCACCATTACTATTACCACTACCACTACTACCACCACTACCACCACCACACCACTACTACTGCCACTGCTACAGCCACTGCCAGCACTACTACCACTGCCATCACTACTACTACTACTAGCTACTACTACCACTACCACCACTACTATTACTACCATTACCAGCACTACCATACCACCACTACTACCACTACCACTACTACCACTACTACCAGCTACTGCCACGCACTACTACTACTACCACTACCAGCTACTACCACTACTACTACTGCCAGCATCCACTAGCACTACACCACTGGCAGCTACTACCACTACCACCACAGCAACCACTACTACCACCACGGCATCACTAGCCACTACTACTGCCACCGCCACCACAGCCACTACTACTACCACTACCAGCAGCCACTACTACCAACCAATACCACTACAATACTACCACTACTACCAACTACTACTACCACTACTACCAGCACTACGCACTACTACTACTACTACCAGCCACCGCTACACTACCACTACTACCACTACTACTACCATACTACTACTACCGCACTGCCAGCTACTACTACGCCACTGCTACAACCACTACAACCACTACCACTGCTACTACCACCACTACTACCACTACCACTACTACTACTACTACCACTAGCTACCGCTACCGCTACTGCCACTGCAACTACCACTGCTAACACTACAACCACTACTACAACCACTACTACCAGCAGCAGCACTACCACTACTACTACTGCTACTACTACTGCTACTACCGCTACTACTACTACTACTACTACTACTACTGCTACTACTACTACTACTACTACTACTACTGCTACTACTACTACTACTACTACTACTACTACTACTACTACTACTACTACTACTACTACTGCTACTGCTACTACTACTACTACTACTACTACTACTACTACTATTACTACTACTACTAATAATAATAATAATAATAATAATAATAATAACATTAATCAGTAACAATAAAAGACAGAAAAGGACAGAAAGTATAAAGCTTTCATCATGTTAGTTTTAGTAAATAGTAATTAGTAAAATAGCTGTGGGCTGAGGACAGATCCTTGAGGGACCCTTTATCTGTGATATAAAAGACATTCAGTTATTTGTGAAATTGTGAAAGTTTATCTATTACTGATCTTAATACAGACTCACATTTTCCCAATGGTGAAGTTTTCCTGCAAACATTTCCCAGAATCCTCCTTTGCTGCTGTTACTTTTGTTGGTTGCATGTTCGTTCACGGTCGTATGAACTGACAACAGCGAAATGCAAAAGCCAGATTTTCTTTTCCAAGTTAGAAAAGCGTATTAATAAAACATTGTAATCACACAGTGTTTGAGTGTTTGCTGTTAGGTCCATGTGCAGAGTGTGTCTGCTGCAGATGAATGCAGATCACTGGGGCTGTTATTGTGCACATTATTATACTACATAATGCACTGGAGTTACATAAGCACAAATATCTGTCTGTAAGTGCACTTTAAATCTGTTCTTTAGGCCATGTATGAAGCTATAATAAAACATCATTTCTTTATAGGCAAAAGCAATTAGCCTGACTCAGAACAAACTATTAATCTGGAAGCTGAATCCATGAATATGTTCATCTCAGTAATGCCAGATAATTTTCAGACAAATATTCTTATGAAATTCAATTACAAACGGATCGAATAGAATAAAAAACTACAAGTACAAATCCAACTAATCAACAAATGTTGCTTGGTAAGTGCACGGGGCTGTTAGGCTCGTGCACGGGGCTGTCGGGCTCGCGCACGGGGCTGTTAGGCTCGCGCACGGGGCTGTTAGGCTCGTGCACGGGGCTGTCGGGCTCGCGCACGGGGCTGTTAGGCTCGCGCACGGGGCTGTCGGGCTCGCGCACGGGGCTGTCGGGCTCGCGCACGGGGCTGTCGGGCTCGTGCACGGGGCTGTCGGGCTCGAGCACGGGGCTGTCGGGCTCGCGCACGGGGCTGTCGGGCTCGCGCACGGGGCTGTCGGGCTCGCGCACGGGGCTCATGTGGCGCAGGACTCAGGACCGGAGCAGATCCACGGGGCCCGTGATCCCGAGCAGCAGAGCGCAAACTTCCACTGACCAAACACATGGAGCAGGACGAACCAGGGACAGAGGAAGAAAATGATCCACAGATTTATAACTAAAACAGATAAACATAAACAGATTTATGTTTTTCCAAATGCAGGATTTTCATTTGAACACGTTTCAATACTAAAAAAGTCTCACGCACCGAACAGAAATGAACCTTTGCTGAACTTTGTAATGATCTTGAGCTTTAGCATTTTTGACCTATAAATACCTGTAATTTAATAACTGTAAGGTAGATCTGTTTAATGCCATACTGTGGAACATTTCAGGCAACATTTCAAGAGTACAAAGCCGCCATCAAACCAAATGCTGGTTATTTTAAAAGTTTATTTTATGTTTGCGAGATTCTGCACGTGTTATTTCGTAGCTTTGAGGCCTTCAGTCAGAATCTACAATATAAATAGTCTTGAAAATACAGAAACAAATGAAAAAGTGTCTAAACCTTTGGCAGTGTATTTAATGTGACCAGACGTCTCTGTTCACCAGGACAGTTCCAGTTTTGAGCCGTGTGTCTCTTGTCCCAGGAGATTTATACAAAACCAGTGATTCCTCACAGTTTTATAGAAGAAATGTCCCAGGTGTCGCTATTTTTGACCAATTTGATCTAAACTAAGACTAAACCAGGACTACATTAGATCTAAACCAGGACTAAAACAGGACAATAACAATTTTTGACTCATCTGATCCTGCCAACAGTAAAGAAAATCGTAAATTGTCATTTCTTTAGCCAAAAAACAGAAAATCCTCTCTGTAAATGACCATAAAGCAAAAGAAGTCCGTCAGATTATGAGAAAGCACAATCTTACCTGCTCTTTTCACAGTTTTATTTACATTACACTAACCACCACAGCCCGGGTCTGTCCCAGTTTAGAATGTTGAAAAAAGGTCAGGTTATTTGTTCCTATGTGTTATTCATTATTTTTCCATTTGTAATAATAAACTTAGTCTCGGAGGGAAAACGCATTTGAGGACGTCCAACATTACGCACGGTTTGACTAAGCGTGAGTGCGATTGGCTGAACCATCTGTCAATCATGTGTCTCCCGGTGGGGGCAGAGGGGGCGGGACTTAGTGCTCCTGAGCTGCACGAGGGCAGAGAACGAGCCCGGCGCACGCGAACATCTGCGCCTCTGTCCCTCTGCACTTTACGCGTTTTTACGGCCAAATCTGTTATGACAACTTCAGTTTGAGTCTTTTTCCCGGAACCGGAGCGTTTCGGGACGAGGCGCGTGTTTTCCGTCCGGCTGCTGCGCGATGTTTGGAAGTTACGCTGGTTGAGCGCGTCTGGAGGAGCGGAGAAGCCGAAGATGGAGCGCGCTTTCCGGGGAGAGATGCGCTGGACACGGCGCCTGGGTGTTGGTTTGATTGGAGCTGTGGAAATGCTGCTTTTTATCAGGTAAGTGCCGAGATTTAGATGAAGCTGTAACTCTGGATGCACAAAACAAACAAAAAACTATAGAAAAAACGTGAAAATATTTTAGCAAATCAAACTTTGTTGTTGATTATTTGTGTAAAGAAAAATATGAATCAAAAGTCACTGCCTCATTCATCAAAACTGGGTAAAATAATCCTGTATTTTTAAATGAACCTAAACAGTGGCACAATTGTTGGTTCAATCCCCACATCTGATATTTGGGCTCCTGGGCAACACACTTCTGTCAGCGTTTTCTTTGTTTTCAGTGTAAAGTTTAAACTCGACTTCATTACGTCGTTTAAATGTCATTACTCAGTTCATTTTAAACTCGATTTCTTAAAGATTAGACTTGATACTTGATACCGATTCTGATACCATAATGATAATATCAAAACGCTCTTTATTTAGGCGACAGAATGTGATTTTTCTACATTACATCATTTCGCTTACAGAAGAAAATCATTATCACAATAATTTTGGTCAACACTGAAATCACGGTGATCATTATGGACAATGAATAATCGTGATTTCAATTCAAATTATTACATTTTTTTTTCACGGTGCATTTATTTGGCATTTCTATCTAAAAAAAACACTTTGTTATTGGTCATTTACACAAATCTTTCAAAAGGAAAATAAATCCAGGCTGCAGATCTGCGCCTTAGACCAGTTCTGTATAAAACATCAGATTTATCACATATACTTTGAACATGAAGTAAGTCATAGAAAAATATAAATGTATCAACAGTAAACTATATATTATATATATATTCAGCTGTTCTATGATCTCTGTATCTAAAAAATAAAATAATAAACTAAATAAATATACTTTGTGAAGCTTTATGATTTTAACCTTAATCACCGTGTGGTTTTGTATCGGTGTCGTTCCTCCTGGTTAAACGAGCGTCTCATTCTGATTCTAGTTTTAACATCGGTTATTTTCTGCTTTTTGGTTCTTCTGAAGCTCGATTCGCCTGTGGCTGAAGGAAGGAGTTTAACAGTTTTTAACTCACCAACATGAACTAAACGTCCCACTTCTATAGTACGAGAAATATATTCAACTTTTATGATTTCTCTGGCTGTAAAAGGAGAGTCAAAGGGATAAAGAGAGAGAGAGAGAGGGAGGGAGGGGTGTATAAGAGAAGTGAAAAGAGAGAAAGAAGAAGAGTGGGAGAAATGAGAAGAAAGAGAGAGAGTAAGAAAGAGGAGAGACAGAGGAGGAAAGAAGAGAGAGGAGAGACTGTAGTTTCCACAGCAAAAGACACGAGAGAAGAGAGGGAGTGATGGAGGCGAGAGAGAGAAAGAGGAAGAGAGAGACAGAGATGAGAGAGACAGAGGAAGAGAGAGACAGAGGAAGAGAGAGAAAGAGGAAGAGAGAGACAGAGGAAGAGAGAGAGACAGAGGAAGAGAGACAGAGATGAGAGACAGAGGAAGAGAGAGACAGAGGAAGAGAGAGAGACAGAGGAAGAGAGAGACAGAGATGAGAGAGACGGAGGAAAAGAGAGACAGAGGAAGAGAGAGACAGAGGAAGAGAGAGACAGAGGAAGAGAGAGAAAGAGGAAGAGAGAGAAAGAGGAAATGGAGAGAGAGACAGAGGAAGAGAGAGAAAGAGGAAGAGAGAGACAGAGGAAGAGAGAGAGACAGAGGAAGAGAGACAGAGATGAGAGACAGAGGAAGAGAGAGACAGAGGAAGAGAGAGAAAGAGGAAGAGAGAGACAGAGGAAGAGAGAGAGACAGAGGAAGAGAGACAGAGATGAGAGACAGAGGAAGAGAGAGACAGAGGAAGAGAGAGAGACAGAGGAAGAGAGAGACAGAGATGAGAGAGACGGAGGAAGAGAGAGACAGAGGAAGAGAGAGACAGAGGAAGAGAGAGACAGAGGAAGAGAGAGACAGAGGAAGAGAGAGAGACAGAGGAAGAGAGAGACAGAGGAAGAGAGAGAAAGAGGAAGAGAGAGACAGAGGAAGAGAGAGAAAGAGGAAATGGAGAGAGAGACAGAGGAAGAGAGAGAGACAGAGATGAGAGAGACAGGAAGAGAGATGCAGAGATGAGAGAGAAAGAGGAAATGGAGAGAGAGACAGATGAGAGAGACAGAGGAAGAGAGAGAGACAGAGATGAGAGAGAGACAGAGGAAGAGAGAGACAGATGAGAGAGACAGAGGAAGAGAGAGACAGAGATGAGAGAGACGGAGATGAGAGAGACAGAGGAAGAGAGAGACAGAGGAAGAGAGAGACAGAGATGAGAGAGGCAGAGATGAGAGAGACAGAGGAAGAGAGAGACAGAGATGAGAGAGACAGAGGAAGAGAGAGACAGAGGAAGAGAGAGACAGATGAGAGAGACAGAGGAAGAGAGAGACAGAGGAAGAGAGAGACAGAGGAAGAGAGAGACAGAGGAAGAGAGAGACAGAGGAAGAGAGAGACAGAGAGGAGAGAGACAGAGGAAGAGAGAGACAGAGGAAGAGAGAGACAGAGGAAGAGAGAGACAGAGGAAGAGAGAAACAGAGGAAGAGAGAGACAGAGAGGAGAGAGACAGAGGAAGAGAGAGACAGAGGAAGAGAGAGACAGAGGAAGAGAGAGACAGAGATGAGAGAGACAGATGAGAGAGACAGAGGAAGAGAGAGACAGAGGAAGAGAGAGACAGAGGAAGAGAGAGACAGAGATGAGAGAGACAGATGAGAGAGACAGAGGAAGAGAGAGACAGAGGAAGAGAGAGACAGAGATGAGAGAGACAGATGAGAGAGACAGAGGAAGAGAGAGACAGAGGTAGAGAGAGACAGAGGAAGAGAGAGACAGAGGAAGAGAGAGACAGATGAGAGAGACAGATGAGAGAGGGGTGGAGAGAGGCTGGGAGTGAGAGGAGACTGAGAGAGAAAGAGGGAGAGAAGGAAGAGAGAGTAAGAAGAGACAGAAGAGGAGAGAATAGAGACAGGATAAGCAGAGAGATAGAAGAGAGCGATGGAGGGAGTGAGAGGAGATGAGGTCACGTTTACACTGAAGTGAATCACCGCATCATCGTATCGAGGACAGTTTCTGTGTCCGTGAAACCGCCTGAAACACTCGTCACATGACACGAGGTCACATGGGTAAAAACGAGGAAGTGAAGCATCATGTCTGAAGCTGCAGCCGCCGATTTTGAGCCGAGGAAGATTTAAGTGTGAAAACGGCAACACCGAGGTTCAGTTTCTATCGACGCTGTTTCCCGTTTGTCTGTGGTTCGTTTAAACTGTTTTCCGCAATAACGTCACACTCCCCGTGTCACAAACCAGCGAATCAGGAAGTCACATGTCACAAACCAGCGAATCAGGAAGTCACATGTCACAAACCAGCGAATCAGGAAGTCACATGTCACAAACCAGCGAATCAGGAAGTCACATGTCACAAACCAGCGAATCAGGAAGTCACATGTCACAAACCAGCGAATCAGGAAGTCACATGTCACAAACCAGCGAATCAGGAAGTCACATGTCACAAACCAGCGAATCAGGAAGTCACATGTCACAAACCAGCGAATCAGGAAGTCACATGTCACAAACCAGCGAATCAGGAAGTCACATGTCACAAACCAGCGAATCAGGAAGTCGCAGGTCACAGTGACGTAGTCCAACAAGGACGGAAACTCCAGCTCCTGCGTCAGAGGATCAGAGTTTTCAGGCGTCCACACGGTGCCGGATCAGATCTGTGCTCAGGCGACATCGTGGGAGCTGCAGCGTCAGATCGTTCTGTCTCTGGAGCCGTTTTCCATCGGATCAGTTTGGACGAACTCTGGATCCACAACAAAAACGACTCGAATACGAACGAGTGTGGACGGGGCCTGAGAGAAAGAGAGGAGAGAAAAGGAGAGAGGGAAGGGAGGAGACAGGAGAGGGAAAGAGTAGAGACAAGTTTAGCCAGAGAGAAGAGAGAAGAAGAGGGTGAAGAAGAGAGAGGGAAGAGCATAAGCCGTGTTGTACATGAGGCCGAGCGTGACCCTGTAAGAAGATTTAACCCGACTCTGATGTTCCAGATCCTGCGTTTTATCCTAAAGTCTGAGCAAAGTTTAGGAACGAAGTGGAATTTCACACAAATGAAACTGTTTGAAAAGTCATGAGATAAGAAATCAAATGAAATATATTCGATTTTCTGAAGCTAAAAGATTTGAGTCCAATAAAGCGCTTATTTATTCAGCAAATCTCAGCTCCAGTTTCAGTATCAGTGACATTAAAAGTAGTTTTTAGTTTCACATTTTGTTATTTTGACAAAAGTGAGAAGTTCTTGTGCTGCAACAAGACTGAAATTACAAACTTGATTTCATGATGAAGGAAAAGGCTCGATGTTCAAAACTGATTCTGATACTTTAATGATAATTAAAAATACTCTTTTACTCTATTATATTAACTACCAGTATTTAGCCAATAGTCAACCACCACTCCACTCCTGATGTGCTCCTCCTGATGTGCTCCTCCTGATGTTCTCCTCCTGATGTTCTCCTCCTGATGTGCTCCTCCTGATGTGCTCCTCCTGATGTTCTCCTCCTGATGTTCTCCTCCTGATGTTCTCCTCCTGATGTTCTCCTCCTGATGTTCTCCTCCTGATGTGCTCCTCCTGATGTTCTCCTCCTGATGTGCTCCTCCTGATGTGCTCCTCCTGATGTGCTCCTCCTGATGTGCTCCTCCTGATGTGCTCCTCCTGATGTGCTCCTCCTGATGTGCTCCTCCTGATGTGCTCCTCCTGATGTGCTCCTCCTGATGTTCTCCTCCTGATGTTCACAGCTGCTTCTGTCTCTGCTCCACTTTGTTGTAATTCAAAGAAATCAAGGACAGCGTGATTTTGATTTGTCCTCAGGCTGCTCATTATGTCCACAAATGTAACCACAGTCGGGCCTGTCATGATCATTACTACTGACTTATTATGTGTTAAATTAAATAAATGATGTTTTTGGGGCTCGGTGTTTGACCTCGTCTTTGCGCCACAGGGAACAGAGTTGTCAAAAGTGTAAAAAATCAGATATTAACTACTGTAGATACACATATGAGGAGGGACGGATAAAAAAACATTCACAGAATAGTAATGAACCTTGAGCTGTATCAGGAGTATAATATAAGAGCACATAAAATCCCTCAAACCTCCAGGTAGAATCCAGGGCAAAGGAGAGAATTTATTTTTTGGTTTATTTTGTTGACGACGTTTCGCTGCTCATCTAAGCTGCTTCTTCAGTTCTGGTCCAGAGGTGTGAAAACATGGCCCAGTATGATTCTGCTAATATGACTCCACTCTTAAGTCATTTTCAGTAGGCTGAGCTAACAAAAGACACTGTAAACAGGTAAGGTTTTAGTTTCAGAGTCATTTGGTCGTATCTAACTCCTTCCCATTGCAGATATAAGGCAGTGTTCTCTCAAATTTGTGCCAGAACTGAAGAAGCAGCTTGGATGAGCTTGGTTTTCAACGAAATAAACTCGTGTCCAAGTGACTAATTGAACTCTCTCCTTTGCGATACATTTAAGTGTTTATATCTTACATTTTGGCCAAGCTTTGTTGCCCTGAAGTATGAAAGTCGTGTGAGTGTTGATGTCGTCGCTTCTGCCCCAGGGCAGCTGTGGCTGCAATAATAACTTACCTCCACCAAGCATGGAGTGAATGAATAATGCAAGAAACTGTAAAGCGCTGTATAAGATTAATGCACGATTATTAATAATTATAATTCAGTCTTTTGTACTTTCGTCTGGGTGTGTTTAAAATGTGAACTCTGAACAGAATATCCTCTCCTATCTCCTTTCACTAATTTAATCACAGTGCAAAACATGCCAGAAAAATGCAATTTCTTATTATTTCCAAAATCGTTCAACCACAGTTTCCTTCAAATATTACAAAAAACCTCTGAGCGTATTTACCTTTGTTATACTTGTGAGTTCAGCCCCTGTTTCCATCTGCCTGAGCTGCACCTTCCTCCTGACACTGCCTCTGGTCCTGGGGCAGGGCTGGAGTCTCAGTCACATGGACCTCTGCACATTTGGCCTAAAGAGAGGCTATTTTTACTGTGAAAACTCCACAACAACCCAGATACTGACAGAATACGTCTCTGAGCACATACTAACATTTGGAACAAATTTAACTGACAGACGAATGAGTCTCTTTTATATTAAATGGATGCATTTGGCAGGTTTAGACAGTGTAGATGAGGTGAAGGGAGAGTACAGGACTAGAAGGTTCAGGGTTCATCTCCTGGGTCTTTCTGTGCAGAGTTTGCATGTTCTCCCTGTGTCTGGCTCCTGACAGGTTGCCCTAAGCAGGATGAGTCAAATGCAGATGAAATGAATCATTTGGAGTCTACCTCAAAGTGCATATGGCAGGTTGGACTAATCTCACTAAACATAGTCAACATGTATTTAAGATTTTAAAATCTTGTGTAGTTTTTTCTTTCTAGGTTTTTATTTATAACATATAACTCATAACATATAACCCATAACATGTAACCCATAACATATAACCCATAACATGTAACCCATAACATATAACTCATAACATATAACCCATAACATATAACCCATAACATATAGCCCATAACATATAGCCCATAACATATAACCCATAACATATAACCCATAACATATAGCCCATGACATATAACCCATAACATATAACCCATAACATATAACCCATAACATATAACTCATAACATATAACCCATCACATGTAGCCCATAACATGTAACCCATAACATATAACCCATCACATGTAACCCATAACATATTACCCATCACATATAACCCATAACATATAACCCATAACATATAGCCCATAACATATAACCCATAACATATAGCCCATAACATATAACCCATAACATATAGCCCATAACATATAACCCATAACATATAACCCATAACATATAGCCCATGACATATAACCCATAACATATAACCCATAACATATAACCCATAACATATAACTCATAACATATAACCCATCACATGTAGCCCATAACATGTAACCCATAACATATAACCCATCACATGTAACCCATAACATATTACCCATCACATATAACCCATAACATATAACCCATCACATGTAACCCATAACATATAACCCATCACATATAACCCATCACATGTAACCCATAACATATAACCCATCACATATAACCCATCACATGTAGCCCATAACATGTAACCCATAACATATAACCCATAACATATAACCCATCACATGTAACCCATAACATATAACCCATAACATATAACCCATCACATGTAGCCCATAACATGTAACCCATAACATATAACCCATAACATATTACCCATCACATGTAACCCATCACATGTAACCCATAACATATAACCCATAACATATTACCCATCACATATAACCCATAACATATTACCCATAACATGTAACCCATCACATATAACCCATCACATATAACCCATCACATGTAACCCATCACATATAACCCATAACATATAACCCATCACATGTAGCCCATTGGCAGTGGTATTGCAGTAACACTAGTGACTACAGTTGTCATTTAAACCACACACCATGAAATCAGTTCATACAAGTGACACTAGACGCAGGAATCTTGGATTCTGCCTCAGGAACCGTCCACTGTCCGTCAGTCACTAGGCCTCGGATGGATAAACGAACACACCATTAATGATTCTATAATAATTACTTGGCAACCTTAATGTTACAAGCAGTTATTTTGGTTTGATTTTGTTTTTTAATGACATAGAAGAAACGAGATTTCATTTTAGAACCAAGCTCTAATTCCTGTTTTTGTGCTTTACTTTTCTACTGCCAATTAATGGATGCAATTGGATGTGTAATTGAAAACCAGAACACATGAAAACCTTTCGTATCCGCTGAAACAGAGAAAATGATGGAGGAGAGAGAGTGTTTTTATATGAATAGACTGAGAGGTGATTGGCTGAACAGTGAGAGACGGGTAAGGAGGTGAAGAACGTAGGAAATGCAGTCTTCCTGGTTGGATTTATTAAGTCTTTATCAGAACAGAGTCATGAGCTTCTTGTTATGATGTGTTTCCTTTATGATCAGCGGGCGTCAGATACTGATTAACTCCAGAGGAACAGGAGCTACGTTCTGGTTCAGTCAATATGGCAATTACCTCCTCCACTTTTTCAATGAAGCATCCAGAGACCATGGATCTCTAAATATGAACCGTGGATCTCATTCAGACGCAGGAAGAACATGCAAACAGAAAATTAATTGAATCGTAACCATCTGACAGATATCGAGACTGAAATGTTTCACAGTAGGGCATTAACCTTATCTTGCATTACCTCAAAATTAGAACAAAAAATAAATGCATTTGTACTGTGGGGAGTGGAGTCGCCTCTCCACAGATCTGACTTGTAAGTTGGCCTGGTGAACACGAGCAGTTAGAACCTCCTTATGATGTTTCCTCATCAAAAACAGACCTGGAGCTGTGTTTTGTTTCATGACTTAAAGCAAGAGTTCATTTTGAGGAATATTGGACCTTTAAACTGTGATTCTTATTCATTTGAGATCAGGACCCTTCAGGGCTGCTCCATTATTTTGGTCAAGAGTGAAATTACGATTATTCAAACGATTATTTTTTAGTTTGACATTTCTTTTTCAAACAAAACACGCTGTAGGCAGTGCCAACACTGTAGCATAACTTTCGATTAGATTTTGCGTCGCTTTTTGTCTTGTCCTTTTGATCAGCGCTTTGAAGGAGCCTGAGTTATACGCAGGGAGGAGCCAGAGTGTGAAAAGGTGAAGAACGGCGCCGGACACAGGACGTTTAACCAGTTTAACCTGTGATACTCACTGGTACATGAGGGACATGATGATATGGACAAACTGAACCAGTTTAACCTGTGATACTCGCTGCCCCACAGCTCCTGCCCCACAGCTCCTGCCCCACAGCTCCTGCCCCACACGCTCCTGCCCCACAGCTCCTGCCCCACACGCTCCTGCCCCACACGCTCCTGCCCCACAGCTCCTGCCCCACAGCTCCTGACATCACACAGAACTGCCCTTTAGAGCCACGAGTTTCTAATGAGAGGGGGCGGAGTTTGAAAAGTCCTGCACGGGTCTGATTTTGCCAAACCGCAGCCGTCACACCTCAGTCCCACCCGACCCGTTTTCCACCACACCTGATCCAACCCGCTATAAAAACAAACCGACACCCGAACCATCAGACTTGAGTTTAGTCGAGGTGTTGGCCACAACTTTATGCTCTTCATTAGTGTCGGGCTGATGAGTCGATTAATCGATAATTGATCCTCAGAGTTTGGTGGATCAGGTTCATGTTAATGGCCAAACTGAATGTCGGTGTCTGTGTAACGTAGCCTGAGGAGTCGAGGTCTGAGCACAAACTCTGGAGCCTCACAGTCCCACGTCTCGGCTCTGGCTCCTTGGAGATCCCTATATTCCTCAGAGTGCGTTTCCCTGCACATCAGTGTCCCGGGTACGATCGGGTTTTTGAGTGTCCCGGTTTCACATGTTTACGCAGCATCTGCAACGCGACATACGCACAGAACAGACTCAGCACCAGCAGAACATCCTCTGTCACAGAGAGAACACTCATATTCACTGAGTCACAGAGAGAACACTCATATTCACTGAGTCACAGAGAGAACACTCATATTCACTGAGTCACAGAGAGAACACTCATATTCACTGAGTCACAGAGAGAACACTCATATTCACTGAGTCACAGAGAGAACACTCATATTCACTGAGTCACAGAGAGAACACTCATATTCACTGAGTCACAGAGAGAACACTCATATTCACTGAGTCACAGAGAGAACACTCATTCACTGAGTCACAGGGAGAACACTCATATTCACTGAGTCACAGAAAGAACACTCATATTCACTGAGTCACAGGGAGAACACTCATATTCACTGAGTCACAGAAAGAACACTCATATTCACTGAGTCACAGGGAGAACACTCATATTCACTGAGTCACAGAGAGAACACTCATATTCACTGAGTCACAGGGAGAACACTCATATTCACTGAGTCGAGTCCTTTAGTCCCACAGAAGCTGAAGCAGCAGCACAAGGAAAGAGCTGCTTTTTCAGCTCTTACAGTTTATGCAAATGAGTCATGAGGTTGTAAGTTTAGTTTGTGTAAGACGTAAACAAATGTTTAAATCTGCATTAAACTCATTCTGACCTCACACTGATGAGGCTCTGGAGTCAGGACGTTTAGATGTTGTAGAGTTGAGCTGGAAATGTTCGTGTGCAGCAAAAACATGTGGATTTTACAGTTCATCATCTCGTACAAACACTGAACACAGCCCTGTTTTTGTTCACACGATGTTTTATAAACCCTCGTTCTCCTGCGTCTGACCTGAACCTCCATCCGACACAGCTCATGTTTCACCCGCTTCATTCAAATCCACAGGTACCTGAACCCGTGCAGGACTGTGCTTCAGAATAGTCACAGCGAGAAGGTCTCAGGTTCGACTCCCGGAGAGTCCAAATCCTGGCTAAATAAATTCCAGTGAAATAAATAAAATAAAAAAACTTCTGTAAAGATAAAACTCCTTTTAATTCTGAAACACTGGGCGTCTGAACCAAATCTACATTAAATAAGCTGTGAGATTCTTCTTCTGTTTGAGTGCAGAAAAGGGGATTTCTCTGCTGTGAGGTCAGTGCTTTTACAGTTTCACAGACTCCTCTCAGTCTTGTGGCCTTGTGCCGGTGAGAAACGTGGGAGTCGGAGCTGCTCAAATATTGAGTTAGATTTATTCAGACGAGCCACATAAAAGATGGATGTTTGGGACCGAAATAATCAGAATTTATTTGAGTGTAAAAGGATGAGGTCAGTGACGGCTCTGCTCTGGACCTGTGTGTGCGACGGGAAAACTGCAGTAATACTGTAAGTCAGAGGAGGATTTATCAAGAATACAGGGCACACGCTGTCATTATATTTTTAAACAATATCATTTTGTGTAACCAAAATATGTGAAATTAGGGCCTGTAAAATGATTTATACTACATTTATTTGTACCTGCAGACAGTGTTCATCCCTAAACCCTCCTGGTTTGCCTGGGATCTAAAATACACACAAGATGTGAGTCTGGTCACCGGTGAATTAGAAAATCAGGGACATGTTTTCCGATCCAAACAAATATGGAGAAGAAAGCAAGTTTGAAGCTAAAGTCCATTCCGGCACAGATCAGTGTCAAAAAAATATAATTCACTCGTAAATGGGATTAAAAACGACAATAGCAATCGAGTGTTTTGGGCTTTGGTCTGTGCAGTGGGATCAGCAGAGGGAAGTGTGAGGTGCTTATGAAGATGTTTTCTAACGTTTCCAGACACTAATGAGTGAACCAGGCAGAGCGTTTGGTTCGTTAGACTCGTGGCTGTTGTCAGACGGGTTAAAGTGGTGTTAAGCTTCTTCAGTGTGAAGCAAATTGGTGTTTTACGTGGAAGTTCAGAACTTGCCCCCATCACTACACTAGTTTGTTGCCTTGACAGACTCACTGCCACAGTGAGATCTCCACCGAGGAAACACTGATCTGTGCCGTTTTTTGGCTTCTGACAGAATTCCACCAGCTCTAGAAACGGACTTTATCTTAATCGAATCCCTGATTCAAAAACGTGTCCAGGTGACTTCCTCTGAGTCCTTTTGGGCCGGTGCAGGATGAACGGGGATGAACGGGGAATTACACCATCAACATTCTTCTCCCGTAAAGACATGACGACCAATAACTCGAGGGAATCATCTCTTTGTTAGCGTCGTGTCGCTTATTGCCGCACTAATCGCTCTCTGATGCTCCGCGCTCGCTCCCGGACACGCTCGCCTCGTGTGCGCCCTCCGGTGGACACGCTCGCCTCGTGTGCGCCCTCCGGTGGACACGCTCGCCTCGTGTGCGCCCTCCGGTGGACACGCTCGCCTCGTGTGCGCCCTCCGGTGGACACGCTCGCCTCGTGTGCGCCCTCCGGTGGACACGCTCGCCTCGTGTGCGCCCTCCGGTGGACACGCTCGCCTCGTGTGCCCTCCGGTGGACACGCTCGCCTCGTGTGCGCCCTCCGGTGGACACGCTCGCCTCGTGTGCGCCCTCCGGTGGACACGCTCGCCTCGTGTGCGCCCTCCGGTGGACACGCCTCAGGGGGGAATGTCCATAGTAAATATTTGATTTGTTCTGGTTCAAATCGGGTTATAAACAGCTGGATCCGAGCAGCTGCTGTGAGACCAGAGCCAGTGCCAGTGATTAAGAGGAGATACTGGCCTTGTCCACACGTATCCGGGTATCTGATAAACCGAAGATGTTTTGCTGCGTTTTGACCTGTCATCCACACGAACACGCATCAAAAACGAGTATTCAGGGAAAACTCCGGCCAAAGTGAAGATTTTTGAAAACTCCGTTTATGCCTGTTTGTGTGGACAGAGATAACTGGGGTTTTGCGTTTTAAAACGTCACTGTCTGCGCCAAAAAATATGAATCTACCCTGACGTCAAACGTGCGACCTTTGTTTAGGCTACTGCAAAAGCCAAAGCAGACTATGGATCGGAGTCGTTTCTTGAGACCCAATCAATATTTTGTTGCGTCTTTTGAAGTTTATACTCCAAAATGTTTTCTGTTGTTTAAGTTTAGGCGGAAGTGACAGTGAAGTGAGGGCTCAATGGAAATAAAGCCATCTACAGGTTTGGAATGCGTATGAATGTGGTTGAAAACGCAGATGTTCGGTTATGTGTGAAAGGTATTTTTTTCGAAGACGAGGTGGTGTGGATAAAACAATTTTTATAAACGGAGGGTGGGAAATGTTCGGTTTTAAAAATACCTGGCTACGTGTGTACATGGCCTAAAATGTCCCGTGTACTTGTACTTGTGTAATGACTCTAATTGGACTGAGTCACATTACAGTCATTGATATAATTAAGATGTGGACAGAGACCTTTTCTTTCTGTTCTGCTGCACTGTTTAGTGGATTTAATGAAAGGAAATCGCCCTGCATGACAAAAAAGAACAGTCATTTTTCTGATTTTCACAAGACACACAATATATGACTAAATTAAATCAAATTTTATCTGAATTTAATTTAATTCAATCTGCAAAGAATATAGAAAATCGTGTGTTGTACCTGTAGTTTTGACCTCTCTTTAGACCCATGAATTAGTGTTTTTCACATTTATACTCTTAAATAAAAAGAACCTGATTACTGTACTTTATCATGAAATATTAAAACACTGACGAGACCCGTTAAATTCTTGTATTACGGTTATGTTAATCCCGCCCCGTTTCTCCTGAGCTTTATTGGTGTTGTCACGTGAGGCCCGTGGACGCCACAGCTGTCAGAAGGTGGAGGCGATTCAAACGATTCAAACTGAACATTTGGCTAAAGGCACCAGTCGACCCTGTTCAGAGCTGTCAGATCAACGAGGCCCCAAAGCCTCCTGGGAAATGTAGTGTTTTGAAGTGCGTGTTAAACCAGTGGCTGATGAGCAGGAGCTGCAGCAGTGCACAGGGTGAAACAGGTGATGTTTGGACACTTTTGTAGGTGTTTCATTTGTTGAGTCATTTGATCATGAATTTCCCCTGAATATTTCCTCTCAAATCCAGTGAATATTTCCTCTCAAATCCAGTGAATATTTCCTCTCAAATCCAGTGAATATTTCCTCTCAAATCCAGTGAATATTTCCTCTCAAATCCAGTGAATATTTCCTCTCAAATCCCGTGAATATTTCCTCTCAAATCCAGTGAATATTTCCTCTCAAATCCAGTGAATATTTCCTCTCAAATCCAGTGAATATTTCCTCTCAAATCCAGTGAATATTTCCTCTCAAATCCCGTGAATATTTCCTCTCAAATCCAGTGAATATTTCCTCTCAAATCCAGTGAATATTTCCTCTCAAATCCAGTGAATATTTCCTCTCAAATCCACAGTGATGTGGGAATTTTTTCTACAGGTTTTTGTAGTTTTCGGTAATTTGTTTCCCGCACTGAGCCTCTGGACTGACTTCAGAACTGTAGAGATCAGCAGAATTATACTTTTATTTATTTGACCCTTTCAACACCACATAAGGCACACACACACTATACACACACACACACTATACACACACACACTATACACACACACACACTATACACACACACACACTACACACACACTATACACACAAACACACACACTATACACACACACACTATACACACAAACACACACACTATACACACACACACTATACACACAAACACACACACTATACACACACACACTATACACACAAACACACACACTATACACACACACACTATACACACAAACACACACACGATACACACAAACACACACTACACACACACACACACACTATACACACTACACACACACCTTCATGATCAACCTGACAATGCACCTCAAAACCAGAACTAAAACCAGGACTAAAGCAGGACTAAACCAGGTCTAAACCAGGATTTAACCAGGATTTAACCAGGATTTAACCAGGATTTAACCAGGACTAAACCAGGACTAAACCAGGATTTAACCAGGATTTAACCAGGATTTAACCAGGACTAAACCAGGACTAAACCAGGTCTAAACCAGGATTTAACCAGGACTGAACCAGGATTTAACCAGGACTAAACCAGGACTAAACCAGGACTAAACCAGGACTAAACCAGGATTTAACCAGGATTTAACCAGGATTTAACCAGGATTTAACCAGGACTAAACCAGGACTAAACCAGGTCTAAACCAGGATTTAACCAGGACTGAACCAGGATTTAACCAGGACTAAACCAGGACTAAACCAGGACTAAACCAGGACTAAACCAGGATTTAACCAGGATTTAACCAGGACTAAACCAGGACTAAACCAGGATTTAACCAGGTCTAAACCAGGATTTAACCAGGACTGAACCAGGATTTAACCAGGACTAAACCAGGACTAAACCAGGACTAAACCAGGACTAAACCAGGACTAAACCAGGATTTAACCAGGATTTAACCAGGACTAAACCAGGACTAAACCAGGATTTAACCAGGTCTAAACCAGGATTTAACCAGGACTGAACCAGGATTTAACCAGGACTAAACCAGGACTAAACCAGGACTAAACCAGGATTTAACCAGGACTAAACCAGGATTTAACCAGGACTAAACCAGGACTAAACCAGGTCTAAACCAGGATTTAACCAGGACTAAACCAGGATTTAACCAGGACTAAACCAGGACTAAACCAGGTCTAAACCAGGATTTAACCAGGACTGAACCAGGATTTAACCAGGACTAAACCAGGACTAAACCAGGACTAAACCAGGATTTAACCAGGACTGAACCAGGATTTAACCAGGACTAAACCAGGATTTAACCAGGATTTAACCAGGACTAAACCAGGTCTAAACCAGGATTTAACCAGGATTTAACCAGGACTAAACAGGACTAAACCAGGTCTAAACCAGGATTTAACCAGGACTAAACCAGGATTTAACCAGGACTAAACCAGGATTTAACCAGGATTTAACCAGGATTTAACCAGGACTAAACCAGGACTAAACCAGGATTTAACCAGGATTTAACCAGGACTAAACCAGGACTAAACCAGGACTAAACCAGGACTAAACCAGGATTTAACCAGGATTTAACCAGGACTAAACCAGGACTAAACCAGGATTTAACCAGGTCTAAACCAGGATTTAACCAGGACTGAACCAGGATTTAACCAGGACTAAACCAGGATTTAACCAGGATTTAACCAGGACTAAACCAGGTCTAAACCAGGATTTAACCAGGACTAAACCAGAATTTAACCAGGACTAAACCAGGATTTAACCAGGACTAAACCAGGACTAAACCAGGTCTAAACCAGGACTAAACCAGGATTTAACCAGGACTAAACAGGACTAAACCAGGTCTAAACCAGGATTTAACCAGGACTAAACCAGGATTTAACCAGGACTAAACCAGGACTAAACCAGGTCTAAACCAGGATTTAACCACGACTAAACCAGGATTTAACCAGGACTAAACCAGGTCTAAACCAGGATTTAACCAGGACTGAACCAGGATTTAACCAGGACTAAACCAGGACTAAACCAGGACTAAACCAGGATTTAACCAGGACTGAACCAGGATTTAACCAGGACTAAACCAGGATTTAACCAGGATTTAACCAGGACTAAACCAGGTCTAAACCAGGATTTAACCAGGATTTAACCAGGACTAAACAGGACTAAACCAGGTCTAAACCAGGATTTAACCAGGACTAAACAGGACTAAACCAGGTCTAAACCAGGATTTAACCAGGACTAAACCAGGATTTAACCAGGACTAAACCAGGACTAAACCAGGTCTAAACCAGGATTTAACCAGGACTAAACCAGGATTTAACCAGGACTAAACCAGGATTTAACCAGGACTAAACCAGGACTAAACCAGGTCTAAACCAGGATTTAACCAGGACTGAACCAGGACTAAACCAGGATTTAACCAGGACTGAACCAGGATTTAACCAGGACTAAACCAGGATTTAACCAGGATTTAACCAGGACTAAACCAGGTCTAAACCAGGATTTAACCAGGATTTAACCAGGACTAAACAGGACTAAACCAGGTCTAAACCAGGATTTAACCAGGACTAAACCAGGATTTAACCAGGACTAAACCAGGATTTAACCAGGATTTAACCAGGATTTAACCAGGACTAAACCAGGACTAAACCAGGATTTAACCAGGATTTAACCAGGACTAAACCAGGACTAAACCAGGACTAAACCAGGACTAAACCAGGATTTAACCAGGATTTAACCAGGACTAAACCAGGACTAAACCAGGATTTAACCAGGTCTAAACCAGGATTTAACCAGGACTGAACCAGGATTTAACCAGGACTAAACCAGGATTTAACCAGGACTAAACCAGGTCTAAACCAGGATTTAACCAGGACTAAACCAGAATTTAACCAGGACTAAACCAGGATTTAACCAGGACTAAACCAGGACTAAACCAGGTCTAAACCAGGACTAAACCAGGATTTAACCAGGACTAAACAGGACTAAACCAGGTCTAAACCAGGATTTAACCAGGACTAAACCAGGATTTAACCAGGACTAAACCAGGACTAAACCAGGTCTAAACCAGGATTTAACCACGACTAAACCAGGATTTAACCAGGACTAAACCAGGTCTAAACCAGGATTTAACCAGGACTGAACCAGGATTTAACCAGGACTAAACCAGGACTAAACCAGGACTAAACCAGGATTTAACCAGGACTGAACCAGGATTTAACCAGGACTAAACCAGGATTTAACCAGGATTTAACCAGGACTAAACCAGGTCTAAACCAGGATTTAACCAGGATTTAACCAGGACTAAACAGGACTAAACCAGGTCTAAACCAGGATTTAACCAGGACTAAACAGGACTAAACCAGGTCTAAACCAGGATTTAACCAGGACTAAACCAGGATTTAACCAGGACTAAACCAGGACTAAACCAGGTCTAAACCAGGATTTAACCAGGACTAAACCAGGATTTAACCAGGACTAAACCAGGATTTAACCAGGACTAAACCAGGACTAAACCAGGTCTAAACCAGGATTTAACCAGGACTGAACCAGGATTTAACCAGGACTAAACCAGGACTAAACCAGGACTAAACCAGGATTTAACCAGGACTGAACCAGGATTTAACCAGGACTAAACCAGGATTTAACCAGGATTTAACCAGGACTAAACCAGGTCTAAACCAGGATTTAACCAGGATTTAACCAGGACTAAACAGGACTAAACCAGGTCTAAACCAGGATTTAACCAGGACTAAACCAGGTCTAAACCAGGATTTAACCAGGACTAAACCAGGATTTAACCAGGACTAAACCAGGACTAAACCAGGTCTAAACCAGGATTTAACCAGGACTAAACCAGGATTTAACCAGGACTAAACCAGGACTAAACCAGGTCTAAACCAGGATTTAACCAGGACTGAACCAGGATTTAACCAGGACTAAACCAGGACTAAACCAGGACTAAACCAGGATTTAACCAGGATTTAACCAGGACTAAACCAGGACTAAACCAGGATTTAACCAGGATTTAACCAGGACTAAACCAGGACTAAACCAGGATTTAACCAGGATTTAACCAGGACTAAACCAAGACTAAACCAGGATTTAACCAGGACTAAACCAGGACTAAACCAGGAGTAAACCAGGATTTAACCAGGACTAAACCAGGATTTTACCAGGACTAAACCAGGATTTAACCAGGACTAAACCAGGATTTAACCAGGACTAAACCAGGTCTAAACCAGGATTTAACCAGGACTGAACCAGGATTTAACCAGGACTAAACCAGGTCTAAACCAGGATTTAACCAGGACTAAACCAGGATTTAACCAGGACTAAACCAGGTCTAAACCAGGATTTAACCAGGACTAAATCAGGATTTAACCAGGACTAAACAAGACTAAACCAGGACTAAACCAGGATTTAACCAGGACTAAACCAGGTCTAAACCAGGATTTAACCAGGACTAAACCAGGACTAAACCAGGATTTAACCAGGATTTAACCAGGACTAAACCAGGACTAAACCAGGATTTAACCAGGATTTAACCAGGACTAAACCAGGACTAAACCAGGACTAAACCAGGACTAAACCAGGATTTAACCAGGATTTAACCAGGACTAAACCAGGACTAAACCAGGATTTAACCAGGTCTAAACCAGGATTTAACCAGGACTAAACCAGGATTTAACCAGGACTAAACCAGGTCTAAACCAGGATTTAACCAGGACTAAACCAGGATTTAAACAGGACTAAACCAGGTCTAAACCAGGATTTAACCAGGACTAAATCAGGATTTAACCAGGACTAAACAAGACTAAACCAGGACTAAACCAGGATTTAACCAGGACTAAACCAGGACTAAACCAGGTCTAAACCAGGATTTAACCAGGACTAAACCAGGACTAAACCAGGATTTAACCAGGATTTAACCAGGACTAAACCAGGACTAAACCAGGATTTAACCAGGATTTAACCAGGACTAAACCAGGACTAAACCAGGATTTAACCAGGACTAAACCAGGACTAAACCAGGATTTAACCAGGATTTAACCAGGACTAAACCAGGACTAAACCAGGATTTAACCAGGTCTAAACCAGGATTTAACCAGGACTGAACCAGGATTTAACCAGGACTAAACCAGGATTTAACCAGGATTTAACCAGGACTAAACCAGGTCTAAACCAGGATTTAACCAGGACTAAACCAGAATTTAACCAGGACTAAACCAGGATTTAACCAGGACTAAACCAGGACTAAACCAGGTCTAAACCAGGACTAAACCAGGATTTAACCAGGACTAAACCAGGACTAAACCAGGTCTAAACCAGGATTTAACCAGGACTGAACCAGGATTTAACCAGGACTAAACCAGGACTAAACCAGGACTAAACCAGGATTTAACCAGGATTTAACCAGGACTAAACCAGGACTAAACCAGGATTTAACCAGGATTTAACCAGGACTAAACCAGGACTAAACCAGGACTAAACCAGGATTTAACCAGGACTAAACCAAGACTAAACCAGGATTTAACCAGGACTAAACCAGGACTAAACCAGGTCTAAACCAGGATTTAACCAGGACTAAACCAGGATTTTACCAGGACTAAACCAGGTCTAAACCAGGATTTAACCAGGACTAAACCAGGATTTAAACAGGACTAAACCAGGTCTAAACCAGGATTTAACCAGGATTTAACCAGGACTAAACCAGGACTAAACCAGGATTTAACCAGGATTTAACCAGGACTAAACCAGGATTTAACCAGGACTAAACCAGGACTAAACCAGGATTTAACCAGGACTAAACCACGTCTAAACCAGGATTTAACCAGGACTAAACCAGGATTTAACCAGGACTAAACCACGTCTAAACCAGGATTTAACCAGGACTGAACCAGGATTTAACCAGGACTAAACCAGGACTAAATCAGGACTAAACCAGGACTAAACCAGGACTAAACCAGGATTTAAACAGGACTAAACCAGGTCTAAACCAGGATTTAACCAGGACTAAATCAGGATTTAACCAGGACTAAACAAGACTAAACCAGGACTAAACCAGGATTTAACCAGGACTAAACCAGGACTAAACCAGGTCTAAACCAGGATTTTACCAGGATTTAACCAGGACTAAACCAGGACTAAACCAGGATTTAACCAGGATTTAACCAGGACTAAACCAGGACTAAACCAGGATTTAACCAGGATTTAACCAGGACTAAACCAGGATTTAACCAGGACTAAACCAGGACTAAACCAGGACTAAACCAGGATTTAACCAGGACTAAACCACGTCTAAACCAGGATTTAACCAGGACTAAACCAGGATTTAACCAGGACTAAACCACGTCTAAACCAGGATTTAACCAGGACTGAACCAGGATTTAACCAGGACTAAACCAGGACTAAACCAGGACTAAATCAGGACTAAACCAGGACTAAACCAGGATTTAACCAGGACTAAACCAGGACTAAACCAGGTCTAAACCAGGATTTAACCAGGACTAAACCAGGATTTAAACAGGACTAAACAGGACTAAACCAGGTCTAAACCAGGATTTAACCAGGACTAAACCAGGATTTAACCAGGACTAAACCAGGATTTAACCAGGATTTAACCAGGACTGAACCAGGATCTAACCAGGACTGAATCCTGCTCTGATTCTGCATCATTTTGAGTAAAAGAAACATCAGGTGTGACTGATTTTTCCTGCTCTGGGGCCTTTATGTTTGTGTTGAGTGAGTTTTTCATCTGTTTGCATTTCTGTCAAGTTGATTTTCTGGCGTATGGAGGGTGACACTTAAAAATCCCCCTACAACACTGCTTATGTCATTGATCTACTGAACAAACTGACCTCTTTTCTAGCTAAAGTTACACTGTGTAACATTTCCGGGAGAGGGCCTGCTGCCCCCGTCTCTATGGAGATGCTTGATCTTGTATCTTGCACCTGTTTCATTACAGACATGATCATTGCTCAGAAATAGACATGTTTTCCTGCTGCATGTGGAGCCGCCTCTCCGCAGGCCTGACTTTGATCGCTCCGGTGACATCACTTGGTTGTTTCCACGGAGACAGATAATGCCATACTGTGGGACACTCTGGGCAAAGCAAAACATCCCCACAGAGGCAGATTATCCCCCAGTGCACCTTTAATGGTAAATTGGCGTTCACAGTTGTCTGTGGTTATGTAATCCTGGTGTGAATGAGACACAGCAGCATCTGCCCCCCGCTGGATCATTATGTAACTGTGTTCACTACAGCGGCTCGTGCAACGCTCCACTGCTCTGATACTGTACACGACCTCGGCTTTGGTCACTATGAGTCTTCCTTTACAGATAAATCTACACTTTTTCATATTCCTTTTGCATTATTTAGCTCCAATTATCTTTCTCGTGTAATATCCTGATGAAGCTCTGATGAACATGAAGCCTGACCTGTTGTGATAAAGGCAAACTAATAATAAATATCTTCAGATTCACCGGAAATACGATTCATAATTGATGCCTTCTTGATTTAATGTGGCGGCACGATGGCTGAGTGGCAACACTCAGGCCTCACAGCAAGACGGTTCGATCCCCGGGTCGCCCGGGCCTTGCTGTGTGGAGTGTGTTCTCCCCGTGTCTGGATGGGTTTCCTCCGGCCTCCGGTTTCCTCCATCAACCTAAAACATGCAGCACCTGAACTAACATCGAGGACCATGACGTCCTCCTCCTGTGGGCTCCACCTGCAGAGGGGTTCATAGGGGGTCAGGTGCTGTGAGGATTGGGCAGCAAACTGCCCCCGCGACCCAGCCGGATTAAGCAGGAGAAGATGGATGGCATCATATAAAAACATCTTGCTGTGAATAATTGGTAAAGCTTATTGTTAAAAAAGATAAAAAAGATAAATACATATAAAATGCCGTATATGGAGATGAGTGACAAATCTTCATATAAATAAATGATGCAGTGATAGACGAACATGATGGGGGGACATGATGGGGACATGATGGGGGACATGATAGGGGGACATGATAGAGGGACATGATGGGGGACATGATGGGGGACATGATAGAGGGACATGATGGGGGACATGATGGGGGGACATGATGGGGGGACATGATGGGGACATGATGGGGGACATGATGGGGGACATGATGGGGGACATGATAGAGGAACATGATAGGGGACATGATAGAGGAACATGATGGGGGGACATGATGGGGGACATGATGGGGGACATGATGGGGGACATGATAGGGGACATGATAGAGGAACATGATGGGGGGACATGATGGGGGACATGATGGGGGAAATGATGGGGGGACGTGATGGGGGACATGATGGGGGGACGTGATGGGGGACATGACGGGGGGACATGATGGGGGGACATGATGGGGGGACGTGATGGGGGACATGATGGGGGACGTGATAGAGGGACATGATGGGGGACATGATAGGGGACATGATAGAGGAACGTGATGGGGGACATGATAGAGGAACATGATAGGGGGACATGATGGGGGACATGATGGGGGACATGATGGGGGACATGATGGGGGACATGATAGAGGAACGTGATGGGGGACATGATGGGGGACATGATGGGGGACATGATAGAGGAACGTGATGGGGGACATGATGGGGGACATGATAGAGGACATGATGGGGGACATGATGGGGGACATGATGGGGGGACGTGATGGGGGACATGATGGGGGAAGTGATAGAGGGACATGATGGGGGACATGATAGGGGACATGATAGAGGAACGTGATGGGGGACATGATGGGGGACATGATGGGGACATGATGGGGGGACATGATAGAGGGACATGATAGGGGGACATGATGGGGGACATGATGGGGACATGATGGGGGGACATGATAGAGGGACATGATAGGGGGACATGATGGGGGACATGATGGGGGGACATGATAGGGGACATGATAGAGGGGCATGATAGGGGGACATGATGGGGGACATGATAGAGGGACATGATGGGGGGACATGATGGGGGGACATGATAGGGGACATGATGGGGGGACATGATGGGGAACATGTTAGAGGGACATGATAGAGGGACATGATGGTGGACATGATAGAGGGACATGATGGGGGGACATGATGGGGGGACATGATAGAGGGACATGATGGTGGACATGATAGAGGGACGTGATGGGGACATGAGGGGGGGAAATGATGGGGGGACATGATGGGGACATGATGGTGGACATGATAGGGGACATGATGGGGGACATGACAGGGACATGATGGGGGACATGATGGGGGACATGATGGGGGGACATGATGGGGGGACGTGATGGGGGACATGATGGGGGACATGATGGGGACATGACAGAGGGACATGATGGGGGGACATGATGGGGGACATGATGGGGGACATGATGGGGGACATGATGGGGGACATGATGGGGGGACATGATGGGGGACATGATGGGGGACATGATGGGGGACATGACAGAGGGACATGAGGGGGGACATGATGGGGGACATGATGGGGGGACAGTTGTCATCAAAAAGACTCAAACTTTGCAGTGAAAGGGGAGTTTGAGGAGGAGGACGGTGTCAGTGGGACTTAAGCAGATTTTAGGTTTTAGACGGAGGAGAAATGCATGGCTGAAGATTCAACTGTGTCTCCAAAGTTTGTGACAAATTTAGATGAGAATCACCGGAACTTGGGATTTTGTCTCTTTTTTGTGTGTTTTTTCATATTTATATGTCAAAAATAATCAAATAAAATAAAAATAATAATACATTTCCTAATACGTTTTTCTGTATAAATGATTGTTTTTGCAGAAACTCCTGTTGCAAGTTTGTTAGTCGACTAAATGTTTCAGTAATTTAGTGATCTCTCCCAGGTCCAGTGTGCTGTAAGATTCTGTCCAATGCTCGGCTCATAATCCTGCGTCACCCATGATTTATTTATTTATTTATTTCAGGGACAGTGCACATTAATCAACATTTGCATGTAAATATGGCAGAATTAGCCCGAGGGCTGTTTTTCATCTGTAGTCCCTGGACAGGTGCAAAATGTCAACCTGCAGGAAATAAAATACAATATATTAAAACAAGGCTATTATTTACACTCTAAAATCATTCTTACATACGGTCGCATACAGCTCCATGCAATTCTGTACAATCATAAAACCACATTCAGCCACAAACATAACATACCGTCGTCTGCACTCACACACAGACATACAGCAAAACTCAAACAAGATCCCACAGGACAATCGTCCTTAAATTGACAAAAGTATGAAACAAAACTGTACACGGCAGCGTGACAAACCTCATGTGATGTGCAGTAGTTTCATTAGTGGGATTTTCGCTCTTGTGTTGTGATGAGGAGGAGACACTCAGAGCTCGGCTGTACGTTTGGTCTCAGTTTTGGTCGCCGCCGCCATGAAATCATGAAACAGATGTTTTATTAGCTTCAAGCTTTATATGCAGCCAGTGATCAGGCTAAACCAGCACTAATTCATTTACATAGAAAAACAGGAGCTGGTCAGAATTATTCCATGAATTGCATTTCTGTGCTTCTGTGCAGATATTTGCCGGGGCTTTATTCTGTTGGCTACAGTTCATCAGCAGAATAAGATTATAAGAGATTATAACACATTTCATAGGTTTGTGTTACAGCTCAATAATATAAACCTGACACACTACTTACTCCCTCGGTGCTGAAATAACTTCTTATATCCCGTTTTTTTGGGTGGTGACATGATTGTTTTGCCTGATTCATCAGTCGGTTTCACTACTTCGTGGTCGCTGGAGAGAAATGAAAGTGAGCGGACAGCAGAGGCTCGAGTGTGAGCAGCACCTGCACTTTTTTACCTGGTCATATCACTGAATATATCTCAGAACGTCTAATAAACAAAACGTGAACTAAAACGTGTTAAATTAATACTATAGAGTTGGAGAAATATTGGAATAAATGTATATTTTTGTTTATTAAAATAAAATGGCAAATATTGGTTGTGACATGTCCCCACCGTCCGTACGCCTTTGCTTCACAGCATCAACAAAACATGTTAATATTGTGTTTGGTGACTATAAAACAATAAAATCCCCCCTTTTTAAACCAGCTTCTCTACAGCAGATGACAGCAGGTTCTTCTCATGTCGCTGCTGCTCACACACGTCTAACCTCACCAACACGGCACCTGTAGCCAGTGACTCTTGGCTTCATCTTCTCTCGTCGCCACATTTCCACTTTAAGAACTGTAAAAATGACACATCCCTGACTCCGGCAGCCGGCAGCTCTCACGTGCCTCTGCGCTCTACTCTAGTGCAGCATGTTGTTATTTACGCTGCCGCCCTTTAGCCGTCAGCTCGACTGAACCGTGACGCTGGCGCTCACTCCGCCGTCACGGGAGATTTATGTTACGTGATCACATTTGCATTGCCAACAACTCAATTAGATTATATAAGAGTGAGCACATTATTATCTGTGATGAGATAAATTAGCAGCACTTAAGCGTTGCTAAGTAGTTCATGTCTTCAGGGCACGGAGCAAAAAACACAAAGAAAACATCTGAATTTGGAAACTTCTTGGAATTCATTTATAAACTTGAATAACTTTACTTTAATTGTTGTTTGTCCAAGGATTTTTGAAAGTTTATGAATATTAAAAATCCTGTCACAAAGTGCACAAGGACGCTGTTTATTTCTGAACAAAATCTGTTTGTTTACCTTGGGCTAAACTGATTTGGAAATAAGAGTGTTGACAAAAAGATGATCTTCAGGTTCACGGCTCGAGCAGAGTCCACTAACTCAAAGGCTGCAGGTTCAGTTCCTACTGGTGTGAATGTTGGGCAAGACATTTCACTGTGTGAGGCAGTTGCCACAAAACAGATCATTAAATTGATTTAGTTCTGGCTTAGTCCTCATTTACTTCAGGTTTATTCCTACTATATATAGACCTGGTTTAAGTTTTACTCATGATTAGTCGGAGTTCAAACATAATTTAACATCTTAAAGTTTAACTCCAGCACGTCTGAAGCTAAAGTCCGTTTCTACAGGTGGTGGAATTCTGTCAGAAAACAAAAAACAGCACAGATCAGTGTTTCCTCGGCGGAGATCTTACACCAGACACGAGTCTAACAAACAAAACGCTCTGCCGGGATCACTCTTTAGTGGTGTGGAGTCTTTTGGGCTTTGGCCTGTGCAGTGGGAAATCAGCAAAGCTAAAGCTAAGGCTGCTTATAAAGATGTTTTCTAACGTTTCCAGACACTAATGAGTGAAGCAGAGCGTTTTGTTTGTTAGACTCGTGGCTGTTGTCAGATGGGTTAAAGTGGAGTTAAGCTTCTTCAGTCTGAAGCAAATTGGCAAATTTTATTCTTACCAACCACCAAAAAAACAGGATGTCCCAGTTTTTTATTTGAAATTCTGGTCGCCTTTTCCAATATGGCACCTGAATGTTCACCGAAAACACTTTCACTTTTGTTTTTGTTGCTTTTTTGACGCCTCTATTTGTTCTCCAAGCTAAGTTACTCTCCTTTCAGAGCACGACCACACAACAGTCACAGACTGTATAAAGAAATGGACTAAGTTTCACCCTTAGGCGTCCGGCTCCACTCAGATGAAGCTTGTGATGCTCTTATACAGTCGTCCTTCACTATATCACCGTTCACCTTTCGTAACCTCGCTGTTTCGTGGATTTCTGTTCATTGTGTTCTACGCCCTGATTGGCTGTTCTGCGTAATCGAAGGTGACACGTCTGTGTCTGTTTATCAGAATCTTATCGCCCAAAAGAAAAAAACAGCACCAACAACTCCCCATAACTATGTTCTTCACTCGCTCCTCAGTTTAGATCATGGAGCCTGTCTGAGAAAAGTGTCAAAGTGTATAAAGTGTATAAAGTGTGTTGTGAGGGGTTTTACAGCCTTAAAACATATATAATAACTGTAAAAATAAAGATGACTTCTTCACGGATTTCGCCTATTGCAGGTTATTTTTAGAACGTGACCCCCGCCATAAACCAGGGACCACTGTATTCCAAGTCAGGCCCCATATGAGGATTTTTAACAGACAAAATAGTGAAATAGAAACACCAGGATCAGGCAGCGCAGGTTAATACTGTATGAACATTGTAAAAACCTAAATGACGAGGCTCAGGGCAGCAGTTACAGAGAGAGGAGCCATTGCAATGTCCATTTAAACATACAGATTACAGATTATAATCGGCGAGCATGAAATGGCTGCACAACATATCAGAGCTGTGAATTTGTACTGTTTTTTTTTTTTCGTCTCCTGCTTTTGTATATGTGTGGAAAATTGCTGTACGGGAGCATGAGGGAGGCTTGTCAGGATCAGAAGGAGCTAAGTCTTGCACAGGATTGTACTACTAACCAGGAGTGATCTCTAGATTACTCATACATGCAGGGATGTTGACTGGTCACTTTGCAGGACATACTGCATCTTCAGACGACTTTAGTAGGAAGTCAGTTTATTCTTTATTCTTTATTCGGATCCCCATTAGCTTCCATCATGTGGTTGCTTGTCTTCCTGGGGCCCACAAAAAATAAATAAAAACTGCAGTTTAAAATACATTTACAATTAAAAACTCACATCCCGTTGCCAGGATCCCATTGACCTGTACAATAACAGAGACCGTGTTTAAAACAGTGGTTATGAAAGACATTGATTGTTCATATTATTGATTCTTTAAAAAGATATATTTAAGTTTCCTTGTGAAAGAGGGTCTCCTTAAATTGATCTCACATTAGTAGAGAGTGAGTTCCAGCAGCTCTTCTAAAGAGGACAGTCTTTTCATGGAGTCACTCGTGGGTTTGGGGCCAGTGAGTTTATGACTCTTGGCAAGTCGCATGTGGCAGAATCTGCTGTATAAAAGGCTGTTGTTAAAAATCTGGGTTCTTTTTCACTCACTATTTGATGCATGAACATCACCAAACTTATTTGCAGTTTTTCTTCCACCATCAACCGAGACAGTCTCTTATGCATCTCATGAACATCAGTGCGACAGGAACAGAATGACTCGTGCTGCTCTGTTCTGAGCCGTCTGAGGCTTCGGGAGATATTTGTGTGCAGCATTAGTCCACACAACAGGACAGTGATGCAGATATGACAGAACAATGCTTTGTACAACCATTTTCAGCACAGCAGTTGAACAATAAGCAGAGCACTTTTGGGACATGGGAAAACCTTTCCCCATCATACTGACAATGTGATTCATTTGATCTACAGGACAGTGACTGGTCTAATACCCGACAGTTTGACTTTTGAGACCTGCTCCACTAGTGCATTAACTGATTTGATGATAGTTAATGGGGATCTAAACAAACACATAAACTCCTCCTTCACTCTTGTTCCTGCAGCGCTTGTCGGTGTAAGGAGCTGGACGGTGCTCGCTCTCGCCAAGTCCCCATGTCGCCCTCGGATTTCCTGGACAAACTCATGGGAAGAACGTCTGGATACGACGCTCGCATCAGACCCAACTTTAAAGGTAAACTTCACCCTGTTTTATGCACTGCCTGGCCCAAAACAAGTCGCCACCTGGATTTAACTAAGCAAACAGATACGAGGCTGCTGCAGTTGGTCCGGTCCAGGTTCAGTAACAGTTTGTGCTCAAAGATCTTAGTGAAAAATGAGCACATTCGCTGTGTCATTGTTTCCATAAGCTTCTGCAGTGTCACAAGATTTATTTCCATCCAGTGTTACATTAATTTTTCATCAAGATCTTGCGCTGATGATGGTCAAGTCTGAGTCTTCTCCAGCAAATCCCAACGATTCTCAGTGGGGTTAAGGTCTGGACTCTGTGGAGGTCGATCCATGTGAGAAAATTTGAGCCCAATGAATCCTGGTATTGTCATCTTGAATATAATAATAATGCATCAGTTTTATACAGCGCTTTTCTGGACACTCAAAGACTCTTTACAGCATTATTCATTCACTCCAGACCCGGTGGTGTAAACTACTATTGTAGCCACAGCCGCCCTGGGGCAGACTGACGGAAGCGAGGCTCCAATCTGCACCATCGGCCCCTCTGACCTCCACCACCATTCACGCACACACCACTTTCATACTAGGCCACATGTGTCAAACATGCGGCCCGGGGGCCAGATCCGGCCCTCCAAGACCTTTAATCTGGCCCTCGGTTGATTTTTCTATTAAAATACTTAAACTTTTCTGATTTTTCTGTTAATTTTCTGCACCGTTTAGCATAGCAGCGTCTCCGGCGTTTCTGTACGTTGCGACTCCCACCAGAGCAGCACAAATGAAGACTTTCCTCTTTCCAAACGCTCTTAAAGGACGATCGTTTTGACTGTCGACCGTGACCCTCATCAGCAAAATGTCAAAAAATGAGAAAAGCAGATGCTGAGTTCAGGATTTCCCAAGAAAAATAGTCTAATTCTTATTTGTTGACAGAGGTGAATGGGAAATCTGTGCTCAGTGTGTTTGGAACAAGTGGCGTTGGTCGAGGAATATAATCTTAAACACCACTACGAGACACGGAGAAAAATACGATAACTTGAAGAGAGAACTGAGTTTTCTGATCCGGCCCTTTTGGGATCAAAGTAGGCTGCATACGGCCCCCGGACCAAAATGAGTTTGACACCCCTGTACTAGGCAGTGTGGGTGATGTGTCTTGCCTAAGGACACAATGACAGTTTTTTGCCACTGGCCCCACTGTGGCACCTGGAATTCCCAGTGTCTCCATCTAAGCACTAACCAGGCCCTGCTGAGCCTCTGAGATCTGACGGGATCAGGCTGTGACGAGCCGGTGTGGCCACGTAATATGCTCGTGCCATCAGGGAAGAAAAAACCACTGATGGAATAACCTGGTCCTTCAGTATATTCAGGTTCAGCTGAGCTCAAACTGCTGCTGAACCTGGACCTGACCAACTGCAGCAGCCTCGGACCTGTTTGCTTAGTTAAATCCAGGTGGCGACTCTTTTTTTTTGGCCAGTGAATATCGGCTGCACTGTACTTTCTTATTATCAGTGGAGAGACAAAACACCACATCAGGTCCACAAAAACAAGACTTTCAACATTTTCATGTCAAGCAAAAAACACAAATCACTTAATATTGTCGACATAAAGCTTTTGTCACTTATCACTTACTCACAGTGGGGAGAGGAACCAAAACCTTTATTAAATTAAGAGCAGTGTTACTTAAATAAAACATATTATCCACGGAGGAGTAAAAGAAAAGCACAATTTCTTTAAAAAGTTGCTCAATAAAAGTAACTCGTGCTCATTGCTCTGCTGAAATGATTCCCTAAATGTGTGTTCTCCTCTCACAGGTCCTCCCGTCAATGTCTCCTGTAACATCTTCATCAACAGTTTTGGCTCCATCGCTGAGACCACCATGGTAAGAAAGAAAAGGGTTTGTACGTCCACTTTTGTTTAAAGGAAAATAAATTGGATATTTTTCTTAACCTGACAGAGGCTGGACTGAGCTGAGAAATCAAACTTGTGTCAGATACAGGAGTATCTGGAGGAGTTCCCAGTGTAATAATAAAATCCGCTTTTAAAAATACAGAACTGACTTTGTCCAATAAAGTGAATAACGTCACTGCTCAACTGGGTGAAATTCAACCTGAAAAGATCAGATGAAAATGATGGAAGAGGAAAAGAGGCGTCTACTCCTGAACAGACCAGGCAGGCTGGTTTTAGTCCTGATTTTAGTCCTGGTTCAGTCCTGGTTTATTCCTGGTTCAGTCCTGGTTTAGTCCTCGTTTATTCCTGGTTTAGTCCTGGTTTAGTCCTGGTTCAGTCCTGGTTCAGTCCTGGTTTAGTCCTGGTTTAGTCCTGGTTTAGTCCTGATTTTGTCCTGGTCCAGTTCTGTCCCCTGCCACACTCAATTGAACAGATGTACACAGGAATAGCAGATGGTTTGGTCTTGGTTTAGTCCTGGTTCAGTCCTAGTCTAGTCCTGGTTTAGTCCTACTCTAGTCCTGGTTTAGTCCTGGTTCAGTCCTACTCTAGTCCTGGTTTAGTCCTGGTTCAGTCCTAGTCTAGTCCTGGTCTAGTCCTCGCTCCCCTGATGCTGATCCGATTGGACAGACGTGCACAGGAATAGCAGATTTGGAGCTGAGACAAAGACTCGCTCTGACAGAAAATAACTGGAGCTCACACACGAGGCCCCGACGCTCCGACCTCCCCCGACGCTCCGACCTCCCCCGACGCTCCGACCTCCCCCGACGCTCCGACCTCCCCCGACGCTCCGACCTCCCCCGACGCTCCGACCTCCCCCGACGCTCCGACCGGCCGCGACGCTCCGACCTCCCCCGACGCTCCGACCCCCCCCGACGCTCCGACCCGCCCCGACGCTCCGACCGGCCCCGACGCTCCGACCTCCCCCGACGCTCCGACCAGCCTCGACGCTCCGACCTCCCCCGACGCTCCGACCGCCTCCCACGCTCCGACCTCCCCTGATGCTCCGACCTCCCCTGACGCTCCGATCTTCCCGGACATTCCGACCTCCCCCGACGCTCCGACCTCCCCCGACGTTCCGACCTCCCCCGACGCTCCGACCTCCCCCGACGTTCCGACCTCCCCCGATGCTCCGACCTCCCCTGACGCTCCGATCTTCCCGGACATTCCGACCTCCCCCGACGCTCCGACCTCCCCCGACGTTCCGACCTCCCCCGACGCTCCGACCGCCCCAGACGCTCCGACCTCCCCCGATGCCCCGACCTCCCCCGATGCTCCCACCTCCCCCGACGCTCCGAAGTCCCCCGATGCTCCGACCTCCCCTGACGCTCCGATCTTCCCGGACATTCCGACCTCCCCCGACGTTCCAACCTCCCCCGACGCTCCGACCTCCCCCGACGCTCCGACCTCCCCCGACGCTCCGAACTCCCCCGACGCTCCGACCTCCCCCGACGCTCCGACCGCCTCCCACGCTCCGACCTCCCCTGATGCTCCGACCTCCCCTGACGCTCCGATCTTCCCGGACATTCCGACCTCCCCCGACGCTCCGACCTCCCCCGACGCTCCGACCTCCCCCGATGCTCCGACCTCCCCCGACGTTCCGACGTCCCCCGATGCTCCCACCTCCCCCGATGCTCCGACCTCCCCTGACGCTCCGATCTTCCCGGACATTCCGACCTCCCCGGCGCTCCGACCTCCCCGACGCTCCGACCTCCCCCGACGCTCCGACCGCCCCCGACGCTCCGACCTCCCGCGACGCGCCGACCTCCCCGTACTCTCCCCCCTCCCCCGACGCTCCGAAGTCCCCCGATGCTCCGACCTCCCCTGACGCTCCGAACTCCCCGGACATTCCGACCTTCACCGTAGTTCCGACCTCCGCCGTCGCTCCGACCTCCCCCGACGCTCCGACCTCCCCCGACGCTCCGACCTCCTCCGACGCTCCGACCTTCCCCGACGCTCCGACCTCCCCCGACGCTCCTACCTCCTCCGACGCTCCAACCTCCCCCGACGCTCCAACCTCCCCCGACGCTCCGACCACCCCCGACGCTCCGACCTCCCCCGACGCTCCAACCTCCCCCGACGCTCCGACCTCCTCCGACGCCCCGACCTCCCTCGACGCTCCAACCTCCTCCGACGCTCCGACGCTCCGACCTCCCCCGACGCTCCGACCTCCCCGACGCTCCGACCTCCCCGACGCTCCGACCTCCCCGGACGCTCCGACCTCCCCGGACATTCCGACCGCCCTCGACGCTCCGACCTCCCCCGACGCTCCGACCGCCCCAGACGCTCCGACCTCCTCATTGACCCATATGCAGATCCTGAATCATGTGTAGACCAAACAAATGAAAAAGTGGAAGTCGAATAAGTTCAGGGTTTAACCTTCATATCACAGTCAGAGTCTCGTGTGGAGCTTTGTTTCCTTGGGGCCATGTGTCAGTCCTGGATTAGTCCTTTGTCTCTTGTCCATCTGCTGCAGTTTTCTCAGGCTCAAGGTCCCATAATCCACCAAATGTAAAGCCCCACATATACGATGTGGGGCTAAACCAGGACTGAACCAAGACTAAACCAGGACTAAACCAGGACTAAACCAGGACTAAACCAGGACTAAACCAGGACTAAACCAGGGCTAAACCAGGACTAAACCAGGACTAAACCAGGGCTAAACCAGGACTAAACCAGGACTAATCCAGGACTAAACCAGGACTAAACCAGGACTAAACCAGGACTAAAACAGGACTGAACAGTTCTGAACCAGGAACAGGGCTAAAACCAGATTTAACCAGGACTAAACCAGGTCTAACGCAGAACTGAACCAGAACTGAAGTTGGACTAAACCAGAACTAAACCAGGACTAAACCAGGACTAGACCAGGACTAAACCAGGACTAAACCAGGACTAAACTGCTGCTTGTTTTCAGTCATATTCGGGGGTGTTGGTCACATCAGTCCTGTTGTTGTAGATGTTTTTTTCTCAGATGCAGAAACGTTTGAAATATTCATCATGAAATCTATAAATGTGCAAAAGTTTAGTGGTTTATTCTGCATAAATCTGTGCTCTGTTTCTCAGTCCTGTTTTCAGCTCCTGTGACTCCAGATTCTTTTTCAGAGCCTTTTGCCTTAATAAATAGTTAGTGGTGAACACTTAAGTCTATAACGATGGTCTGAGTGAGGCCCACATGACTGAACCTGACTTGAACACATCTGTCCACTCATGAAAAGAGGAGGTTTAAATCAGGACTGAACCAGGACTGCACATATATACAAACATATACGTGAGTTTGAATTATTAAAGTTGAACTAAACTCTAGGACCAAATCATGAATACAGAAGGTAAACCACGGCCGAGATCTGCACCAGGACTAGAAAAGATGTGCAGAAGACTGACCTGGTCTGAGTGAAGCTCTGAAAACAAAAGTGGTTCAGAGAGGAGCAGGTTAGACAGATTTACTGCTCTGAGGACTCAGTTCATCTGCTTTAATCTGTTCTGTCTGTACCAGCACCATGGAGAGAGGGAGAGAAAGAGGGGGGGAGGGAGAGAAAGAGAGAGAGAGGGGGAGAAAGAGAGAGAGAGGGAGAGAAAGAGAAAGGGGGGAGAAAGAGAGAGAGAGGGAGAGAAAGAGAGAGAGAGGGGGAGAAAGAAGGAGAGAGGGAGAGAAAGAGAAAGGTGGGAGAAAGAGAGAGATAGGGAGGGAGAGAAAGAGAGAGAGGGGGGGGAGAAAGAGTGAGAGAGGGAGAGAAAGAGAGAGGGGGGAGAAAGAGAGAGAGAGGGGGAGAAAGAGGGAGAGAGGGAGAGAAAGAGAGAGGGGGGAGAAAGAGAGAGAGAGGGGGAGAAAGAGAGAGAGAGGGAGAGAAAGAGAGAGGGGGGAGAAAGAGAGAGAGAGGGGGAGAAAGAGAGAGAGAGGGGGAGAAAAAGGGAGAGAGGGAGAGAAAGAGAGAGAGAGGGGGAGAAAGAGAGAGAGAGGGGGAGAAAGAGAGAGAGGGGGGGGAAGAGAGAGAGGGGGAGAAAGAGAGAGAGAGGGGGAGAAAGAGAGCGAGAGGGGGAGAAAGAGAGAGAGAGGGGGAGAAAGGGAAAAAGAGATAAAGGGAGGATGGGGAAATGGAGAGATAAGAGACAGAGAGAAAGAGGAGTGGGAAGGGTAGAGAGGGGGGATAATGAGAAAGATCACAGAGAGGCACGGAAAAAGGGAAGGAGAGAAGAGAAGATGGTGAGGCAGGACTAAACAGGACTAAACCTGGACTATACCAGGACTAAACCCAGACTAAACCAGGCTAAATGTGAAGCCCTGTGTATTTTAAGAGTCGTTTCGCCCTTCAGACAGATGTGACGTCAGCTGAGCCTCCTGACACATTTACTTTAATTCTCTCATAGTTTTTACCACATTTCACGAACTATCAGATAATCACATGGGCAGCGTCTCATAGACATAGAACAGTAGATCTCACGTTGACGATCGCTCTGTTGGAACAAATGCGTCAACAAAGCCGCCATCTTGGTACTGGGTAACGCTGCTTTAAATGAATGAACATCGATCTGACCTCACCTGTCTCCCCTGACCTCACCTGCCTCCCCTGACCTCACCTGTCTCCCCTGACCTCACCTGCCTCCCCTGACCTCACCTGTCTCCCCCGACCACACCTGCCTCCCCTGACCTCACCTGTCTCCCCTGACCTCACCTGTCTCCCCTGACCTCACCTGCCTCCCCTGACCTCACCTGTCTCCCCTGACCTCACCTGACCTCACCTGTCTCCCCTGACCTCACCTGCCTCCCCTGACCTCACCTGTCTCCCCTGACCTCACCATGTTTGTTTTTGCTGCTCTGTCATTGGTTAATCCACTTGTCACTCACGGCGTCTGAACTCAGGGAGGCGGGACACAGCTCCAGATCCACTTGTCTCTGTAAAGTTTATTCAGAGTGTTTGTTTCTGGCTCTTCAGGTAAGCAGACAGAAACTGGAATGGAACCCCAGGTCAGATGCAGCGCGATGTTTTATAACAGTATAAACACGGCAAAAAAGGCCTATCAAAAAATAAGAAAGAAATACCAGTTTTGAGGTAAAAAGACCACATCAACAATGGGATTAAATTCCGACTGAACCAGGCCTAACCAGAACTAAACAGGGTCAGAGAACTCTAACCATAGCCCACAGCAGCATTCCCAGTGTCCCCGTGGCATTTAAGGACAGAGCTGTGTCTTTAATAGTTTGTGACAGATTAGCCCTGAACAATAGTATATGTGTATGAGTCTATGTGTATGAGTCTATGTGTATGAGTCTATGTGTATGAACACGTAAGTATGCAGTGAGTCAGTCCGGAGCGGATCACATTTGTTTCCTCTTCAGTGAACAATAAGGAAATGCACTCAGCGATGAGAACTGTGTTACATCAGAGTACAGACGGAGAGGGACAGTGAATGGCTCCGTGGATCTGTAAATGAAACGGACATTAGATTATCACTTTTAATGAGGTTTAACTGCGTCATTTGGTGTAAAAACGGCACCAGTGTAATAAATCAGTTCTGCAGAAATGTGATCTGATTATTTTCTGAGTGCGCTTGAGCTGCTCGTAAAAAGCCTGGTCCAGTGTGGAGCTGTGTAATCCGGCGCTAGTCCCGGATTAGTCTTGGATTAGTCCTGGTTTTGTGATTTAGTCCATGTTTGTTTTGGTTAAATTGTGCGCTTCACCTTTGGTGTCTATGATTGGTCCAGTCTCTGAACCACTGGTGACCCGGGCCTGGTTTAGGATTAGCCCTGATTTAGTCCTAATTATGCCCAACGTTAGCCTCAATTTAGTCCTGGTTTAGTCCTGGTTTAGCCCTGGTTTAGCCCCAGTTTAGTCCTGATTTAGTCCTGGTTTAGTCCTGGTTTAGCCCCAGTTTAGTCCTGGTTTAGTCCTGGTTTAGTCCTGGTTTAGTCCTGGTTTAGCCCCAGTTTAGTCCTGGTTTAGTCCTGGTTTAGTCCTGGTTTAGTCCTGCTTCAGTCCTGCTTTAGTCCTGCTTTAGTCCTGCTTTAGTCCTGCTTCAGTCCTGCTTTAGTCCTGCTTTAGTCCTGCTTTAGTCCTTCTTTAGTCCTGGTTTAGTCCTGGTTTAGTCCTGCTTCAGTCCTGCTTTAGTCCTGCTTTAGTCCTTCTTTAGTCCTGGTTTAGTCCTGCTTTAGTCCTGCTTTAGTCCTGCTTTAGTCCTGCTTTAGTCCTGCTTTAGTCCTGCTTTAGTCCTGCTTTAGTCCTGCTTCAGTCCTGCTTTAGTCCTTCTTTAGTCCTGGTTTAGTCCTGCTTTAGTCCTGCTTCAGTCCTGCTTTAGTCCTTCTTTAGTCCTGCTTTAGTCCTTCTTTAGTCCTGCTTTAGTCCTTCTTTAGTCCTGCTTTAGTCCTGCTTTAGTCCTTCTTTAGTCCTGCTTTAGTCCTTCTTTAGTCCTGCTTTAGTCCTGCTTCAGTCCTGCTTTAGTCCTTCTTTAGTCCTGGTTTAGTCCTGCTTTAGTCCTGCTTTAGTCCTGCTTTAGTCCTGCTTTAGTCCTTCTTTAGTCCTTCTTTAGTCCTGGTTTAGTCCTTCTTTAGTCCTGCTTTAGTCCTGCTTTAGTCCTGCTTTAGTCCTGCTTTAGTCCTTCTTTAGTCCTGCTTTAGTCCTGCTTTAGTCCTTCTTTAGTCCTTCTTTAGTCCTGGTTTAGTCCTTCTTTAGTCCTTCTTTAGTCCTTCTTTAGTCCTTCTTTAGTCCTGCTTTAGTCCTGCTTTAGTCCTGCTTTAGTCCTGCTTTAGTCCTGCTTTAGTCCTTCTTTAGTCCTGCTTTAGTCCTGCTTTAGTCCTGCTTTAGTCCTGCTTTAGTCCTGCTTTAGTCCTGCTTTAGTCCTGCTTTAGTCCTTCTTTAGTCCTTCTTTAGTCCTGGTTTAGTCCTTCTTTAGTCCTTCTTTAGTCCTTCTTTAGTCCTTCTTTAGTCCTGCTTTAGTCCTGCTTTAGTCCTGGTTTAGTCCTGCTTTAGTCCTGCTTTAGTCCTTCTTTAGTCCTGCTTTAGTCCTGCTTTAGTCCTTCTTTAGTCCTGCTTTAGTCCTGCTTTAGTCCTGCTTTAGTCCTGCTTTAGTCCTGGTTTAGTCCTGCTTTAGTCCTGCTTTAGTCCTGCTTTAGTCCTGGTTCTGTCCAGGTCCAGCAGTCTGTATCATCAGAGGTTCAGACCGAGTCTCATCTGGTTTTGGCTCTTGTCAAAATGATTCTTTCACCTCAGGAAAGAGGAAAGACTGAACTTTGTGTCAGTTTTTGTTTCCGGTGAATGGGCCGAGTAATTACATCCATATTTACCATAAACCGGACAGGAAAAGAACAAATCCCCCGTATAACTCTGACCCGTCCTTCAACTCTGTTTTAAACTATTCATGGGTTTCAGCTTCCTGTGACATGCATTGTTAATCACTATGGCAACAGTGCTGTTTTTTCATCATTCTGAAGGATTGAAGGATGTCGTAACGTCCTGCAAGACGCTGTCAGGGTCATATAGTTTTCTGAATGTCTTTTCCTACTCTTCACACTGACATTTCTGGTGAATAAAAGTTTATATCATTGTATTTAAAGATCCTGTATGACTCCTGATGGAGTCGTGTGAGTTTTAAGTCGTGTTAGAATGTTGTTATACACAAATGTTTGAGTGTTTTAGTGATTATTTGTCTGTTACATCTCCAAAGCTCAAAATGCTCCACCTGCTGAAGTCCTGCAGTGCTGCTTTTTCAGGTTAACAGCAAACATTAGTTCAGTAGAGATTCCAGGCCTGAAATTATCCAAATGATTCAAATTGAGGCAGATTTTTCCAGACGCTCAAACCTGTTTCCACATGGTGAGAGTCAGAGGTGCAGTGGGATTGTTCCTGTGGGGAAATGTGAATCATGACGTCATCGATGTGATGAATCCCCCATAAACTCAACCGGACCTGCCGAAAAACACACAGAGTCAGACCGATTATTTATGGTTTATTTATTTCAGTATAAAGAAAACGGCGCCCAGTAAAAAACTGAATTATGCTGAATTAAATCCTGGTTAAATCCTGGTGTTTGTGTGTGTTTGTGTATTTGTGTGTTTGTGTGTTTGTGTGTTTGTGTGTTTGTGTATTTGTGTGTTTTTCTGTGTGTTTTATGTGTGTTTCTGTGTTTGTGTGTTTGTGTGTGTTTTATGTGTGTTTGTGTGTTTGTGTGTTTTTCTGTGTGTTTTATGTGTGTTTGTGTGTTTTTCTGTGTGTTTTATGTGTGTTTGTGTGTTTGTGTGTTTTTCTGTGTGTTTTATGTGTGTTTGTGTGTTTGTGTGTTTGTGTGTTTTATGTGTGTTTGTGTGTTTGTGTGTTTTTCTGTGTGTTTTATGTGTGTTTGTGTGTTTTTCTGTGTGTTTTATGTGTGTTTGTGTGTTTGTGTGTTTTTCTGTGTGTTTTATGTGTGTTTCTGTGTTTGTGTGTGTTTGTGTGTTTTATGTGTGTTTGTGTGTTTGTGTGTTTTTCTGTGTGTTTTATGTGTGTTTGTGTGTTTTTCTGTGTGTTTTATGTGTGTTTGTGTGTTTGTGTGTTTTTCTGTGTGTTTTATGTGTGTTTGTGTGTTTGTGTGTTTGTGTGTTTGTGTGTTTTTCTGTGTGTTTTATGTGTGTTTGTGTGTGTTTTATGTGTGTTTGTGTGTTTGTGTGTTTGTGTGTTTTTCTGTGTGTTTTATGTGTGTTTGTGTGTGTTTTATGTGTGTTTGTGTGTTTGTGTGTTTTTCTGTGTGTTTTATGTGTGTTTGTGTGTGTTTGTGTGTGTTTCTGTGTTTGTGTGTGTTTTATGTGTGTTTGTGTGTTTTATGTGTGTTTGTGTGTGTTTTGTGTGTGTTTGTGTGTTTGTGTGTTTTATGTGTGTTTGTGTGTGTTTTATGTGTGTTTGTGTGTTTGTGTGTTTGTGTGTTTTTCTGTGTGTTTTATGTGTGTTTGTGTGTTTTTCTGTGTGTTTTATGTGTGTTTGTGTGTTTGTGTGTTTGTGTGTTTTTCTGTGTGTTTTATGTGTGTTTGTGTGTGCTTGTGTGTGTTTCTGTGTTTGTGTGTGTTTTATGTGTGTTTGTGTGTTTGTGTGTTTGTGTGTTTGTGTGTGTTTGTGTGTTTTTCTGTGTGTTTTATGTGTGTTTGTGTGTTTGTGTGTGTTTGTGTGTGTTTTATGTGTGTTTGTGTGTGTTTGTGTGTGTTTGTGTGTGTTTGTGTGTGTTTGTGTGTGTTTTATGTGTGTTTATGTGTGTTTCTGTGTTTGTGTGTTTTTCTGTGTGTTTTATGTGTGTTTGTGTGTTTTTCTGTGTGTTTGTGTGTTTGTGTGTTTTTCTGTGTGTTTTATGTGTGTTTGTGTGTGTTTGTGTGTGTTTGTGTGTGTTTGTGTGTGTTTGTGTGTGTTTTATGTGTGTTTGTGTGTGTTTGTGTGTGTTTTATGTGTGTTTGTGTGTGTTTGTGTGTGTTTGTGTGTGTTTTATGTGTGTTTATGTGTGTTTGTGTGTGTTTGTGTGTGTTTGTGTGTTTGTGTGTTTTTCTGTGTGTTTTATGTGTGTTTGTGTGTGTTTGTGTGTGTTTGTGTGTGTTTGTGTGTTTGTGTGTTTGTGTGTTTTATGTGTGTTTGTGTGTGTTTGTGTGTGTTTGTGTGTTTGTGTGTTTTTCTGTGTGTTTTATGTGTGTTTGTGTGTGTTTGTGTGTGTTTGTGTGTTTTTCTGTGTGTTTGTGTGTGTTTTATGTGTGTTTGTGTGTGTTTGTGTGTGTTTGTGTGTTTGTGTGTGTTTGTGTGTGTTTTATGTGTGTTTATGTGTGTTTGTGTGTTTGTGTGTTTGTGTGTTTTATGTGTGTTTATGTGTGTTTGTGTGTTTATGTGTGTTTATGTGTGTTTGTGTGTCTTTATGTGTGTTTGTGTGTGTTTGTGTGTGTTTGTGTGTGTTTGTGTGTGTTTTATGTGTGTTTGTGTGTGTTTGTGTGTGTTTGTGTGTTTGTGTGTGTTTGTGTGTGTTTTATGTGTGTTTATGTGTGTTTGTGTGTTTGTGTGTTTGTGTGTTTGTGTGTTTTATGTGTGTTTGTGTGTGTTTGTGTGTGTTTGTGTGTTTGTGTGTTTTTCTGTGTGTTTTATGTGTGTTTGTGTGTGTTTGTGTGTGTTTGTGTGTTTTATGTGTGTTTGTGTGTGTTTTATGTGTGTTTGTGTGTGTTTGTGTGTGTTTGTGTGTTTGTGTGTGTTTGTGTGTGTTTGTGTGTGTTTTATGTGTGTTTGTGTGTGTTTGTGTGTTTTTCTGTGTGTTTTATGTGTGTTTGTGTGTGTTTGTGTGTGTTTTGTGTGTGTTTGTGTGTGTTTGTGTGTGTTTGTGTGTGTTTTGTGTGTGTTTGTGTGTGTTTGTGTGTGTTTGTGTGTGTTTGTGTGTGTTTTGTGTGTGTTTGTGTGTGTTTTGTGTGTGTTTGTGTGTGTTTGTGTGTGTTTGTGTGTGTTTGTGTGTGTTTGTGTGTGTTTGTGTGTGTTTGTGTGTGTTTTATGTGTGTTTGTGTGTCTTTATGTGTGTTTATGTGTGTTTGTGTGTCTTTATGTGTGTTTGTGTGTTTGTGTGTGTTTTATGTGTGTTTGTGTGTGTTTTATGTGTGTTTGTGTGTGTTTGTGTGTGTTTGTGTGTGTTTGTGTGTGTTTGTGTGTGTTTGTGTGTGTTTGTGTGTGTTTTATGTGTGTTTGTGTGTCTTTATGTGTGTTTGTGTGTGTTTGTGTGTATTTGTGTGTGTTTGTGTGTATTTGTGTGTGTTTGTGTGTGTTTTGTGTGTGTTTGTGTGTGTTTGTGTGTGTTTGTGTGTGTTTTATGTGTGTTTATGTGTGTTTGTGTGTCTTTATGTGTGTGTTTGTGTGTGTTTGTGTGTGTTTGTGTGTGTTTATGTGTGTGTCTTTGTGTGTTTGTGTGTGTTTGTGTGTGTTTTATGTGTGTTTGTGTGTGTTTGTGTGTGTTTTATGTGTGTTTATGTGTGTTTGTGTGTGTTTGTGTGTGTTTGTGTGTGTTTGTGTGTGTTTGTGTGTGTTTATGTGTGTTTATGTGTGTTTGTGTGTTTGTGTGTGTTTGTGTGTTTGTGTGTGTTTGTGTGTGTTTGTGTGTGTTTGTGTGTGTTTGTGTGTGTTTTATGTGTGTTTGTGTGTGTTTGTGTGTGTTTATGTGTGTTTGTGTGTGTTTGTGTGTGTTTGTGTGTTTGTGTGTTTTATGTGTGTTTGTGTGTGTTTGTGTGTGTTTGTGTGTGTTTGTGTGTGTTTGTGTGTGTTTGTGTGTGTTTGTGTGTGTTTGTGTGTGTTTGTGTGTGTTTTATGTGTGTTTGTGTGTGTTTGTGTGTGTTTGTGTGTGTTTGTGTGTATTTGTGTGTGTTTGTGTGTATTTGTGTGTGTTTGTGTGTGTTTGTGTGTGTTTGTGTGTGTTTGTGTGTGTTTGTGTGTGTTTTATGTGTGTTTATGTGTGTTTGTGTGTCTTTATGTGTGTGTTTGTGTGTGTTTGTGTGTGTTTTTGTGTGTTTATGTGTGTGTCTTTGTGTGTTTGTGTGTGTTTGTGTGTGTTTTATGTGTGTTTGTGTGTGTTTGTGTGTGTTTTATGTGTGTTTATGTGTGTTTGTGTGTGTTTGTGTGTGTTTGTGTGTGTTTGTGTGTGTTTGTGTGTGTTTATGTGTGTTTATGTGTGTTTGTGTGTTTGTGTGTGTTTGTGTGTTTGTGTGTGTTTGTGTGTGTTTGTGTGTGTTTATGTGTCTTTATGTGTGTTTGTGTGTGTTTGTGTGTGTTTTATGTGTGTTTATGTGTGTTTGTGTGTGTTTGTGTGTGACTCTAGGACAGTCCTGCAGATTTCATGAGCTTCTGCAGGTTCTTTTCTCCATGGCCAAAGCTCCAGTTTGACATTTTTGTCGTAGACAATTTTATATTTGTTATTTTTTTCATATCTCACGTGTGGAGAAGTGGGTGGAGGGCGTTTCCCACCACCCCCACCACACCCCTGCTGAGAGGCCAGTCCGGTGCAATATAAACTTCCAAAATAAAAACATGCTTTTAGTTCAGGGTTCAAATGAAATGTCACAGTTATGCACAATCCTCAATATTTAGTATATTTGACGCTGTGTTTTGTGTTGAAAATGGCCTCATCATGTGTCTCTCCTCTTGCTCCAGGACTACAGAGTGAACATCTTCCTCCGTCAGCAGTGGAACGATCCCCGCCTGGCCTACAGCGAGTACCCGGACGACTCCCTGGACCTGGACCCCTCCATGTTGGACTCCATCTGGAAACCTGACCTGTTCTTCGCCAACGAGAAGGGAGCGCACTTCCACGAGGTGACCACCGACAACAAGCTGCTGCGCATCTTCAAGAACGGAAACGTGCTCTACTCCATCAGGTCAGAGTTATAATGTTATTTCCTTATCAGAAACATGTTTTATTTTATTCACACATGTTAAACACACAAACCTGCATATTTAGGCTGAGTTCTTCTCTCTTTTCCCTCCACTGTGTTTTTAAACTTCACTAGAATCACTCATCTTTTGTCACAATCACAGTCTTAAGTAAAATCTTGCGCCCTGTGCTTTGTCTTCCAGGCTCACGCTCACATTATCCTGCCCCATGGATCTGAAAAACTTTCCTATGGACGTTCAGACCTGCATCATGCAGCTGGAGAGCTGTGAGTGCAACATACAAATACTATGACTACCACTACGACCACGACTGGACTGAACTACACTGAATGGAACTGTAACATATGTGCTGCAAATGCTGGGAAATGCAGGTTGTCACGGTTACTATTGTTAAATGTCACTATTTGGGCCAAACCAGAAGAATCTAACGAACGACTCTGGGAGGTGCAGTAATAATACAACAAGTTGATTTAAAGTGCGGCTGGTGCCATATTTAACAGTGCTACAAAACATATAAACCCAATATTTACAACTCTGCCACTAAAAGTTTAAACCAGTTTACACAATTTCTTTCACCAAGGTTTTGATCACAGCACTTTTTTCACAACAGGTCAAGGCAGTGTTTAAGCTCAGTCCATTCAAGATTTTTTTGTCCCATCACAAAAAGAAAAGAAAAGGCTGCACACAGCGATGTCCAGTTCACAGTGAAAGTAGTGATTAATGTCCATAGGTCAAATCCAGGAAGTTTTGAACTGTTCATCAGCGCTTTAACTGTTTGTGAACGTGACTTGTGTGGTGGAAGAGTGGGGGAGCGACTGGCTACAGTGAGCCCTACCAGACCCAGGGACAGTAGTGTTGAGTTGTTGATGATGAGGTTCTGGTTCTGGGCCGGTTCAACAACAGGACCGTGTAAGTAACATTCGACCATAAAGCATCTGCACCCACAGGAGAGCTTGTAGCGCTACAGTAAACGTGATTGGCTGGCACGACGCAGCCTTTGGAGATTCTCGCTGGTTTAGAGCCACAAACACCAGAACAGAAAATCTACAGCGTGTCATTAGCGGAGTATAAATATATACACACACTGCAAGCACTGAGCCGAGAACCAGGACTAACCCAGGACTGAACCAGGACTAACCCAGGACTAACCCAGGACTGAACCAGGTCCACTACAGTCCTGTACTCCTCCTCGTCACCACCGCTGATGCATCCCACAACTGCAGAGTCGTCAGAAAACTTCTGAAGGTGGCAAGACTGGCTGCAGTAGTTGAAGTCTGTGGTGTAGAGGGTGAAGAGGAAGGGAGACAGGACTGTCCCCTGTGGAGCCCCGGTGTTGCTGACCACTCTGTCCAACACACAGCTCTGCAAACGCACATACTGTGGTCTTCCAGTGAGGTAATCCACAATCCAGGACACCAAGGAGGCATCCACCTGCATCACTGCCAGCTTCTCAGCCAGCAGAGCCGGCCTGATGGTGTCGAACGCACTGGAGAAGTCAAAAAACATGATCCTCACAGTGGCAGCCGGCTTGTCCAGGTGGGAGTAGACTCTGTGGAGTAGGGTCAGGATGGCGTCATCTACTCCAAGGTGGGGCTGGTAGGCAAACTGGAGAGGGTCTTGCAGATGTTGGACCATAGGCCTCAGCTGCTGCAGGACGAGTCGTTCCAGAGTCTTCATGATGTGGGAGGTCAGTGCCACGGGCCTGTAGTCCTTAGGGTCGCTGGGGCGCGGCGTCTTCGGGACAGGGACGAGGCACGTAGTCCAACAGTACATAGTTCCACATCAGGGCTGCAGATCCGTTCCTTGACGGTGATGTGCGATGGATGGCACCAGCGGTGGTTGACGAGCACAGCGACCCCGCCGCCTCTGCTCTTCCCGCAGCTGGCGCGCTCTCTGTCGGCCCGTACATTCACCATTTTTAATGGTGAATGAAGCTTTTATTTGTCGATTCCTTCACATGTACAAGACAAACAAAGCATCGAAATTGGACCTGTCGCCCCGTCCGTACATTACAACATACAGAGAACAATATCACATGGGGAAGACAACACGGACCGGACAGGAAGGCAGCAGATAGAAATAAACAAAAAACAGCATCACATGAGGACAGGGGGAGGATGAAAAAAGACCCCAGACCAGACCCCAGACCAGACCCCAGACCAGACTCCTAACGGATGGAATAAGTTCACAAAACCCCTCTGAGCATCACCATGATGACTGTAATCCTCTGATACCACTGCTACTCTTTGATACTTAATACTGTATTACCGCCCAACTGTTATTATCACATAATTATTATTACATTATATTATTATTGTGCTACTTTTACTACTACATCATCTACTGCTCCGACTACTACCGCTCTACTAAAACTCTGGGTTCTACTACTTCTGCTGCTATCACTACCCCTGAATCTATTTGCAGGCTACAACTCCCCATCCCAATCTTTATTTCATATTCCCAACGTGCACACGAGCTACACACGGCATGTTTCAACAAAGCGCTGTATAATTAAAGACAGACTTTGGGACATGTCATTTATTTTGCAGAAGAAACCGAATCCACTTCTGACAATCCGCTGTATCACTTTGATATTGGAATAAATAAATTAGCACCACTTAGCCTCTCCTCCCCTGTCCTGGTCCATAATTCATTATAACTGTGGCCTTATATGTTTTTCTACTTTGTGATCGCCCGAGGAAAAGTGCACACGACGCTTTAACATGCGATTTAGCAAAGAGTTCAGTGTTATGTCGACTCCAGTGTGACGTAAGAAGTCACGGACCCACTAAAGGCATCAGAATGAAAAAACACTAAACTTAGATATAATACATGAATATGATGACTGTGCATTTCCGGAAGTAAAATCCACATTTTTCCTATGAGTTTTACGACTAAATAAAGAAACACAAGTTTGAGAGCTCAGGGCTCATCAGTGTGGTAACGACACTATAAGGACCACAAGATTTTATTTCTTTTTATATTTTTAAAACAATTACATGCAACTTTTACCTAAAATTCTGGTATATGGAATTCCAAACAGGGAAATATATCACATGTCGTAAAGAAGGATGACGTGTATATCATAAAAAATGTTCTAGCTGCGTCTAAAAATGACAAATTAATTATAAAAAGTTGGTTGGAACCAGATCCACCTGAGACTGGATCAGGATCGTGGAGAATATTTCAGGAAAGAATAACTTATAATCTTAAACTGAAAGGATGATGAACAATGGGAAAAGTGGATTTATAAATGACACCAGTAAAATAACGTTATACATTAATGTGTCTTAAATGCAGATTTGATTTGTTGTTGTTTTTTTACTTTATAAGCCACTACATTATTTAAACTTTTTCAAGATTTTTAAAATGTGTTTTGGACACCGACGTTATGAACCTTAGTTCCATCCATCTTCTCCCACTTTATCCAGCCCGGGGGCATCAGCCCAGTGCTCACAGCCCCGGAGCCCTGAGCCCCTCTGAGGAGCCACAGGAGGAGACGTCCTGGTCCCTGATGTTAGTTCAGGTGCTGCAGGTTTTGGGTTGATGGGGAAAACTGGAGCCTGGAGGAAACTCATCCAGAAATATACCATAGTGAAATATACCGTATGGTTTTTTTTGATCAGGACGACAGGAAGAGTCATTGGGCCAAATTTGAGAATATTCTGTAAAAGTAAAATGCAATATATATTTTATCTAATTTTTCGCCCCTCAGGCCTAAAAAACACTTTTATCTGTTAGAAATGTTGTGAAGTAATTGAATATGTATCAGGAATACATAGTGAAAGTACTCATTTTGAGTAAATCTATCCTGGTACAGTTTTTATGTTATGAACTTCTTTTCGATATTATTCCTAAAATAAACTCATTCAGGAAGTTTTCAAAAGCCCATTAAAAATGAATGGGAAAAAATATACAAGATTAGACTAGACTCCAAAGAATTATTCCATAAAGCACAATCAAAATGTTGTAAAAAAAATAAAATAAAATAAAATAAAATAATAATAATAATAATAAATACATAAAAAATAATGTATACATTAAAAAATAAAATAAAAATGCAGGAAGAATAGCAATGGCTGATAGAAATTCAAATAAACAAAGAAACTCTTGCTCTTTCTGACGGGAGTTTGCATCTCCTCCCTGTGTCACTGTGGCAGAGTGGTTATCCTGCCTCCACAGTTCGGAGGTTGTGGGTTAGATCCCTGATCTGTCTGAGTGGTGCATTTCCATAACTCTATGGTTGATGTTATGATGTGGAAAATTAGGATTAGTCCAATAGCACAACATTATCTTTATGATTGCGGGACAGGGCCGTGTTTGCATGTGGAGCAGCTCTGCTCACGTCCCGAATGTGAATCACTTAATATTACATAAATGTCAATGTTTTTTTATCATGCACGAGTAAGTCTGGCTGTCACGGACCACAGGGAAGCATATGGCATAAAGTGTGTGTGTGTGTGTGTGTGTGTATAGTGTGTGTGTGTGTGTGTGTATAGTGTGTGTGTGTGTGTGTGTATAGTGTGTGTGTAGTGTGTGTGTGTGTGTGTGTATAGTGTGTGCGTGTGTGTGTGCAGGAAGGGGGGGTCTGCACAGATGGATGATGGGTAGTGTTTCCATTAGTGCAAAGATCAGCCATGTTTGTCCACACGTTTGTGCTTATGATGCCGACACGATGAGGTTTATTTGTATTTATTTCAGTGTTTTAAACTGATAAATGCAGTGTTATACTTTGTTATACTTTGAAATAATCTTGCAACCCCCCAACTCCAGCCCAACTTTAAGAACCACTTCCTGAAATGGCAAAAGTAAATGTGTTTGGCTTCTGCTCAGACACAGGGAGTCACAGCGCCCCCTGTGGAGCCCTGGGGTTTATGCTCTCGTCTGGTGTTTGGGTCAATGTCTAAATTTTCTGTCCAGTTGCAGTTTCCTCAGTTAAAAGGTTCAAATTTCATAATAATTCAGCACATTTCTGTAGCACCTCTGACCTCCAGGGAACCAAATCATTTGTTCATAAATTATTCTGCATGTTTTTGTCCTTAAAGTGTTCAAATGTCATGTGGAGCGACCGTGCATCATGTGGTGCCACTAATAACAGCAGAATTCTGTGGCTGGAGTTTAATAACAGACAAAGTCGACTTGGGTGAACGGTTCTTTAGGCATTTTTCTTCATTTTCAGCATTTTCCAGGGCAGTAGTTTGTTCATGAAACACAAGCAGGTGACGTCATATTGGAGCAAAAGAAAATATCAAAATGCATTAAAAATCTAAAGAAACGCAGCAGTTTGTTTCTGTACACTTCATATTACTCACAACTTAGATTAAAATCCCAACATGGTTTAGAAAACAAAACTATTTTAAGGTTATTCTCGGTCGCACCACATGACATTTTACACTAAAAATGTTTAATATAAATGTTAAACACAGATAAACACAGATTTATGCTCCTGACTCTGGAAATATGTGAAAAAGTTCAATAGAAACTATTATTTTTTTATATTTTAAAATGTGCCTGTTGAAAATCCTTAGACGTCATTACCCCATATTTGTGTCTGACCTTTAGTAAACAAAACTCAATTAAGCTCAACATAACATGTGTGACACATGAGGCCCGTTACTCAGACACTACAAGTCCAGACGTGAACTTTGGTTCTGAGTGTGTGACCCCAGTAATTACAGAAATATGAACCATAAACTAGGTCAGCAAATCTGCAATGTGACACTGAACAGCAAATAAAACCTGTCCTCCTGCTCAGTGTTAAACTCACTCAATCAAACTTTATTTATAGACCGCTTTTCATACAAAAATGCAACACAAAGATCTTTACAGTGATTAAAAAAGAGCAATTTGACATTAAACAGGTGAATTTTGAGATTCTCTTTTTTTCAACCAACTGAACTATGAGTCTTGAAATGACCATCTGTGACATGACGACATCTTCTTTTCTACTAACTGAATCTGGAAACTACACAAACTATCTGGAAACTATCTCCATTTAAACACAATCCACAACATGAGGGTAACAGACCAGAAGACACAAAGCAGCAAAACACGAGGATAAAGGAGGAGGAAACGCCCCGTCTGCGACAGCAGCACAAACACAGTACGAACAAACGGGAGGGCAGGTGGAGCAGCTGGAACAGCCCCGTCCACCAGGCCACTGCTTTTACTGCTCACTTTATGTGTTTATTTGTGTATTTCTTTACTTCTCTGGAGCCCATGAGCTGAAAGCTGCATTCAGCTCGTCTTCCTGGGTCCATTCAAATCAAAAATCACATCTCACACAAAGCAGGTGATTTTCATTTCATTTACAGCATAAACAATGTTGTAAAATGTCCATCCAAACACACCAATAGCACATTACATTTAACACATGGCACTTTAGTTTATTTTGGAATAATACTTTGTTTTTGAGCTCACAAATGTAGAAATTGCTCTGTACAGAACGGTTTTCTTCATGAAATTAGATTTAGGAAATGGAGTTTTTATATGTCCACTTGTTGCTCTTCTGGTGCTGTGGTCGTGCACTGAGTCACAGAAAACAGTTTGATTAGAAAAGAGGCATTTTAAAGTCCAGTACATGATATCTGATTGTGCCCAGTGTAAGTTGGATTCTTTGATTTAAACTGAGCCAAAGTGGAAAACGTTTAATTTCTCCTGGTTCTAACTGAAGTCCTGCTGCTTTGTCCTGGGCCACTTGTAGTTCAGCTAAATCTTTGTGTGATGCAGAAAACCAGAACAATACGACAGACAGCAGAAAAGACTTGGTGATTATTTCTAAAGTGTCACGTTGAACATATTGAAGCATTTTTTTGTAATAGCGACAACTTCAGCTCACTGCTTCACCTGCCCCGGCACAGATCAGGTGTGATTAACAGAGTGGAGGAGGGAGAGGCGTTTCTGGACCTCGGTGATCGGGTGTCGTGTGTTTGCGGTCCTGTTTCTGGACCTCGGTGATCGGGTGTCGTGTGTTTGCGGTCGTGTTTCTGGACCTCGGTGATCGGGTGTCGTGTGTTTGCGGTCGTGTTTCTGGACCTCGGTGATCGGGTGTCGTGTGTTTGCGGTCGTGTTTCTGGACCTCGGTGATCGGGTGTCGTGTGTTTTGCGGTCGTGTTTCTGGACCTCGGTGATCGGGTGTCGTGTGTTTGCGGTCGTGTTTCTGGACCTCGGTGATCGGGTGTCGTGTGTTTGCGGTCGTGTTTCTGGACCTCGGTGATCGGGTGTCGTGTGTTTGCGGTCGTGTTTCTGGACCTCGGTGATCGGGTGTCGTGTGTTTGCGGTCGTGTTTCTGGACCTCGGTGATCGGGTGTCGTGTGTTTGCGGTCGTGTTTCTGGACCTCGGTGATCGGGTGTCGTGTGTTTGCGGTCGTGTTTCTGGACCTCGGTGATCGGGTGTCGTGTGTTTGCGGTCGTGTTTCTGGACCTCGGTGATCGGGTGTCGTGTGTTTGCGGTCGTGTTTCTGGACCTCGGTGATCGGGTGTCGTGTGTTTGCGGTCGTGTTTCTGGACCTCGGTGATCGGGTGTCGTGTGTTTGCGGTCGTGTTTCTGGACCTCGGTGATCGGGTGTCGTGTGTTTGCGGTCGTGGTTTCTGGACCTCGGTGATCGGGTGTCGTGTGTTTGCGGTCGTGTTTCTGGACCTCGGTGATCGGGTGTCGTGTGTTTGCGGTCGTGTTTCTGGACCTCGGTGATCGGGTGTCGTGTGTTTGCGGTCGTGTTTCTGGACCTCGGTGATCGGGTGTCGTGTGTTTGCGGTCGTGTTTCTGGACCTCGGTGATCGGGTGTCGTGTGTTTGCGGTCGTGTTTCTGGACCTCGGTGATCGGGTGTCGTGTGTTTGCGGTCGTGTTTCTGGACCTCGGTGATCGGGTGTCGTGTGTTTGCGGTCGTGTTTCTGGACCTCGGTGATCGGGTGTCGTGTGTTTGCGGTCGTGTTTCTGGACCTCGGTGATCGGGTGTCGTGTGTTTGCGGTCGTGTTTCTGGACCTCGGTGATCGGGTGTCGTGTGTTTGCGGTCGTGTTTCTGGACCTCGGTGATCGGGTGTCGTGTGTTTGCGGTCGTGTTTCTGGACCTCGGTGATCGGGTGTCGTGTGTTTGCGGTCGTGTTTCTGGACCTCGGTGATCGGGTGTCGTGTGTTTGCGGTCGTGTTTCTGGACCTCGGTGATCGGGTGTCGTGTGTTTGCGGTCGTGTTTCTGGACCTCGGTGATCGGGTGTCGTGTGTTTGCGGTCGTGTTTCTGGACCTCGGTGATCGGGTGTCGTGTGTTTGCGGTCGTGTTTCTGGACCTCGGTGATCGGGTGTCGTGTGTTTGCGGTCGTGTTTCTGGACCTCGGTGATCGGGTGTCGTGTGTTTGCGGTCGTGTTTCTGGACCTCGGTGATCGGGTGTCGTGTGTTTGCGGTCGCGTTTCTGGACCTCGGTGATCGGGTGTCGTGTGTTTGCGGTCGTGTTTCTGGACCTCGGTGATCGGGTGTCGTGTGTTTGCGGTCGTGTTTCTGGACCTCGGTGATCGGGTGTCGTGTGTTTGCGGTCGTGTTTCTGGACCTCGGTGATCGGGTGTCGTGTGTTTGCGGTCGTGTTTCTGGACCTCGGTGATCGGGTGTCGTGTGTTTGCGGTCGTGTTTCTGGACCTCGGTGATCGGGTGTCGTGTGTTTGCGGTCGTGTTTCTGGACCTCGGTGATCGGGTGTCGTGTGTTTGCGGTCGTGTTTCTGGACCTCGGTGATCGGGTGTCGTGTGTTTGCGGTCGTGTTTCTGGACCGTGGTGATCGGGTGTCGTGTGTTTGCGGTCGTGTTTCTGGACCTCGGTGATCGGGTGTTGTGTGTTTGCGGTCGTGTTTCTGGACCGAGGTGATCGGGTGTGTCGTGCGGTCGTGTTTCTGGACCTCGGTGATCGGGTGTTGTGTGTTTGCGGTCGTGTTTCTGGACCGTGGTGATCGGGTGTCGTTTGTTTGCGGTCGTGTTTCTGGACCTCGGTGATCGGGTGTCGTTTGTTTGCAGTCGGCTACACCATGAACGACCTGATCTTCGAGTGGCAGGAGAACGGCCCAGTGCAGGTGGCAGAAGGACTCACTCTGCCCCAGTTCATCCTGAAGGACGAGTCCGACCTGCGATACTGCACCAAGCACTACAACACAGGTACTACTACTGCAGAAAGTACTACAACACAGGTACTACTACTGCACCAAGCACTACAACACAGGTACTACTACTGCAAAAAGTACTACAACACAGGTTCTACTACTGCAGAAAGTACTACAACACAGGTACTACTACTGCAGAAAGTACTACAACACAGGTACTACTACTGCAGAAAGTACTACAACACAGGTACTACTACTGCAGAAAGTACTACAACACAGGTACTACTACTGCAGAAAGTACTACAACACAGGTACTACTACTGCAGAAAGTACTACAACACAGGTACTACTACTGCAGAAAGTACTACAACACAGGTACTACTACTGCAGAAAGTACTACAACACAGGTACTACTACTGCAGAAAGTACTACAACACAGGTACTACTACTGCAGAAAGTACTACAACACAGGTACTACTACTGCATAAAGTGCTACAACACAGGTACTACTACTGCAGAAAGTACTACAACACAGGTACTACTACTGCAGAAAGTACTACAACACAGGTACTACTACTGCAGAAAGTACTACAACACAGGTACTACTACTGCAGAAAGTACTACAACACAGGTACTACTACTGCATAAAGTACTACAACACAGGTACTACTACTGCAGAAAGTACTACAACACAGGTACTACTACTGCAGAAAGTACTACAACACAGGTACTACTACTGCAGAAAGTACTACAACACAGGTACTACTACTGCAGAAAGTACTACAACACAGGTACTACTACTGCAGAAAGCACTACAACACAGGTACTACTACTGCAGAAAGTACTACAACACAGGTACTACTACTGCAGAAAGTACTACAACACAGGTACTACTACTGCAGAAAGTACTACAACACAGGTACTACTACTGCAGAAAGTACTACAACACAGGTACTACTACTGCACCAAGCACTACAACACAGGTACTACTACTGCAGAAAGTACTACAACACAGGTACTACTACTGCAGAAAGTACTACAACACAGGTACTACTACTGCAGAAAGTACTACAACACAGGTACTACTACTGCAGAAAGTACTACAACACAGGTACTACTACTGCACCAAGCACTACAACACAGGTACTACTACTGCAAAAAGTACTACAACACAGGTACTACTACTGCAGAAGGTACTACAACACAGGTACTACTACTGCAGAAAGTACTACAACACAGGTACTACTACTGCAGAAAGTACTACAACACAGGTACTACTACTGCAGAAAGTACTACAACACAGGTACTACTACTGCAGAAAGTACTACAACACAGGTACTACTACTGCAGAAAGTACTACAACACAGGTACTACTACTGCAGAAAGTACTACAACACAGGTACTACTACTGCACCAAGCACTACAACACAGGTACTACTACTGCAAAAAGTACTACAACACAGGTACTACTACTGCACCAAGCACTACAACACAGGTACTACTACTGCAAAAAGTACTACAACACAGGTACTACTACTGCAAAAAGTACTACAACACAGCTACTACTACTGCAGAAAGTACTACAACACAGGTACTACTACTGCAGAAATTACTACAACACAGGTTCTACTACTGCAGAAAGTACTACAACACAGGTACTACTACTGCAGAAAGTACTACAACACAGGTACTACTACTGCAAAAAGTACTACAACACAGGTACTACTACTGCAGAAAGTACTACAACACAGGTACTACTACTGCAGTAAGTACTTTTACTGCAGAAAGTACTTTTACTGCAGTAAGTACTTTTACTGCAGAAAGTACTTTTACTGCAGTAAAAGTACTTTTACTGCAGTAAGTACTTTTACTGCAGTAAGTACTTTTGCTGCAGTAAGTACTTTTACTGCAGTAAAAGTACTTTTACTGCAGTAAGTACTTTTACTGCAGTAAGTACTTTTACTGCAGTAAGTACTTTTGCTGCAGTAAGTACTTTTACTGCAGTAAAAGTACTTTTACTGCAGTAAGTACTTTTACTGCAGTAAAAGTACTTTTACTGCAGTAAGTACAGTACAAGTGCAGAATAGTTGAACAGTTGTTAAATCTGGTGCTGTTAGTTTCAGACTTTTTATTCAAACGGCTAAAGGCAAAATCACCAAAATAACCGACACTGAACAGGTGAGAGACACTGGCACTTTTCATCAACAAGAGAGAAACAGGTGCAGGAGAGAAGGAGGGAAGAGAGAGGAGGGAGGGAAGAGAGAGGGAAGAGAGAGGGAAGAGAGAGGGAAGAGGGAGGGAAGAGAGAGGGAAGAGAGAAGGAAGAGAGAGGGAAGAGGGAGGGAGGAGGGAAGAGGGAGGGAAGAGAGAAGGAAGAGAGAGGGAAGAGACAGGGAAGAGAGAGGCAAGAGAGAAGGAAGAGAGAGGGAAGAGGGAGGGAAGAGAGAGGGAGGAGAGAGGGAGGAGAGAGGGAGGGAAGAGAGAGGGAAGAGAGAGGGAGGGAAGAGAGAGGGAAGAGAGAGGGAGGGAAGAGAGAGGGAAGAGAGAGGAAAGAGAGAGGGAGGGAAGAGGGAGGGAGGGAGGGATGGAAGAGGGAGGGAGGGAAGAGGGAGAGAAGTAGGGAGGAAGAGGAGGAGGGAGGGCGAGAGGGAAGGAAAGAAAGAAGGAGACAGCCAAAGAATAAAGAGGGAGATAAAACAGGTTCAAAAGAGAAAAGAGCGAGGATGGAGTGAGAGAAAGAGCAGAAAGAGGGAGGCAAAGAGAAAGAGGGTGAGAGGTCTGGTCCCTCGTGTCTCTCTGAAAATAGAACAAAGTTAGAAGAAAAAAACGACTCCAGCTAAGGTAGATCTCCTGAGATGAGGCTGGGTCCTGGGTCCTGGGTCCTGGGTCCTGGGCCCTGGGTCCTGGGTCCTGGGTGCTGGGTCCTGGGTCCTGGGTCCTGGGTCCTGGGTCCTGGGTCCTGGGTCCTGGGTCCTGGGTCCTGGGTCCTGGGCCCTGGGTCCTGGGTCCTGGGTCCTGGGTCCTGGGTGCTGGGTCCTGGGTCCTGGGTCCTGGGCCCTGGGTCCTGGGTCCTGGGTCCTGGGCCCTGGGTCCTGGGCCCTGGGCCCTGGGCCCTGGGTCCTGGGTCCTGGGCCCTGGGTCCGGGGTCCTGGGTCCTGGGTCCTGGGTCCTGGGTCCTGGGTCCTGGGTCCTGGGTCCTGGGCCCTGGGCGCTGGGTCCTGGGTCCTGGGTCCTGGGTCCTGGGTCCTGGGTCCTGGGTCCTGGGCCCTGGGTCCTGGGCCCTGGGTCCTGGGCCCTGGGTCCTGGGTGCTGGGTGCTGGGTGCTGGGTCCTGGGTCCTGGGTGCTGGGTCCTGGGTCCTGGGTGCTGGGTCCTGGGTCCTGGGTGCTGGGTCCTGGGCCCTGGGTCCTGGGTGCTGGGTCCTGGGTCCTGGGTCCTGGGTCCTGGGCCCTGGGTCCTGGGCCCTGGGTCCTGGGCCCTGGGTCCTGGGTGCTGCGCTCAGGCACAGGAATGGGTCAAATGCACAGGACCCGTTAAAGTGTTTTACCATCACCCACTCACCCACTGCTGCCACAGTACGACCTCCATATCTAAAACTACAGATATGCCACAGGGTTGATGGGGGTTTAACGATATCCAAGTCTCACGATACGATATCATCACAGTACAAACCTCACGGTACGATATTTATCCCTGCGATATCGTGGGAAAGTTCACGATATTACGATATTCTACAGAAGAACAGACTGACTCTAAAACGCTTCAGTCATTTGGTGCAACATTTATTGTCATTAGGGACGAAATCCAAATCTCTGTTCGATATTTTCACCATAAACATCTCACTGAACCAGATTTATTCCAATATAAAACTGTGAATCTGTGACTTTTTCCTCTAAAAATGCTTCACAGACTTAATCCACAGAATGAAGATGTAAAAGTGCTTAGAACAGTTATTTCTTCATGTCGTCTGCACTGAAACGGAGCAAAGGATCATGGTCTATGTAGTTCCCTCTGTGTTTTAGCTATTTCTGCATCAGAACTGTTCATTTAAGCAAAGACACTTGGGATTCGATATATTGTGATGGTCACGATATTATTGTGAGACCTTTGACGATACGATATCACCAGATTTCAGTTATTGTTACATCCCTAATAACTGATACTAAAACTAGTATCTAAAGTAGATACTAAAAAGTCATATTAACAGGAGTGAACCTTTCCTGAAGCTTTAGGACGATCTTGAGCTGTGTCAGAACAAGTATAAGAGCTCAGAGACTAGCACACGCCCAGGGACCAATCAGGAAACTACTTTCACAGATATAAAACCATTTAGTCATAAGTGGCAAAGGAAAAAAACATAACTCAACTAAATGAGAATATAGAAAACAGAACAAAAATGAAAATGTGTCTGAACTTTTCCCTGGCAGATATGATAGTTGTTCTTTTTGGTATGGAGATGTTCAAATGTGTATCTGTTTTCAGTGTTTTAGTCGTGTGTTTTCGTAGTAAGTTCCTGAGTACAGGTTTTTAGTTTCACCCTCACATGTCTGTGGCCCTTCTCAGGTAAATTCACCTGTATTGAGGTGCGTTTCCACCTGGAGCGTCAGATGGGGTATTACCTGATCCAGATGTACATCCCGTCTCTGCTCATCGTCATCCTGTCCTGGGTCTCCTTCTGGATCAACATGGACGCCGCTCCGGCTCGTGTGGCGCTCGGCATCACCACGGTGCTCACCATGACCACGCAGAGCTCCGGGTCCCGCACCTCCCTGCCCAAGGTAACACCACTGCTGCACCGAGGCTGAGGTTTGGGACTTTCCTTTATCTCGTTTGTGACAGTGATCCAAAGGCTGTTATACAGTTTCCAGAGCCTCTGACAGGTTAGAAGACTCATTTCCATCACTGTTACCGAGTAAAATTCCTCTAATGTACAGAAATGATTCTTTGACAATTAAAAATAGAAGAAAGCCCCTTTATTTTGTTGAATTAGTGTTTAAAGTATCTGAAAAAATTGTTTCTTGAGTGTAAATCGTGACAAACGTTCTCCATAGCAAACACTGCAAAAAAGGCCTATCAAATATAAGAAAAAAATACCAATTTGGAGGTAAAAATGTCCTATTTTAAGTGAAATTTTCTGCCAGTGCAGTAAGAAATTTGCACTTATCAAGTTTTCTTAAAACAAGACAAGATCTTGTTCTAAGCAGAAAACACGAGTTTCAAGTATTTATGGACAGATTTTTCCCCTTATTGGTTTGAGGAGGAAGTTAAAGAGGCTTAACCTGGACTGAGTTAATATAAAAAGTGCTTAGAATAAGTTGTAATATCGAGATAAGATAAATCAGGATGAATTGATCTTTTCTCGGCGGCACGGTGGCTGAGTGGCAACACTCAGGCCTCACAGCAAGAAGGTTGCGGGTTTGATCCCCGGGTCACCCGGGCCTTTCTGTGTGGAGTTTGCATGTTCCTCCCCGTGTCTGGATGGGTTTCCTCCGGGTGCTCCGGTTTCCCCCATCAACCTAAAACATGCAGCACCTGAACTAACATCAAGGACCATGTTGTCCACCCTCCTGTGGGCTCCACCTGCAGAGGGGTTCATAGGGGGTCAGGTGCTATGAGTATTGGGCAGCAAACTGTCCCCGCGACCCAGCCGGATTAAGCGGGAGAAGATGGATGGATGATCTTTTAAGATGAATCTGCTTAATTCAAGTCAGTTTAACTATGCTAGAAAATCCTTTTTGCAGTGTAATGTCGCATCATGTGTTTGAGCTCCACTTTATTTCTACAGCACATTTCATAAACAAAAGAGTTTCCAAAGTGCTGCACAATAGAAATAAAAAATAAAGCTCTAGTTTCCTCCACTAGTCCTGGTAAAAATAAATAAAACTAGTCAAATCAAATAAGAGCCAGAATGTACAGAATGTACAGAAAATAATAAACAGGCTGTTAGGCCAGGATGGCTCGAGGTGCTGCACAGTAACAAGTAAATGATGGTTAAAAGTGGTTTTACCGGGAATGTGGAGAAAACAGGAGAATGGAGGGGTCTTGGAAAAAAGTCAAAACTGGTATTTTATTTTTAAATAAAGTATTGAAAATACTGCAAGAAAAAGTAAAAGTCGCTGCAGCACGAGGACCCGCCGGCCACAGAACGACGGCTCCGGCTGACGCTCTCTTCCCAGGTGCAGCGAATCAGAAAAGTAAGGAGGGAAAAACACTATGGGGCAAAGGCCGGAACAAAGGTAAAATAAAAGCATTAAAATAAATAAAAGACACAGACGACCAAACAACTCATGTGGTGTTAAAAGCCAGAGAGTAAAAGTGGGTCTGAACTCTCTTTACTTTTCAATATATTTTCCCACTTTCCTTTGCATGTTGCTTCTTGGTTGATGTAAAACTATAATTTATATTTGTAATGGTTATAATCCCACCAAAATAATCCGTTTTTTGAATGAATCTGATAGATTAAGGTGAATGAGCAGGATTAGGATGACTGGGACTTGTGCAGCGCTCTGTAATTTATATGATTTAAATGTGTCTAATTACAGTTACAGGCGACACAGTTACAGGCGAGAATTACAGACACAATTACATCTTTACATTTGTGGCTGTACCAGGAGCAGAACTGCTCCTGGATCCAGGTCTTGGTCTGAACTGTTACTGAGGATTTGACCTGTTGGGTTATTTGACACTGGAAAAAATAATATCCAGGTGA
>CM068353.1:45019915-45044915 GCA_034769755.1 Odontamblyopus lacepedii | reverse complement strand
GCTCTAAACCAGGTCTAAACCAGCTCTAAACCAGCTCTAAACCAGCTCTAAACCAGGTCTAAACCAGCTCTAAACCAGCTCTGAACCAGCTCTAAACCAGCTCTAAACCAGCTCTAAACCAGGTCTAAACCAGCTCTAAACCAGCTCTAAACCAGCTCTAAACCAGGTCTAAACCAGCTCTAAACCAGCTCTAAACCAGCTCTAAACCAGCTCTAAACCAGGTCTAAACCAGGTCTAAACCAGGTCTAAACCAGCTCTAAACCAGCTCTAAACCAGCTCTAAACCAGGTCTAAACCAGCTCTAAACCAGCTCTAAACCAGGTCTAAACCAGGTCTAAACCAGCTCTAAACCAGGTCTAAACCAGCTCTAAACCAGCTCTAAACCAGGTCTAAACCAGGTCTAAACCAGCTCTAAACCAGCTCTAAACCAGGTCTAAACCAGCTCTAAACCAGGTCTAAACCAGCTCTAAACCAGCTCTAAACCAGCTCTAAACCAGCTCTAAACCAGCTCTAAACCAGGACTAAACCAGCTCTAAACCAGGTCTAAACCAGCTCTAAACCAGCTCTAAACCAGCTCTAAACCAGCTCTAAACCAGCTCTAAACCAGCTCTAAACCAGGACTAAACCAGCTCTAAACCAGGTCTAAACCAGGTCTAAACCAGGTCTAAACCAGGTCTAAACCAGCTCTAAACCAGCTCTAAACCAGCTCTAAACCAGGTCTAAACCAGCTCTAAACCAGCTCTAAACCAGGTCTAAACCAGGTCTAAACCAGCTCTAAACCAGGTCTAAACCAGCTCTAAACCAGCTCTAAACCAGGTCTAAACCAGGTCTAAACCAGCTCTAAACCAGCTCTAAACCAGCTCTAAACCAGGTCTAAACCAGCTCTAAACCAGGTCTAAACCAGCTCTAAACCAGCTCTAAACCAGGTCTAAACCAGCTCTAAACCAGGACTAAACCAGGACTAAACCAGCTCTAAACCAGCTCTAAACCAGCTCTAAACCAGGTCTAAACCAGCTCTAAACCAGCTCTAAACCAGGTCTAAACCAGGTCTAAACCAGCTCTAAACCAGCTCTAAACCAGCTCTAAACCAGGTCTAAACCAGCTCTAAACCAGGACTAAACCAGGACTAAACCAGCTCTAAACCAGCTCTAAACCAGGTCTAAACCAGCTCTAAACCAGCTCTAAACCAGGTCTAAACCAGGTCTAAACCAGGTCTAAACCAGCTCTAAACCAGGTCTAAACCAGCTCTAAACCAGGACTAAACCAGGACTAAACCAGCTCTAAACCAGCTCTAAACCAGGTCTAAACCAGGTCTAAACCAGGACTAAACCAGGACTAAACCAGCTCTAAACCAGCTCTAAACCAGGTCTAAACCAGCTCTAAACCAGCTCTAAACCAGGTCTAAACCAGCTCTAAACCAGGTCTAAACCAGCTCTAAACCAGGACTAAACCAGGACTAAACCAGCTCTAAACCAGCTCTAAACCAGCTCTAAACCAGGACTAAACCAGCTCTAAACCAGGACTAAACCAGGACTAAACCAGCTCTAAACCAGCTCTAAACCAGGTCTAAACCAGGTCTAAACCAGCTCTAAACCAGCTCTAAACCAGGTCTAAACCAGGTCTAAACCAGGTCTAAACCAGCTCTAAACCAGGTCTAAACCAGGACTAAACCAGCTCTAAACCAGCTCTAAACCAGCTCTAAACCAGGTCTAAACCAGCTCTAAACCAGGACTAAACCAGGACTAAACCAGCTCTAAACCAGCTCTAAACCAGGTCTAAACCAGGTCTAAACCAGCTCTAAACCAGCTCTAAACCAGGTCTAAACCAGGTCTAAACCAGCTCTAAACCAGCTCTAAACCAGGACTAAACCAGCTCTAAACCAGGACTAAACCAGGACTAAACCAGCTCTAAACCAGCTCTAAACCAGGTCTAAACCAGGTCTAAACCAGCTCTAAACCAGCTCTAAACCAGGTCTAAACCAGGTCTAAACCAGGTCTAAACCAGCTCTAAACCAGGTCTAAACCAGGACTAAACCAGGTCTAAACCAGCTCTAAACCAGGACTAAACCAGCTCTAAACCAGCTCTAAACCAGGTCTAAACCAGGTCTAAACCAGGTCTAAACCAGCTCTAAACCAGGTCTAAACCAGCTCTAAACCAGCTCTAAACCAGGACTAAACCAGGACTAAACCAGCTCTAAACCAGCTCTAAACCAGGTCTAAACCAGGTCTAAACGAGGACTAAACCAGGACTAAACCAGCTCTAAACCAGCTCTAAACCAGGTCTAAACCAGCTCTAAACCAGCTCTAAACCAGCTCTAAACCAGCTCTAAACCAGGTCTAAACCAGGTCTAAACCAGCTCTAAACCAGGTCTAAACCAGCTCTAAACCAGGACTAAACCAGGACTAAACCAGCTCTAAACCAGCTCTAAACCAGGTCTAAACCAGCTCTAAACCAGGACTAAACCAGGACTAAACCAGCTCTAAACCAGCTCTAAACCAGGTCTAAACCAGCTCTAAACCAGCTCTAAACCAGGTCTAAACCAGGTCTAAACCAGGTCTAAACCAGCTCTAAACCAGGTCTAAACCAGCTCTAAACCAGGACTAAACCAGGACTAAACCAGCTCTAAACCAGCTCTAAACCAGGTCTAAACCAGGTCTAAACCAGCTCTAAACCAGCTCTAAACCAGGTCTAAATCAGCTCTAAACCAGGTCTAAACCAGGTCTAAACCAGGTCTAAACCAGGTCTAAACCAGCTCTAAACCAGGACTAAACCAGGTCTAAACCAGGTCTAAACCAGCTCTAAACCAGCTCTAAACCAGGTCTAAACCAGGTCTAAACCAGCTCTAAACCAGCTCTAAACCAGGTCTAAACCAGGTCTAAACCAGCTCTAAACCAGCTCTAAACCAGCTCTAAACCAGCTCTAAACCAGGTCTAAACCAGGTCTAAACCAGGTCTAAACCAGGTCTAAACCAGCTCTAAACCAGGACTAAACCAGGACTAAACCAGCTCTAAACCAGCTCTAAACCAGGTCTAAACCAGCTCTAAACCAGGACTAAACCAGGACTAAACCAGCTCTAAACCAGCTCTAAACCAGGTCTAAACCAGCTCTAAACCAGCTCTAAACCAGGTCTAAACCAGGTCTAAACCAGGTCTAAACCAGCTCTAAACCAGGTCTAAACCAGCTCTAAACCAGGTCTAAACCAGGTCTAAACCAGCTCTAAACCAGCTCTAAACCAGCTCTAAACCAGGTCTAAACCAGCTCTAAACCAGCTCTAAACCAGGTCTAAACCAGCTCTAAACCAGGTCTAAACCAGCTCTAAACCAGCTCTAAACCAGCTCTAAACCAGCTCTAAACCAGCTCTAAACCAGCTCTAAACCAGGTCTAAACCAGGTCTAAACCAGCTCTAAACCAGGTCTAAACCAGCTCTAAACCAGGACTAAACCAGGACTAAACCAGCTCTAAACCAGCTCTAAACCAGGTCTAAACCAGCTCTAAACCAGGACTAAACCAGGACTAAACCAGCTCTAAACCAGCTCTAAACCAGGTCTAAACCAGCTCTAAACCAGCTCTAAACCAGGTCTAAACCAGGTCTAAACCAGGTCTAAACCAGCTCTAAACCAGGTCTAAACCAGCTCTAAACCAGGACTAAACCAGGACTAAACCAGCTCTAAACCAGCTCTAAACCAGCTCTAAACCAGGTCTAAACCAGCTCTAAACCAGCTCTAAACCAGGTCTAAATCAGCTCTAAACCAGGTCTAAACCAGGTCTAAACCAGGTCTAAACCAGGTCTAAACCAGCTCTAAACCAGGACTAAACCAGGTCTAAACCAGGTCTAAACCAGCTCTAAACCAGCTCTAAACCAGGTCTAAATCAGCTCTAAACCAGGTCTAAACCAGGTCTAAACCAGGTCTAAACCAGGTCTAAACCAGCTCTAAACCAGGACTAAACCAGGTCTAAACCAGGTCTAAACCAGCTCTAAACCAGGTCTAAACCAGCTCTAAACCAGGTCTAAACCAGCTCTAAACCAGGTCTAAACCAGCTCTAAACCAGGTCTAAACCAGGTCTAAACCAGCTCTAAACCAGCTCTAAACCAGGTCTAAACCAGGTCTAACCCAGCCCTAAACAGCTCTCACCCTTTGCCTCTCACTGCAGGTGTCGTACGTGAAGGCCATAGACATCTGGATGGCCGTTTGCCTGTTGTTCGTCTTCTCCGCTCTGCTCGAATACGCTGCGGTGAACTTCGTATCGAGACAACACAAAGAACTACTGCGATTCAGACGCCATCACAAACCCAAGGCCAAGGTACAGACACACAATTTAACACATACAAAAAATCCTAATCAGGTGCACAGCTGAAAACAGGTAGATGAATCTCTATTAGAAAGGTCAGAATTAACAAATCACAAATGTTTCAAAATGTTATGTTAAATATGAAGTGAGGCCTGCTGCTCGAAGCAGCAAACACAGAGAGCTCCTCCTGAACAATCCTGACACCTGGTGGTCACTTACAAAATTACATCTACAGCTCTGGAAAAAAATAACAGACCACTGCATTTTTTTTCTGGAATCAGCGTCTCTACATGTGCGACAGCCGTTTTATTCCAGCACAAACACACTTCCTTCTGCTTCATGAGGCTCTGATGAGGAGATCGTCTGAACTAAACCTGATTTAAGGAGGAAAAGGAGAAAAAACACTGTGTTTAGAAGTAAAACCATGTTAAAACTACACTGAGTGGAGGCTTCTCCTGCTCAAATGACACAATTTCAGGCTTGAGCTGGAAAATACAATCTTATGGCCAGGATCGTGCGACGGCTGAACTCTTCCTCAGTTAAAACATTAGTATTGTGTTCAGTTCATCTTTATTCTGGACTCATGGTCCATTTTTAAAACAAACGATGACAGTGACAATACAAAACAAACATTTATATTTTGAAAAGAGCCGCACCAGTGTCTCCACAGACTGGACTGATCTTATTGCACTGAATCTCATATTTGTGAGTCACATTATTATTTCAGTGTCCGATTTGTTGAGTCTGCAGATAAAACTGTACATTAAAGTTCTTAGAGGCTGCAGACTGTTCACTCTGCAGTAACAAACATCTACTGTGTTAAAACGAATATGATTTTGTTTTCTTCGCATTATTTGAGGTGTGAAAACATTTAATCTTGTTTGTTATTTTGACCATTTGTCATTTTAAATAATAAATAAATGCTCTAAATGACAATATTTTTGTTTGGAATTTGGGAGAAATGTTGTCAGTAGTTTATAGAATGAATCAAAAACGTTAATTTTACTCAAACACAAACCTATAAGTAGTAAAATCAGAGAAACAGATCATTTTGCAGTGTGTTTTTCCAGAGCTGTGCACAGATGTGGTACAGATGTGTGGTTAAACATGTGATGAGAAGATTTGGTTTAATGGTTTAAAGTGAGTTGTGCATGTGAAGTGTCCATGATAAACCTCTGCATGTATCTGTCTGCCGTCCTGCACCGTCTGAGGATGAGCCTCTGCATGAGCCCCGTTCAGTCAACGTGAAACTCATATTAAGCCACTGAAAATGTCACTTTGTAAAACACAAAGTTTTTCAGTTGTAAGATTTAGACGGGTGAAAAGCCAGAAAACGAATATGAAGATTTCCTCAGATTGGGTCCTGATTTATATTTATAAAGCCTTGAAATCCAATTGTCACTCACCAAAATCGCATATTATTCTTATAGTATTAAGTCGCATTCTGAAAACCTGTGTAATCCTCGACACAGCAGAAGTTGACTGAAAGGCTGGCGTGACTTTCTCATGTCTCTGTGTGTAATCAGTGTTTATATCTGTGCTCTGTGTTTTTGCCTGTGGGTGCATGATGCTGGTGCTAGTCCGGCCCGGGGGCTGTAGACCCAGAGGAGTTGGCTGAGTCCCTGAGGAGAGTCACCAACAATGGGCACAGGGCCTCAGAGCCTCTGTACGGGTCTATGGGCAATCTGTACTCCAGCCACCCTCCTGTACCACCAACGCAACCGGCCGCACAGCCACAAGTACCACAAGTACCACAAGTACCACAAGTACCACAAGTACCACAAGTACCACAAGTACCACAAGTACCTCAAGTACCTCAGCTCCAGCACAGGGTAAAGACCAGGACTATGAGCCGTGCTTGTACTTGTGTGGAGTGTCACATGTTTGTTTGCCTGCATGAGAATGTTGCTTCTATTTGCCTATTTTGCATTCACTTCACTCTCTGTAGTGTTTTCTGCCTGTTGTGTTAAGTTTGTAAAGTGATTTCAAATTGACTGATGACAACAGATCCACTTTAGTGCTGTTTAAAGGGCCAAAGGTTTTCAGGAATCCACAGTGTTTAGACATTTACACAGCAGTGAGTCAATGGGTTTATTTATTCCAAGCTCCAGTGAAATGTGTTCAGGTTCATAAAGACCCCCCCCCCCCGGGTTCTGTGCTAAAGTGTCTTCACCGTCGCTGTTGTAATTACACAGGAAACACAGTGAAACAGGCGCGGCGCCACCTGGAGGCAGTGCAGTGATATGAGCGGAGAGAAAATAGTACCAAGAGATTATGAGCTCTGACTTTTTCCCCGTTCACGTTTTGTCGCACAAATGTATAATTTTTTAACATATACGTGACTTTCGTGACCTCAGCCGACTGGACACTTTCCTCAGCACCGACACCGGGAAGAACTCGGCTCAGACGCTGTCGGGAGGAAAGTCAGTGCTGATGCGACTCTGCTGACGGAGACGAACAGATTTGTGCCACAAAACCCAAACTTTCCCTTTAACGTTCAGTTAGTTATTTCAGACCCGCACATACAGCTCACATAGAACAATACAGACGAGGAGACTAATACACATGGTTAGAAAAGGGGATGGATGAAGCAGAACTTTTCCCCTCAGCTCTGAAGGGCTTTAGGCTAATGTAGAGCTCTTTCTTACCCTGAACACAAAACTTCTCTAATCTTTTATAACACATAAAATCTTCTCCACTGTTTCCCTTCAGGAGGCAGAGATCCAGGAGAGCAGATTGGCCATTACATCCACTCCGAGCTCCACCAAAGACCCCAAGACCTCCTTAAACCACACCCTGAGCTCCTCCACAAACCCAGGGCCAGAGCCAGGGCCCAACGGGGCCCCCGCACCCACCGCACCCGCCACAGGGGGGCGCAGCACAGAAGAGATGAGGAAACTCTTCATCGACCGAGCCAAAAAGATAGACACAGTATCCAGAGCGGGTTTCCCTTTAGCCTTCCTCTTCTTTAATATCTTTTACTGGGTTCTCTACAAGATCCTGAGACATGAGGACTTCCACGCTCAGTAGAAAGTACTTTTATAATGAAACGCAGTGGACTTGTACAGTTTGAAGCATTTTTGTGGTTGTTTACACCAGTTTCACTTTGTACATGTTAAAGCTCCAGTGTGACTATGGTCCTCACTTTTTTGTATTCTAGCAATTATAATATTTTAAATGCATCAAAGGTGGAGTAAACTACAGTCACACCAGTACAGAGTAGTGCTGAATAGAGTTAAAGCTGAACTCTGGCCCGTCTGCAGCTAAAGTCCGTGTCTAGAGGAGGTGAATTCTGTCAGAGCCAGAAAACAGCACAGATCAGAGTTTCCTCGGTGGAGAATCTCACTGTGGCAGAGACTCTTCTGACAGAACCTCCTCTAGACACAGACTTTAGCTTCAGACGGACCCGAGTTCCTCTTTAAAGCTTCATGTCACTTTTCTGCTTACTTGACCTGTAATGTTCCACAGTATTGCATTAAACTTATCTGTCCTCCTGGAGACAATCATCAGTCCAAATTGCAGGTAAGCTCTGTGGAGAGGCCTGTTCGTAGTAAGAAAGCATTTTTTCTGAGGTATTTTTCAGTGATGGAAGCAGATGGGATTAAGTAATAAATATAGATAAGTTGAATGTCATACTGTGGAATATTTCAGGAGCAATGACATCTCCATGGAGACAAGCAGGTAGCAGAGATGTTACATACTGCACCTTTAATGTAACCTGACAAAACGTAAAATAATGCACAAAAACTGGCAACAATAACACAAAGGAAAATCTTCTCTGCCAAAGCAAAAACACTGTTACTTCTGAAGAATATTATTGTTTTATGGTGTGATTAACAGAAATGACCTTATCGACTCTGACAGCCAAAGTGGGTTATGTGTCTTGCCAAAGGACACAACAACTCTTTTTAAAACTGCAAAACAATCAAATAAGAGGTTTCCAAATGTATCTGAATATATATATTATATTTTGAAAATGGGTGTATTCGTCTGAACTGGTTTACGAGGTTAGTGCCAACTCTGTAAATATGTTTTCTGTTCCTTGTGAGATAAAATAGTTCCTTTATCTTGTATTTTCTTATCACTGTGAATAACAACCACCGGAGACTGGACTTGGACCTAAAACAGGATTTAAACCGGTCTGAGGTCAGGTTTCTGTTGCATTGTGGGAAAAGCGTCTGAGAAAAGGCCGACCTCCTTTGGGATCAGCAGATAACATTGTCTCTGTTCTGCACACACCTTAAACCATTACGAAGGCTCAGAGCACCGCGCAGGACATGCAAATAGACAAGTGGACCTGCAGGACATGCAAATAGACAAGTGGACCTGCAGGACATGCAAATAGACCAGTGGACCTGCAGGACATGCAAATAGACCAGTGGACCTGCAGGACATGCAAATAGACAAGTGGACCTGCAGGACATGCAAATAGACAAGTGGACCTGCAGGACATGCAAATAGACCAGTGGACCTGCAGGACATGCAAATAGACCAGTGGACCTGCAGGACATGCAAATAGACCAGTGGACCTGCAGTATTCAGAGGATTCCGATAGATAATTATGAATGACGCTGAGAATTTGGGGGTTGAATAGCTGCAGATGAGACGATAACTTGTTTTTTGTAGGCGGATTGTTCTGTAGTTACCATGGATACACAATGCCCACATTAGCAAACACGGACAGCAACAAAAAAAAAGTTCACGGTTCGGTTTAGGAGTTTAATTCTCCACAAAGAAAGAGAAAGACAAACTGAAAAACTGTCGGCTGAATTGAAAAAGCTGCAGAGTATCACTTGAATAAATGCTGGCTCTAAATGTGTAATGCCGTACTGTGGAAAAGTCCAGTCAAAGCAATGACAACGCGGTGCTTTTGCCTTCACTCTAATGCGTTTGTCTTCTAGCGTCTTGTTGCTCTGGGCAGAGCTGCTAAAGGGCATTTTCACAGGCTGCATTTCTCACTGTTTCCTGCAGATGGCGACAGACAGATTTCCCACTCTCTGGTATAATTTAAGTCATATAACACTTTAAAAACAAATTAAACATTTACGACACAATCAAGCATTCAGTTACTAATCACCTCTACACTTTTGCCGTAGCAGCAGAAGCACCAGCCTCCTCAGCCTCTCCACCTCCTCCTCTTACAGTTACAAAGACGTGTCAGACTTGTTTACATGTGTTACTGAGGGGTGGTGCAATAATCTGTTTTTTGTTGACTTTTTGGTTCATGTTTCTGTACAGGTTCATGTGTTTTAAAATGGAACATGTATAAATATGTTGTTATAGAGTTGAGGAGGACCATTCATAAAAGCTGATTACTTTGTTTTGGATTGTTTATTGCCATGGGAATTTTTCCAATTTTACATCACTCCAGCCTGTGGGGAAACAAAATGGCTTTTCATTTTTAGATAATCCCATAAAAAAAAATCTAATTTATTTAGAACAGTGAAGAATCCCTCAGTTGTACAGGTAGAATCTTAGAGTTAAGAATCGTAGAGTTAACAAATTGAACTTTGCCATTTATTTAAAAAAAATATTTTAAAAGCAACAGTATCGACACACACATAGATCTGTGTAATTTATTGATTATTCCATTTCTTTATTTCTTGAAATAATTGTAATTGTTCTGTATTAATAGTAACGAGTTAAAATTATTGCAAAACCAAACGCTACCACCAGGTGTCACTAAAGCGCAGACAGACACTGAGCCAGTCTTTACTAATGTGTTTAAGTTTGTTTTTATATATTTATTTTTAAGGTGTTAGTTCATTCTCAGTTTTTTTTTCCATTCTTGTTTTGATACTTGCACAAGTGTGAAAACATGACTGATTTAGAAGCTGTTCTCATTTCGTTTTACTTTCACTTTGTAACAGCTAAAAGTCACCGTAGATTTGAAATGAATTATTATTTAAATCTGTTTTATTCTGTTAAATAAAAGTCTTGCACTGGAGCAGTATTTTTCTTTTTTTTTTTTACTTGTCTGGTGGAGGGTCCAAAACCGCCTTGTTTTGATGGTTATTATTTTTGCCTGGAATTGTCTACAGTAAAAAACATATCTTACCTTACATGTAATCACAGGTATCACTTAAAAAAAATAACTAAATAAATAAAATAATTTGAAAATGAACAGTTGGAGGAGGTTCAGACGGCACAGATCAGCACCACAAACTGTTTAAAATGAAATCGTCCCATTTAAGAGCAGTGAACCAGAGGAACACAGTCCATTTGTTGAGCCATTTTAAAGGGACAGTTCAGAGTTTTGTTCATAGTTCTCGGGTCTGTGGAGTGGGTCAGACTGTTTTTAGTGGCAGGACGACTGTGGCCATTGACCTGCACTAGCCCAGCACCAGCACCTCTGCAAATACAAGGACTGGAGGAAGATTTAAACAAGTGTCTCCACATGTCTCCAACACTCTGGATCAGCAGGACATGAGGAACTATGTCTGACATTCTGTCCCTTTAACATGTGGTTTTCCTGTGGGACCCGTTCTGTCAGGCAGTTATCTCTAATCTTCAGTTGCAGTCGGAGACATTTAATTAATAATGTTTGCCAGTTTAACATGTGCCAGTTACGCCCTGTGACAGACCAGTCAGGCTTGTATTACTGTGAAACACAATCCTGTTTAAACGGCTCTTCTTCTTTTCTGATCTGTGTTGTTTTGTTGTTTCCTCATCACAAACAGACCTGGAGTTTTGTTCTGTTTCTTCCCCACGTTTAACACACAGACCTGTGTATTCAGGCTCAAACAGAAAAGCCCTGTGACGTCTTGTGTCATACGGGAACAGCTCTGTACCTTTTTCACTAGAAACATGACTTACATGTCAGGAATTGCACCACTACATGACATCATGAGGTGGAAGAGAACATTCTGAGCTTTTGAAATGTAGACAGACTAATTATGCAGGATTACTCAGACATGAGTGAAACACAAGTCCAGGTCTGTTTTTGAGGAGGGAACTTTAACATGGCTGAAGTCTCCCCAGAGTGGACTGGACTCTTTATTCTTGTAAAAAGGTCAGATTCATGTGTTTTTGTTTGTTTTTTGTGTGAATTTGATAAAACTCGATGGTATTTTGTGCCTGTGTGTGTGAAGAGCCACGTGCTGCTGACACCAGGACAAGCAGAGACCTGTTTGAGCTGAGCTCCTCTCACATTCTGCACAGAACTACTGAAGGAACGAGGGAGGAACATATTTAGAGAGAGAGAGAGGGGGAAAGAGAGAGAGAGGGAAAGAGAGGGAAAGAGAGAGAGAGGGAGAGAGAGAGAGAGGGAAAGAGAGAGAGAGAAAGAGGGAAAGAGAGAGAGAGGGAGAGAGAGAGAGAGGGAAAGAGAGAGAGAGGGAGAGAGAGAGAGAGGGAGAGAGAGAGAGAAAGAGGGAGAGAGAGGGAGGGGGTAAACTAAATAAGGAGTGAGGGGTCAGAAGGGAAAGAGCAGAAACAGACGAGTGAAGCAGTGCTCAGCATTTCTAAAGTGCAGCAGAAACAGCACAGACCTGCCCCACCCAGAGGCCCCACCTGCCCCACCCAGGACCCCACCTGCCCCACCCAGGACCCCACCTGCCCCACCCAGGACCCAACCTGCCCCACCTGCCCCACCCAGAGGCCCCAACCTGCCCCACCCAGGCCCCAACCTGCCCCACCTGCCCCACCCAGAGGCCCCAACCTGCCCCACCCAGGCCCCAACCTGCCCCACCTGCCCCACCCAGAGGCCCCAACCTGCCCCACCCAGGCCCCAACCTGCCCCACCCAGGACCCCACCTGCCCCACCCAGAGGCCCCAACCTGCCCCACCCAGAGGCCCCAACCTGCCCCACCTGCCCCACCCAGAGGCCCCAACCTGCCCCACCCAGGCCCCCACCTGCCCCACCCAGGACCCCACCTGCCCCACCCAGGACCCCACCTGCCCCACCCAGAGGCCCCAACCTGCCCCACCCAGGACCCAACCTGCCCCACCCAGAGGCCCCACCAGCCCCACCCAGAGGCCCCACCTGCCCCACCCAGAGGCCCCAACCTGCCCCACCCAGGCCCCAACCTGCTCCACCTGCCCCACCCAGAGGCCCCAACCTGCCCCACCCAGAGGCCCCAACCTGCCCCACCTGCCCCACCCAGAGGCCCCTCACGTGAGGCACCTCCACCCTCAGGGCTGTTCACTGTCTGCTGCCCGAGGAAATGTGACGTTACAGAAGTCAGTATTACTGTTTCACGATGTCGCTGTTCTTCACCTTAACCATTATGTTAAAGACTCAGATTTACTCAGACCTACTGTGAGTCTTTAACCAGACTCAGACTTACTGTGAGTCTTTCACCAGACTCAGACTTACTGTGAGTCTTTCACCAGACTCAGACTTACTGAGAGTCTTTCACCAGACTCAGACTTACTGTGAGTCTTTCACCAGACTCAGACTTACTGTGAGTCTTTCACCAGACTCAGACTTACTGTGAGTCTTTCACCAGACTCAGACTTACTGTGAGTCTTTCACCAGACTCAGACTTACTGTGAGTCTTTCACCAGACTCAGACTTACTGTGAGTCTTTAACCAGACTCAGACTTACTGTGAGTCTTTCACCAGACTCAGACTTACTGTGAGTCTTTCACCAGACTCAGACTTACTGTGAGTCTTTCACCAGACTCAGACTTACTGTGAGTCTTTCACCAGACTCAGACTTACTGTGAGTCTTTCACCAGACTCAGACTTACTGTGAGTCTTTCACCAGTCTCAGACTTACTGTGAGTCTTTCACCAGACTCAGACTTACTGTGAGTCTTTCACCAGACTCAGACTTACTGTGAGTCTTTCACCAGACTCAGACTTACTGTGAGTCTTTCACCAGACTCAGACTTACTGAGAGTCTTTCACCAGACTCAGACTTACTGTGAGTCTTTCACCAGACTCAGACTTACTGTGAGTCTTTCACCAGACTCAGACTTACTGTGAGTCTTTCACCAGACTCAGACTTACTGTGAGTCTTTCACCAGACTCAGACTTACTGTGAGTCTTTCACCAGACTCAGACTTACTGTGAGTCTTTCACCAGACTCAGACTTACTGTGAGTCTTTCACCAGACTCAGACTTACTGTGAGTCTTTCACCAGACTCAGACTTACTGTGAGTCTTTCACCAGACTCAGACTTACTGTGAGTCTTTCACCAGACTCAGACTTACTGTGAGTCTTTAACCAGACTCAGACTTACTGTGAGTCTTTCACCAGACTCAGACTTACTGTGAGTCTTTCACCAGACTCAGACTGTTCAAAAGTTTGGGGTCACCGAAGTAATTTTGTGTTTTCCATCAAAAGTCACTTTTATTTATGAGCTGTAAAATGAATCTAAAATATAGTCAAGACCTTTTCTGGCCATTTTGAGTCGACCCCACAAATGTGATGTTCCAGATACTCCAGATACAGGTTTATATCTTCTCTAACCAGCTGCACTGTTTTCCTCTGTGCTAACATCACTGCACGAGGGTTTAATCATCCATCAGCCTCTGACACTATGAGCAAACACACTGTTCCATTAGACACTGGAGTGAAATGAGCCTCTGTTCACCTCTGCAGATACTGCACCAAAAACAGACATTTGCAGCTCGAATCGTCATTCACCACATTAGCAACAGAGTGTGTTTCTGATTAGTTTAAAGTATCTTCATTGAAAAAAACTGTGCTTTTCTTTCAAAAATAAGGACATTTCTAAGTGACCCCAAACTTTTGAACAGTAGTGTACCTGCTTACGTTATTTGTGACAGTGTTTTAATCTGCTAAGTTCTTATGGAAAACAACAAAAAGTTCATTCAAATTAGGACCTTTTTTCTTTACTTTTACGTTGTTTCTCTATACGGCTAAAGTGGGACTAAACTCCACCCATAACCACAGTTCAAACAGAGCGGCGAATGTGGGGAAAATGTAATGTAGTTTGTGATGTCAGTCACCTGTTGCTGTTACACTCCAGGAGTTTATTCACCAGAAACACCAAATCAGGGCAGTTTTTTTGTGGTGTCACAGGCCGGGAGCCAGAGCCGCTCCACAGGGCCGCTCCACAGGGCCGCTCCACAGGGCCGCTCCACAGGGCCGCTCCACAGGGCCGCTCCACAGGGCCGCTCCACAGGGCCGCTCCACAGGGCCGCTCCACAGGGCCGCTCCACAGGGCCGCTCCACAGGGCCGCTCCACAGGGCCGCTCCACAGGGCCGCTCCACAGGGCCGCTCCACAGGGCCGCTCCACAGGGCCGCTCCACAGGATGTTTTTGTTCCCTTTTGTCACTAATATTTCCTGTTATCTTATATTTTGAGCTATTACAAGTTGAAAAGGTCCAACCCCAACTCGGCCCCGTTTGGTCTCAAGGCCCAAAAAGGTTCAAGGTTTGAGGTTCTTTATTTGTCATTCGAGCATTGTAAAAAAAACATGACATGACAAAATGTGTTCCTCAACAGAGATAAAAACAAGAATAAATAAGCAAGATTAAAAGCACAAGAGCATTTAGCAGTTCAAACAGACAAGTAAAAGTAAAACATGTCGTAAGATACAACAGGCCCCAAAAGACAAAAAAATCAAACCACTACTACAGAGGCCACTGAAGGCCACAAACACTTAGATTTAGAAAGCTGCAAATGTGCCTAGAAGCATTAAAGTCAGCAAAAAAAAATAAAGGGCTTTTCTTGTAGGACTGAGTATTTTCCACAGTTTAGACTTAAATAAGGCCACAGAGACAGTGACTCTATGAGCTTTTGTGTTGACTCAGTACTTTATCCAAAGGCAAAAGTGTGTTACAGGTGAGCCCCAGGTTCTGTTCACCCTGTGCAAATGAATGTCCGAGCTGCACTTTAAGTTTCCCACTTTATGAGAGTTCAAGTCTTTATTTTCACTCCATCCTGAGTTTGTATCGTCTCTGTGTCCGTCGCTCTGCCCCGGACTCTGTTTGCTGCTGTTACTGTGGTTCTGATCTGACACATGAGGAGCAGCAGCTTCAGAGTCGCACACGAAGAGAAAAAGTCGGGTCTCGCCTCCTGAACTCGAGGAGAAGAAATCGCAGCCAAAATCGGGCGAATTCTCCTGTCGTGCGACGGCTTTTAGTCCCTTTATTCAGTGGTGCAGTAACTGGGCAATATCCTGGACACTTTTTGGTTGTGCAGTGCACAAATGGACGACATGTATGACTGTTGTGTGATGTGTGAAGTGTAGAGTTGCAAAGGGGCAGAACATTCCCAGAAAGTTTCCATGGAAACTTTGGTATGGGAATTTTGGGAATTTTCAAATTGGTAACTTTGCACAGGAATTTAGTGGAATTACTGTGACCAAAATCTAAACATTTTATTTTGTCGTCAGCAGCATTTTTGCAAAATGGAGATATCAGAGCTTATTTCTTTTACTGAACAACAAAACGTGAATGTTTCCTAAAATGTTGCTTACAGCTCCTACTTCAAAATTAAAAATAAAAAAAACCCTCCGGTCTCAAAAACTCAAGGCCTTATTTCTAGTTTCTCAAGCCTTATTTGTGCTTGTCCTTCTTTCCAGTCCATAGACAGTTACATTTAGCATTAAGCACGAGCATGTTTCCCGTAACCAGCATCATAAACTACTTCAGTGACACGCTGCCTAATTAAGGCCGAATTTAAACTAGCACTAGATTTAGTTTATTCTACTTCCCTTTTTCATTTCTACTTTCACAGATCAAATCTCTTCCACCTCATGTTTCCTCCAAACGTACTTGACTCCTGTCTTTGGCTGTGACGTCTCAGTCGTCTGGATTTGCAGTTCTGCCTCTGCAGAATTATAGACGTTATTGTGCAGTGACAGAGAAACACAAAATCCATGTGGAGGCTGTGGCTTCAACGGCTCTGAAGAAAATAGTGTCTTTGTCCAAATGAGTGAGAAACAGCAGCGAAACATGACTTTATTCACACAAATCTACCTCTTAATAAGATGAGTTTTTATACGCCCGTTGTAAGACGGGACGTATTATGGTATGGTGCTGTCCGTCCGTCTGTGGACACTTCAAAGCTTTGAAGTCTTTGAAGCTTTGTCTTCATGAAGAGGCAAAACATGTGGGGCATGCGCTGATATATATATAAGGTATACTGTATTTGTGTATTTTATTGTATATTTTTGTATCGATCCATGCTGTAGGTCAGTGGTATCAATTTTATGTGACTTCAGGTTTTTTCACACTTGTTCTTTGATTTTATCTACCAGATACCAAATACAGAAATTGTTCTAACACATATATACAATAATTCAAAGTATGGGCGTATTTTGCCCCGCTGGCGGAGCTCTTGTTTTATCTTGTTTCAAGATATTCCTCCTGATTTATCTTATCTCGATATTACAACTTATTCTAAGCACTTTTTATATTAACTCAGTCCAGGTTAAGCCTCTTTAACTTCCTTCTCAAACCAATAAGGGGAAAAATCTGTCCATAAATACTTGAAACTCATGTTTTCTGCTTAGAACAAGATTCATATTTTGTCTTGTTTTAAGAAAACTTGATAAGTGGAAATTTCTTACTGCACTGGCAGAAAATTTCACTTAAAATAGGACATTTTTACTTCAAAACTGGTATTTTTTGATAGACCTTTTTTGCAGTGAATTTTACTGATGCCCCAAACCTTCAACTTTGATAATTCCCAATTTATTCCCAATAATTCTTGAAAATTCCCACACCACTTTCACACTGGGCAGTGTGGGTGAAGTGTCCTGCCTAAGGACACAGGGCGCCCCCCTGTGGCACCTCCATCCAAGTCCTGACCAGGACCTGAGCTCCTGAGGTCTGAGGGACCAGTCTGACCACAGAGGAGGAAAGAAAGAGAAGAGGAGGTGCGAGAAGAAGGAGAGAGAAAAAAGGAAGTAAAAAGAAGGTAGAGGAAGTAAAGAGAGTAGTAGGAAGAGGTGAGAGAAGGAGAAAGAGAATAGTAGAAGAATGAGAAAGACAAGGAAGGAAAGAGCAGAGGGAACAGGGAAGGGAGAGCAGGGGAGAAAGAGAGAGAAAGAAAGAAGGAAGGAAAGAGAAAAAGGAACAGGAAAGTGAGAGCAGGTGGGAAAAAGAGAGAAAGAAAGAAGTAGCTGGAGGAGAGACAGCGAGAAGGGGGAGGAGAGAGAGGAGAGCAGGGGGAGGAGAGAGAGGAGAGCAGGGGGAGGAGAGAGAGGAGAGCAGGGGGAGGAGAGAGAGGAGAGCAGGGGGAGGAGAGAGAGGAGAGCAGGGGGAGGAGAGAGAGGAAGAGAAGAGCAGGACAGAGCAGGGGGAGGAGGAGCAGTGGCAGCAGCGCTCGGGGCCCGGGTATAAAGGCGAGTGCCGGGGCCCCGTGCTCAGGGCGGCGCTCAGTCATGGCTCTGAGCGGGAGGGTGGCGCTGGTCACCGGGGGGGCCCAGGGCATCGGACGGGCAGTGGTGCAGGCGCTGATGCACAACCAGGCCAGAGTGAGTAACAGCTCCATTCACTACATCACCCAGTCCCAGGGTCTGTGGGTTTGTGCAAACGGCAGAGGGAAAGATCCAGGACTGTGCAGAGGGAAAGATCCGGGACTGTGCAGAGGGAAAGATCCGGGACTGTGCAGAGGGAAAGATCCGGGACTGTGCAGAGGGAAAGATCCGGGACTGTGCAGAGGGAAAGATCCGGGACTGTGCGGAGGGAAAAATCTGGGACTGTGCAGAGGGAAAGATCCGGGACTGTGCAGAGGGAAAGATCCGGGACTGTGCAGAGGGAAAGATCCAGGACTGTGCAGAGGGAAAGATCCAGGACTGTGCAGAGGGAAAGATCCAGGACTGTGCAGAGGGACAGATCCAGGACTGTGCAGAGGGACAGATCCAGGACTGTGCAGAGGGAAAGATCCGGGACTGTGCAGAGGGAAAGATCCAGGACTGTGCAGAGGGAAAAATCTGGGACTGTGCAGAGGGAAAGATCCAGGACTGTGCAGAGGGAAAAATCTGGGACTGTGCAGAGGGAAAGATCCGGGACTGTGCAGAGGGAAAGATCCAGGACTGTGCAGAGGGAAAGATCCAGGACTGTGCAGAGGGAAAGATCCGGGACTGTGCAGAGGGAAAGATCCAGGACTGTGCAGAGGGAAAGATCCAGGACTGTGCAGAGGGAAAGATCCAGGACTGTGCAGAGGGAAAGATCCAGGACTGTGCAGAGGGAAAGATCCAGGACTGTGCAGAGGGACAGATCCAGGACTGTGCAGAGGGAAAGTAGGTTTAGTTCTCCCCGAGGTTTCTTCTTTTTCCCAGGACCCTGGGTTTTTTTGGAGTTTTTCCTTGCTGAGAAGGAGGGTCTAAGGACAGGGGATGACTGGACCATGTTTCATTTGCTGCTTTACATGAATGTTGTTTATTCCTGTTTTCATATGTCTGTGTGTATGTTTGGCTCATCCATATCTTGGAACGCCCTTAGAGGAAACTGTTGATGTGATTTTGGGCGCTACAAAATAAATTGAATTGAATTGAATTGAATTGAAAGATCCGGAGAGTTTGGAGTTTGTGCGGTGAAATGAAATGTGCTTTAGGCTGAAGAATTTCAGTCAGGACTAAAATGTGGCTGAACCAGGCTGAGCAGTGGCATTACACAGGTGCTAATCCTGACAGGTCAAAAGCCCAAGGCAAAGCCACGAGGACTAAACCAGGACTAAACCAGGACTAAATCAGCACTAAACCAGGTCTAAACCAGGTCTAAACCAGGTCTAAACCAGGTCTAAACCAGGTCTAAACCAGGTCTAAACCAGGTCTAAACCAGGTCTAAACCAGGACTAAACCGGGACTAAACCGGGACTAAGATGAGTCTAAACCAGGTCTAAACCAGGTCTAAACCAGGTCTAAACCAGGACTAAACCAGGTCTAAACTAGGACTAAACCAGGACTAAACCAGGACTAAACCAGGACTAAACCAGGACTAAACCAGGACTAAACCAGGACTAAACCAGGTCTAAACCAGGTCTAAACCAGGTCTAAACCAGGACTAATGTGACTATAGCATTTGCATATAGGGTGCGTCTGATTCTTTGGTATCAGGATCATAAATATCTGTGGTAAGAAAAGGTTTTCCTAATGTGCCTGAACTGAACTCGTTCTGGTGACGGACGACACATAAACTGAAATGTTTTTAGTGAAAGAACATTTACGTCAGGAGTTCAGACGAGGATTCGAGGCTCAGACCTTTTTCAAAACACAGTCAGGTTCAGCCCGTGTTTACTTAAGCTTGAATAAATTAAACTTTAACTCACGGAAACCCTCATGAGCTGTTGATTGGCTTCTGCACAAAGATAAGTGCCTGTGGCTGTAGGTCAGAGGTGCTGTTTAGTGAGTGAATACTGAACATCTGCTTTAAAGTCCATAAACACCACCAAACCGTGTGAGAACGCCCATATCATCCTCTCAAACAGAAAACACAATACAGGAAGTGCTCCACTGTGTTTTTAAACTCCATAAACCTTCACTAGACTCATTTGGATGATTTCAGTCCTGGAAGTGTCTGGACTGAACTAAAGGGAAAATGAGCCGTTCATTTGAAAACTACTGCCACAAGACCAGAGCATTTTAAGCTTCGGAGATAAAGACTAAAAATAAAGGATTATTCAAACATGAAACAAAACACAATTCCAGGGGAAGAAACAACATTATTATAAAGTGGCTTAAAGCTCTTAAAGTCCTTTTTGTGCAATACATGACATTTAAGAGCCAAGTTACTCCCAGTGCCTCTAAATCAGACTCTGACCGACTCCTTTAAGCTCATTTAAAATCACAAAATAAACCGATTTTATCATTTTCCCTCATGCATCGACTAAAGCTGCACTGCTTTTATCTTAGAGGTGGTTTTTTGGAAGGCAGCCTCACTTTTTCATTGCTTAGTCATAACATAAACTTACCAGTCAAAACAATGATATTTACTGCTTTTTATAAAGAAATAGTGATAATAATAAATCTTTCAAAGTACTTTTAAAAACGAGTATTACAAAGTGCTGCACAGGCAGCAATGAACAACACAAAACCCATCAAAAGAGCCCATAAAACAACAACAAAAAACCATCAATGATGCAACAAATCAGATTCATTTGAATAAATAAATGAATAAGATAGAATAAAAAGAAGCAGGGAATAAAAAGAACTAAAACCAGGTTAAAAACACATTAATATTATGCAGAATTGAGTTCTCCACAATATTTTCTGTTTCTCGTGTGGCCCCATGTTAAAAAATAAATAAATAAACGTATATATACATGGTCCTTTGGCCGAACTGTGTGCTGAAGATTCTGGGGCCTCGGTCCTGGTCTGAGCCCAGTTCAGTGCTGCTGGAAACAGTCTGTAGATTATTAATAAAGTCTCTGTTGAGGCTAATTAAGGTGGAGTTTTTACAATAAAAGAAACGGTGAGGATTTTCTGAACACACAAATATGAACAGTGCTGCAGTCATGTGCATGAGGTCTGTAAACTGCAGCCTCATTTTATGGCTCTTATTTTTGATGCACTACACAAAACTCTGTGGTTGTAACTTCCTTTGTCACACCTCAACTTCTCTAAACTCCAGCAGAAAGCAGAACTGTGTCAGACTTTAGTGCAGTGGACACACTTCAGTATTCTGCGGGGTATTCTGGTGCTTCTGCATCTGCGTCTGTTCACCGCTCTGCTGTGAGGGACTTTTACATCTGCTTCTTTTATATTATTTTTTAGTCATAGTTACACCCTGGATCTGAGCACATAAGAAAACAGATCATCTCATATATGTATGTTTATTTTAAATGTAATCCAGTTGGCTTAAACAAATCTGTGTCTCTCTGATCCGAATGGTCACTACCTAAACCCCATTGTCATTGCTCAGGGCTAGTGCAGCCTCTGCAGCTCAGGGAGGGAATTCTGGAGGATCTGAGCTTCACATGAGGCAGGTCTGTCCATACTGAGAAACTCTAGTAAGGAACGACCACCACCTTGAGGGCAGTAGTGCACAGAGTAGTAATAGTATTTGTTTTACAGGTTGCAGTAGTGCACAGAGTAGTAATAGTATTTGTTTTACAGGTTGCAGTAGTGCACAGAGTAGTAATAGTATTTGTTTTACAGGTCGCAGTAGTGGACAGAGTAGTAATAGTATTTGTTTTACAGGTTGCAGTAGTGCACAGAGTAGTAATAGTATTTGTTTTACAGGTTGCAGTAGTGGACAGAGTAGTAATAGTATTTGTTTTACAGGTTGCAGTAGTGCACACAGTAGTAATAGTATTTGTTTTACAGGTTGCAGTAGTGCACAGAGTAGTAATAGTATTTGTTTTACAGGTTGCAGTAGTGGACACAGTAGTAATAGTATTTGTTTTACAGGTTGCAGTAGTGCACAGAGTAGTAATAGTATTTGTTTTACAGGTTGCAGTAGTGCACAGAGTAGTAATAGTATTTGTTTTACAGGTTGCAGTAGTGCAGTAGTAATAGTATTTGTAATAGTATTATAGTATTTGTTTTACAGTAGTGCACAGAGTAGTAATAGTATTTGTTTTACAGGTTGCAGTAGTGCACAGAGTAGTAATAGTATTTGTTTTACAGGTTGCAGTAGTGACAGAGTAGTATTTGTTTTACAGGCTGCATAGTGCACAGAGTAGTAATAGTATTTGTTTTACAGGCTATCTAGTGGACAGAGTAGTAATAGTATTTGTTTTACAGGTCATAGTGACAGAGTAGTAATAGTATTTGTTTTACAGGCTAGTAGTGACAGAGTAGTAATAGTATTTGTTTTACAGGTTGCAGTGGACAGAGTAGTAATAGTATTTGTTTTACAGGTTGCAGTAGTGACACAGTAGTAATAGTATTTGTTTTACAGGTTGCAGTAGTGCACAGAGTAGTAATAGTATTTGTTTACAGGTTGTAGTAGGACACAGAGTAGTAATAGTATTTGTTTTACAGGTTGCAGTAGTGGACAGAGTAGTAATAGTATTTGTTTTACAGGTTGCAGTAGTGGACACAGTAGTAATAGTATTTGTTTTACAGGTTGCAGTAGTGCACAGAGTAGTAATAGTATTTGTTTTACAGGTTGCAGTAGTGCACAGAGTAGTAATAGTATTTGTTTTACAGGTTGCAGTAGTGGACAGAGTAGTAATAGTATTTGTTTTACAGGTCGCAGTAGTGGACAGAGTAGTAATAGTATTTGTTTTACAGGTTGCAGTAGTGGACACAGTAGTAATAGAATTTGTATTACAGGTGTAAGTAGTGGACAGAGTAGTAATAGTATTTGTTTTACAGGTTGCAGTAGTGGACAGAGTAGTAATAGTATTTGTTTTACAGGTTGCAGTAGTGGACACAGTAGTAATAGTATTTGTTTTACAGGTTGCAGTAGTGGACACAGTAGTAATAGTATTTGTTTTACAGGTTGCAGTAGTGGACACAGTAGTAATAGTATTTGTTTTACAGGTTGCAGTAGTGCACAGAGTAGTAATAGTATTTGTTTTACAGGTCGCAGTAGTGGACAGAGTAGTAATAGTATTTGTTTTACAGGTCGCAGTAGTGGACAGAGTAGTAATAGTATTTGTTTTACAGGTTGCAGTAGTGGACACAGTAGTAATAGTATTTGTTTTACAGGTTGCAGTAGTGCACAGAGTAGTAATAGTATTTGTTTTACAGGTTGCAGTAGTGGACAGAGTAGTAATAGTATTTGTTTTACAGGTTGCAGTAGTGCACAGAGTAGTAATAGTATTTGTTTTACAGGTTGCAGTAGTGCACAGAGTAGTAATAGTATTTGTTTTACAGGTTGCAGTAGTGCACAGAGTAGTAATAGTATTTGTTTTACAGGTTGCAGTAGTGGACACAGTAGTAATAGTATTTGTTTTACAGGTTGCAGTAGTGGACAGAGTAGTAATAGTATTTGTTTTACAGGTTGCAGTAGTGCACAGAGTAGTAATAGTATTTGTTTTACAGGTCGCAGTAGTGGACAGAGTAGTAATAGTATTTGTTTTACAGGTCGCAGTAGTGGACATGAACGCCTCCAGTGGGGAACAGTGTAAGTCGGAGCTGGACTCTGAGTTTGGGGCCGATCGCTCCATTTTTCTGCAGTGTGACGTCACTGATGCAAACGCTCTCACAGGTAAGAGTCACACTCTGTATGAATGGGCGAGTGTGTGAGGTGTTGGTTAGTTTATGGGCGAGTGTGTGAGGTGTTGGTTAGTTTATGGGCGAGTGTGTGAGGTGCTGGTTAGTTTATGGGCGAGTGTGTGAGGTGTTGGTTAGTTTATGGCGCAGACGGGCAGGCTGGATTCTGTCTGCCCCAGTATCTCACACACTGAGCACACAGAGACAGTGTGTGGGTAAAAAAGACCTGGTGGTTTGGGAGGAGCTGTCTGTGAGTAACACGTGTGGACTTCCTGGTGCACAGGAGAAAACGGTCGGAGTCAAAGTATTTTCCTGGAGACACAGTTTAGTCAGAGTCAGTCCGGTGAAACCAGATCCTTCAGTCTTTTCACTTCAGGCATCACAGTATCTTTAACACCAGGAAACAGCTCACTGTAATGGTGGTTTATGATGCCGTTCTCAGGGCGTTTTGGTTTGATTCCAGCTTTGGCCGAACATTTAAAGAAGCACCATGTAACTATGCGTTTACTTGTGATATTCACGATGTCATTAAGATTTCATTAATCTTCTATGGGCGACAAGCAGGTGAGGCCAGAAGAGCGAGTTTGGGGTCAGATCTGTGGTGAGGTGAGCCTGCACACAGGAAGAAGGAATGTTTTCTATGTGTTTTTGAGCCAGTAAAAACACAAGAAAATAATGCAACAAAGATATGCTGTACTGCGGAACATTCCAAACCAAACAGGTCATGTGATGCCAGTGCTTTTGACCTCACTTTGCACATTAAACTCTTTTATCTCCATAGAGAAAAGCCGTTACAGGTCAGATCTGTGGAAAGATGAGCTGCTCACAGGATAAGAACTGCTCAAGATCATTTTGAACAATAAAAATACTACACTGGATATGTATAATGTTACACTGTGGGGCCATCGAGGAAAATCAGTGGAATGTGTCTTATCAGGAAAATCCCACAGTGCAGCTTTAACTCAGTACGGCACACCCAGTTTGTAATGACACATGATAATAGGAGTGCTGTGAGTGTTAAGAGCCCTTTGTGCGCTCGCTCTGAACAAACCACAGGTGTTTGGCTCACGTTCGGTTCCTCATTTTGTGCATTTGTTTTGCAAAGTGTTTAAATTTGAACAAGAGCTCGTTGTGTAAAGTGAGACGGCAGCGAGAGGCAGAGCGCAGGAATGTGATGGAGAGCAGAGATAGAGCACTTAAAACATTATAGTACACGATGAGTGGGGCCATTTAAAGTGGGTTTAATATTTGTCTAAGCATTTCTTGGTTTGGTGAGATTGTACCTGGGGGAAATATGCCTCATAGTTTTAAAAGTTGCAAAGAAAAGTACAAAAATCCAGGGAGTTTTAATGCCTCTACCTTTGTCATCAACTCTGAATATTCTGTCCAAAATGCAGAGACAATTTACACACAAGGAAGGCAATTCTGTGTCAGTTTAAACGTTCATTTAACAAGTGTGTTTTTCAGTGGAATGAAAAGACTAACCTGTCTGCTGCGCTTTAATCACCTACACTGATCCAAGAATCAGGAAATGGGGAGTCTAGGTACATTTTTGTAATAGTATTGTGAGGGTGGGGTTAAATACGTGTTTACTTTCTTCCTCTTCTGAAATATAAGGACAGACAATCAGTCAGGGACACTCCAAACAAACGATGAGGTTATTTATGAGCTCCTTTGTTT
>CM068353.1:44982415-45014915 GCA_034769755.1 Odontamblyopus lacepedii | reverse complement strand
TTTCCTCTATGGCAGGTAACATATATAAAACCATCATGTTTCCTCTATGGCAGGTAACATATATAACACCATCATGTTCCCTCTATGGCAGGTAACATATATAAAACCATCATGTTCCCTCTATGGCAGGTAACATATATAACACCATCATGTTTCCTCTATGGCAGGTAACATATATAACACCATCATGTTTCCTCTATGGCAGGTAACATATATAAAACCATCATGTTTCCTCTATGGCAGGTAACATATATAACACCATCATGTTTCCTCTATGGCAGGTAACATATATAACACCATCATGTTTCCTCTATGGCAGGTAACATATATAACACCATAACGTTTCCTCTATGGCAGGTAACATATATAACACCATCATGTTTCCTCTATGGCAGGTAACATATATAACACCATCATGTTTCCTCTATGGCAGGTAACATATATAAAACCATCATGTTTCCTCTATGGCAGGTAACATATATAAAACCATCATGTTCCCTCTATGGCAGGTAACATATATAAAACCATCATGTTCCCTCTATGGCAGGTAACATATATAAAACCATCATGTTTCCTCTATGGCAGGTAACATATATAAAACCATCATGTTTCCTCTATGGCAGGTAACATATATAACACCATCATGTTTCCTCTATGGCAGGTAACATATATAACACCATAATGTTTCCTCTATGGCAGGTAACATATATAAAACCATCATGTTTCCTCTATGGCAGGTAACATATATAACACCATCATGTTCCCTCTATGGCAGGTAACATATATAAAACCATCATGTTTCCTCTATGGCAGGTAACATATATAACACCATCATGTTTCCTCTATGGCAGGTAACATATATAAAACCATCATGTGTCCTCTATGACACATAACATTTGTACAGTTCTGTGCAGAAGTTACAGGTGAGGAAAGAATGCTGTAAACTCAGAATGTCTTCAGAAATGGAAGTGTTCATCATTTATTTTCATCATTCAGCAAAATGCAGTGAATGAACAAGAGACAAATGTAAATCAGATCAGTGTTTGGTGTGAGCTTTGCCTTCAGAAGAGCCTCAGTTCTTCTAGTTTTACCTGCAGACAGTTTGTGGAGGACCTGGGCTGGTCCCTGTTCCAAACATGTAGAAGAACTGAGCTCAGATGTTGTGTGGATGGAGCTTCCTCACATCCTTCTGTCTCTTCAGGGAATCAGACTCACTCCCTGATGCTGAGGTCAGGGCCTGTGGGGCCCGACCAGCACCAACACAACTTCTGCTTCTTCTTTACGCTGAAGACAGTTCTGAACCACTTTGGCTTTTTCTTTTGTTCGCTCACTTTACATTTTGTAAACTGATCAAAACAAACGATCATTATTTATATTGTTGAAAGCTTCTTTTGCACAGTAATGTTTCTGTCCCCATAATGTTTCTGTGGGAGGTTTATCTGCCTCACACTGGACTGTGTGTCACTGGCTGCAGCTGCTGGGGTTTAGTGACCAGTTCAGATCAGAGAGTTTACGGATTTCAGAATAGAAACTGCTGAAGGAGGCTGAAGTTGGAGGTTTCACCATTGTGACGTCTGTGTGGACGAGAGAATAATCCTCCTGTTCTCGCCTTGCCCATAATTATGGGGACAGGTGAAGATGACATTTACTGTGCGTCAGATGGAGTTACTCTGTATGAATCACCAAATACAACTGTGAGTAACACGAGAAAACGAGATGACGTCAGGTCCGGGTGTATGGGGCAGTGAACAGGCCAAGAGCTGTGGTGCATCTGTGGCCAGAGCGATCTGACAGAGGCCAGATCCTCCAGAGGAAACGGGTCACAGAGATCCATGTCTTTATCCATCTTCTCCCGCTTAATCCAGCCGGGTCACAGGGGCAGTTTTACTGCCCAATCCTCATAGCCCCTGACCCCCTATGAGCCCCTCTGCGGGTGGAGCCACAGGAGGGTGGACGTCATGGTCCTTGATGTTAGTTCATAGGGGTTCGATGTCTTTATCTGCGAGTTTTAACTTTTCAAAGTAACGTTTTTGATCCTCAACATTCACTGCCTTAGAGTAAGATGATGAAGTCATGTCAAAACAATAAAATGCAAAAGCTCCTTCAAAATAAGGCGAGTTCTCTCATGACAGACGAAACACAACTGTGGACACACACCAGCCCCACTGACTTGTGCCTATGAGCCACACGGAGGCCGGATTAAACAAAACATTTTCTCGTATCTGATCTGAAGGAGCATTATTAAAATATCTCCCTTTGTCATTTATCATAAATGTGACATTTCAATTTGATTTTAATATCAAGCCTGTTAACTAATAAATCCAGTTGTGGCCAAAGTACTAAAGTCACTTTTCTTCTTTTTTCGCTGCCAAACTGGTGTTTTAATCTCATGTTCAGATTCACTTTTGGCAGTTTGAGTTCAAACTAGATAAATGTGCAGATTTCTGGTCCAAAACGCCTCATTCTCAGTGTGTGCTGCCTTCACTGCACTTTCCAGTAGTTGGTGACATAAAAAAAAGTGCCCTGATTACAGTTACGACTGTTTCTGATTAGAAACAGAGCTTCAATTAAAGCAGAATGTGTTTTCTGTGCTAGAGCGCCCCCTGCAGCTCCCTTATGACGACCAGACTCAAACAACAAAAACTAAACTTTCTTCAGGTTGTGTCGGCCATATTTTCCCCACAGAGACAACAGACGCTCCAGAAACAATATTTAACCATCACAGGAACTTACAGCCGGGTTTAATAATGTCACTTGTGTTTAGTTGGTTTTCTGCCCCCACAGCTGCCCTGTGCATTCAGCCTCAGAGTTGAAGGAAATGCCGTGTTTTTACAGTGATAACATCAGTCTGTAGCTCTATTCACATAACAAACAGGGCCTGTCCAAACACACACCAGCCTGGAATGTGTGTGGACCTCTAAACACCACATGCAAATACTGTCGTAGGCTTTTGCACCTTATATTAAAGTCACTTTTTCAGCTCGTCCCCCTTCACAAACGTACCTGCAGCTCAATTTACACTTTCATCCAAACTCAGCTCTGTTTAGTTGCACCAAAGATAAAAGTCCAAACGAGTGCAGCAGTCACAGGTTTAAGGGCTTTAAATGTTTATTCTGGGTGCTGACAGCAGAGGGCGCTGCAGAGCCCAAAGGCCTCGTGGGAAACACAGGTGTCGTTTATAAAAGACACCACATGATTTTAAGTTCAAAGTGGCCAAAAGCATAATTAAAAATACCTCAAGAATGCATAATATGTGTGTCACAGATTATTGAGGACTTCAGGGCACAAAGGCGGTGCTCATGCTCCAGAATTTACTTTCCTTTGCCTAAGGCTGCACAACGTGAGAAAAATGTACAATATTCAATAGCCATGTTAAGCATTGTGATATATAGTATAGATATGTGTTAATGCATTATTTTAGTGCCAAACCAAACCAAAAATCACAAATTTAATCTGCCTTTTTGTGCATTTTTCTTTTTTTAAAAAGTCAGACATTTCTGTAAAATCGAGAACTGTGTGTTGTGACATCGATTATTGTGTCCAACAGTATATTTGTGTGATGTTCTGTTCATCTCTGCTGCATAAACACTGTAAAAATGGCCCAGAAGCAGGTGACACCTCCCCTAATCCGACTGAAATATGAACCATGGGAAGGACGGGGCTTAAATCTCTGTCGTTGTGTTGTCAGAGGAGAAAGTTGAGCTCAGGACATTTGAAAGTGGATCAAAGTCGTAGTGAAGTTTCTTACAGCTGCAGAATGAGACGAGCGCTGAAAACTCAGGACATGTGGCTCAGTGGAAGAGATCAGTTTGACAAGAACTGAGTTAAACTAAAACATGAAATGATGAAGTCACCGTCCTGAGATCATCTGAGGACGAGACAGATTCAAAACACATGTCCTCATTTATTTATAAAATTCAAATGTTGCTGTTTCACCAGCCGGAGAGAGACTTTATTACCGAGAGAAATTCAAGTTTCCACTGCGTTTCTCAGGGGCGTTTGTGTCTCAGCCAAAGGTCTCGGGGCAGTTTCACAGGAGCTTGGGTCAGGTGGGGTCAGGTGGGGTCAGGTGGGGTCAGGTGGGGTCAGATGGGGTCAGGTGGGGTCAGGTGGGGTCAGGTGGGGTCAGGTGGGGTCAGGTGGGGTCAGGTGGGGTCAGGTGGGGTCAGCAGATCCTGCGTCAGGGCCTGTGAGGACAGGAAAAGCCAAAACTGTCCCTCATCTGAGTTTTGCAGCGTCACAGAGTCAGGATGAACAGGAAAGGCTCATTCCCACAAATGGAAACTCAGATCTACAAGAAAGAAAGAGATTCTTCCTCCTCAGACAACGCAAAACATTCAAATCAGACCTCCTCCAGTTCTACACCACCTCAGTGAAAACAAAAAACATTGAAGTCAAATCAGACCTCCTCCAGTTCTACACCACCTCAGTGAAAACAAAAAACATTGAAGTCAAATCAGACCTCCTCCAGTTCTACACCACCTCAGTGAAAACAAAAAACATTGAAGTCAAATCAGACCTCCTCCAGTTCTACACCACCTCAGTGAAACGCACCCATAACCGTCTGGATTTACACTCAGCGCATTGTGAATGAATCACCCAAAATCACCCAAAGTCACTGCCATAGACACTGAACCTCTGACCCCCCCATCCACCGCTGACCCCCCCATCCACCTCTGACCCCCCCATCCACCTCTGACCCCCCATCTACCTCTGACCCCCCATCCACCTCTGACCCCCCATCCACTGCTGACCCCCCATCCACCGCTGACCCCCCATCCACCTCTGACCCCCCATCCACCTCTGACCCCCCATCCACCTCTGACCCCCCATCCACCTCTGACCCCCCATCCACCGCTGACCCCCCATCCACCTCTGACCCCCCAAAATCACCCAAAGTCACTGCCATAGACACTGTAGAAAAGAGCTGAAAGAGCCATAAGAATCACCTCTGACCCCCCCCCATCCACCTCTGACCCCCCCATCCACCTCTGACCCCTGTTTTGTGGCCGTTAAAGATTCTTCTTCCTTATTTTCCACTTCTTATCTGGTTAAAATTCCGTATGATGTTAAAAACTGGGTCAGATTAAAGTGGGTCAGATTAAAGTGGGTCAGATTATTGGGCCTGTGCACATGAACCAAGTGGAGCCATTTTGTGCTCTGAAGGGGGAGTGGTTTAGCGAGGAGAGCAAAAGGAGCAGGTTTGTGTAAAATCAGTCGATCCAGAGCAAAGAAGATAATTCTGTTCAAGTGTTTTTGATCAAAGACGAGTTTATGTCTGAACGTTTCTGTTGAATTACGGTTCGTCTTTCCTAGAAAAATATTCTTTTTCACTTTCCCTCGTAACATTTCTTTTCTCTGGCTAAGATCTGGACGTCCACCATCCTCAAAGGACTAATAATAATAATATAAATGATTCTGTGATATTTCATGATTTACAGCAGGAGAATGAACATATGTGTGTGTTTGCAGCCTTCCTGCACTCTCCACATCAGCCCGTTTACACGGCCACCAAACACGGAGTCATCGGCTTCTCCAGGGCCATAGCCGTAAGTACTGAAATCTGCTCTGTTCTGTCTGCTCTGGTGTCGCTAATCACAACTTTTCCACACACATGTTTTAAACCGGAGTCGGATTTTATTACAGCTTCAGTAAAGTCCTCAAAAGTGTCAAAAATCTGATGCAAATCCAGATTCAGTGAATTATTAAACGAGTTTAACTGTATTTTTACTTGAGAACTAATGTGAAGTACTTTTCCCACCATCAATAACTCTCCTCGCCTCCTCTCCCCTCGCCTCCTCTCCCCTCGCCTCCTCTCCCCTCGCCTCCTCTCCCCTCGCCTCCTCTCCCCTCGCCTCCTCTCCTGGTGTCCTCCCTCTGTAGGATGCGTCCTCGTTAGGAGACTACGGCGTGCGCATAAATGTGCTGTGCCCGGCCTTCGTGGACACTCCTCTGCTGCACTCGGTGGAGCAGGAGGACAATATGGAGGATTAGATCAGGTTTAAGGGACGGACATCAGGAACCGCGATGTCGAGCGCCTGGGTCTTAAGGTGGGTGGAAGTACTGCTGCTGCTGCTGCTGCTGCTGCTGCTGCTGCTGCAAGCTGCCACTGCTGCACCTGCCTTGCTGCTGCCAACTGCCAGCTGCGCTTGCTGCTGCTGCTACTGCTGCTGCTTGCGCCTGCACCAACAGCAGCTGCCAACTGCTGCTGCTGCTACTGCCAATACTTATGCCAGCACTTAACAGCAGCGCTGCTGCACCAGCGCTGCTGCCTTGCTGCTGCTGCTGCTGCTGCTTGCTGCTTGCTTGCCCAACGCCTTGCTGCTGCTGCTGCTGCTGCCGCTTAGCGTTAACAATAACCTTAGCTAAGCAACGCGAAATATTAGCTGGCAAGCAGCTGAAACTATAGCTAGCCTTAGCAGTAGCCTTAACCTTAGCGAAGCCAAGCCTTAACTAGCCAGCTAGCCTTGCCTTATAACCTTATGCTTGCTTATGCTTAGCCAAGCCTTAATAGCAGCTAATAACCTTATTAGCGTAATAGCAAGCAACGCTAATATTAGCGAAACCTTAATGCTAACCTTAACCTTAGCGCTATAACTATATAAATATAACTAACAATATAGCAGCATTAGCAGCAATAACTGCTGCTGCTGCTCATGAAACCTTAATATGCCAGCGGCAGCAGCGGCTTAGCAGCAGCAGCGGCGGCCAGCGAAGCAGCAGCCCAGCCCAGCAGCGGCAGCGGCAGCAACGGTAGCAGCAGCAGCCGCCAGCAACAGCAGCAGCAGCAGCAGCAGCCTTGCCCAGCAGCGGCAGCAGCAGCAGCGAGCAGCAGCAGCAGCAGCAACATATGGCGCTTATGGCAACCTTAGCAGCAGCAGCAGCGGCTTAGCAGCCAGCAACAGCAGCAGCAGCAATAGCCAGCAGCGGCGCCAGCAGCAACCTTAGCGGCGGCAGCAGCAGCAACAGCGGCAGCAGCAGCAGCAGCAGCAGCAGCAGCAGCGGCAACCAGCGGCAAGCGAAGCAGCAGCAGCAGCAGCGGCAGCAGCAGCCAGCAGCGGCAGCGGCCAGCCTTAGCATAGCAGCAGCAGCAGCTAGGCAGCGAAGCAGCGGCAGCGGCAGCGTAGCAACAGCCAAAGCAGCAAGCAGGCAGCCTTAGTATAGCAGCAGCGGCAAGCAGCAGTAGCGGCAACTAGCGGCGGCGGCAGCAGCCAGCAGCTGGCCAGCCTTGCTTAGCCAGCAACAGCAACCTTAGCTGCAGCAGCAGCAGCAGCGGCAGCAACGCAGCAACAACTACTTAAGCAACGGCAGCAGCAGCCAGGCGAGCGGCAGCAGCGGCAGCAACAGCAGCTTAGCAGCAGCAGCTTGCTTAACTAGCAGCTGGCAGCGAAGCTAGCAGCCAGCTTCTTAGCGGCAGCATATGGCAATAGCTTAACGCAACCTTAGCTGCTTGAAGCAGCAGCTTAGCGAAGCCAGCGCTAGCAGCAATATATGGCGGCAGCCAGCAACCTTAAGCAGCAGCAGCCTTAAGCCAGCAAGCCAGCGGCGGCAGCTGGCGGTAGCAGCAATAACAGCGGCGGCGGCGGTAGCTTAGCCAACAACAGCAACAGCAGCGGCAACAACCAGAAGCAGCAACAGCAGCAACCTTAACGTTGCTTAGCAGCGGCTAGCGGCGGCCTAGCGGCGAAGAAGCAGCAGCAGCGGCTTAGCGGCAGCGGCAACAGCAGCAACAGCGAAGCAGCAACAGCAGCAGCAGCAGCAGCCAGCCAGCGGCAGCAGCAGCAGCAGCGAGCGCTTAGCAACTAAGCAGCAAGCGGCAACAACAGCAGCTTAACTAGCAGCAGCGGCAACAGCGAGAAGCCAGCAACAGCAGCAGCGCCGAAAACCTTATAGCAGCAGCGACAGCAGCAGCGGCAGCAACCTTATCGCGTTGGCAGCGCAGTAGCAGCAACGCTTAGCAGCACTTGCTTTTAGCTGCTGCTGCTGCTCAGCCAGGAACAACAACAGCAGCAACTTAACACTTAGCTGCTGCTGCTTAACGCTGCTTAATATAGCACCAACCTTGCTTAGCAGCAATAGCGCTTAACAGCAGCAGCAGCAGCAGCAACTTGCTGCTGCCAGCAGCATAGCTGCTGCTGCTGCGGCTGCTGCGCTGCTGCTGCAACGCTTGGCAGCCGCTATGCTGCCAAGCAGCAGCGCGAAGAGCGCTTGCTGACAGCAATAGTAGCCAGCAGCGAAAAGCGTGGCAACAGCAACCATGCGGCAGCAACAGCAGCAGCAGCAGCCAGCGCAACAACCTTGCCAGCAGCGGCAACAGCAACCTTGAAACCTTTAACCTTGCTTATAGCAGCCTTAACTAGCGAAGCGTAGCTAGCTAATAGCAATAATACTGCTTGGCAGCGGCGGCAACGCTAGCTGCTTTCTGCTGCCTTAGCGGCAGCAACAGCAACCTTAGCAACAGCAAGCATGTTGCTCATAGCAGCAGCGGCAGCCAGCGAAGCAGCAGCAACCAACCAGCTTAGCGGCAGCGGCTGGCAGCCTTAGCCTTAGCAGCGGCTTAACAGCAACAGCCTTTAACCGCTTAGCGGCTAGCAGCAGCAGCTTAGCTTAACCTTAGCAGCTAGCGGCTAGCGGCTTAGCAGTAGCAGCAACGCTTAGCAGCAGCAAGCGTATGGCAAGCAACGTATAGCGAAAGCAGCAGCCAGCAGCAGCAGCGGCAGCGGTAGCCAGCAGCGCTTAACAACAGCCTTGCTTGGCAGCGCTGGCGAAGCCAGCGAACCAACTCGCGGACAACTAGCCAGCAGCGTAGCGGCAGCAGCGGCAGCAGCAACCCAGCAGCAACAACAACATGGAACAACAGCAGCGGCAACAGCGGCAGCAGCAGCAGCAGCAGCAGTAGCGGCCAGCAGCAAGCGGCGGCAACAGCCAGCGGCAGCGGCAGCGGCAGCAGCGGCAGCGCTTGGCAGCAGCCAGCAGCGGCAAGCGAGCCTTGGTAGCGGCGGCCAACCATGGCGGCGGCCGGCAACCAGCAACAGCAACCAGCAGTAGCGGCAGCAGCAACCAACCAACTAACAACAGCAACGCTGTTTAGCAACAGCAGCCAGCGGCGAGCAGCAGCAGCGGCAGCAGCAGCGGCAGCGGCAGCAGCAGCAATAACCAGCAGCGCAGCGGCAGCAGCAGCAACCAGCAGCAACAGCGGCAGCAGCAGCAACCAGCAGCAAGCAGCTAACCTTAGCTAGCAGCAGCAGCAGCATAATAACCGCTAACCGCCTTGGCAGCCTTAACTAGCCTTAACTGCCAGCCTAACAGCAGCAGCAGAAGCATGAAGCAAACCTTGCTTAGCTGCTTAGCAACTAGCAGCCAGCTAACTGGCGAAACTAACAACGCTCGGACGAAGCAGCAATAGCTAGCCAATAGCCCAACCAACTGCTTAGCAGCCTTAGCTGCAACATAACATGCGGACAACCTTAATAACCTCTGCTTAATACTTAGCAACAGCAACAACAACAGCGAATAACTAATAATGGCTTAGCGAAGCAGCGAAGCAGCAGCAGCAGCAACTAACCTTAACAGCAACAACCGCTTGCTGCTTAGCGGCAACTGCCTTAGCTTAGCAGCAGGCAGCAACAGCAGCAGCAAGCAGCGGCAGCGGCAGCAGCAGCGGCAGCGAGCAGCGTTAGCGGCTGAGCAACAGCAATAGCTGTAGCCAGCAGCGGCAGCGAGCAGCGAAGCAGCAGCGAGCAGCAGCAGCAGCAGCAGCCAGCAGCAGCAGCGCTTAAGCAGCGGTAGCAACAGCCAGCAGCAAGCTGAAGCCAACGGCAGCGGCGAAGCAGCAGCAGCAGCAGCTGGCCAGCCAGTAGCAGCAGCCAGCAGCGGCAGCGGCAGCGGCAACAACAGCCAGTAACAGCAGCCAGTAGCAACCTTAGCGGCAGCAGCGGCAGCTGAAGGCGGCAACAAAAGCCTTAGCAGTAACAATGAGCGAAGCGGCAGCGGCAGCAGCAGCAACAACAGCAGCTGGCAAGCGGCGGTATGCAGCAACAGCTTAGCAGCAGTAGCGAGCCTTGGCGCTAGCAAGCAACAGCAGCAACGCTTAGCAGCAGCAGCGGCGGCTGGCGGCCAACTGCAACAACAGCAGCAGCGGCAGCAGCAGCAGCAGCGGCAGCGGCGGCAGCGGCAACAGCGAAGGCAGCGGCTGGCAGCAGCAGCGGCAGCGGCAGCGGCAGCGGCGGCAGCAGCGGCAGCAGCAGCAGCAGCAGCAGCGGCAGCAACAACACAGCAGCAGCAACGCTTAGCAACAAGCGGCGAAACAGCAGCAGCAGCTTAGCTAGCAGCAGCAACAACAAGCAGCAGCGGCAACTAACGCTAAGCAGCAGCGGCTTAGCCAGCAGCGGCAGCAGCAGCAGCAACAGCAGCTAAGCCAGAAGCAGCGACAGCAACAACAGCAACGCTTAGCAGCAGCGGCGGCAGCAACAACAGCAGCAACAGCGAAACAGCGGCAGCGGCGGCAGAGCGGCGTAGCCAGCAGCAGCAACGCAGCAGCGAAAGCAGCAGCAGCAGCAACAGCGCTATCAGCAACCTTGCCTTGCTTAACCAGCCAGCGGCAACAGCAGCAGCAATATGTGCTGCTCAGCAACAGCAGCAGCGGCAGCCGGCATATGGCAAGCAGCAGCACCATAGCAACAACGCAGCAGCAGCAACAGCAGCAACTCTTAGCAGCCAGCAACAGCAGCAACCTTAGCAGCCAGCAGCGGCAGCCAGCAGCAGCAGCAACAGCGCTTAGCGCTGCTTAGCAACGCTTAACCAGCGAGCAGCGGCCTTAATAATAACCATAACAAGCAGCGCAACAGCCAACAGCAAGGCAGCGCTTGTAACCTTATGCTGCTGCTCAAGCAACAGCAAATAGCAGCAGCAGCAGCAGCAGCGGCAGCTAGCGCGCCAGCAGCGCAACATATAGCAACCTTATTGCAGCACGGCCAGCGGCAGCGGCAACGCCCAGCAAGCGGCAGCAGCAACCTTAGCAGCAGCCCAATAGCGGCAGCAGCTGAGCAGCGAAGCGGCGGCAGCAACGGCAACAGCGGCGGCGGCCAGCAGCGGCAGCAACGCGCTTAGCGGCAGCGAACGCAACCCAACCAACAGCAGCAGCAGCAGCTATTTAGCAGCCTTGACAGCGGCGGCCAGCGAGCAGCGGCAACAGCAGCGGCAGCGGCAGCAGCGAGCAACGCAGCAGCAGCGGCAACCCAGCAGCAGCAGCAGCTGGCAGCCAGCGGCAGCAGCGAGCAGCAACGCTGGCAGCAGCAGCGGCACAGCAGCAGCAGCAGCGGCGCAGCAACTAGCAGCAGCAGCAACAGCAGCCGCCGCTATATATAACCAACCAGCAGCTTAGTAGCTTAGCAGCGCCGCTGCTGCTCGTTAACTAGCCATGAAGCAAGCAGCAGCAGCAGCAACCTTAGCAACTAACAACAACCTGCGCTTAACAACAGCAGTTTTAAGCAGCTATAATAGCAACATACTCTGCTCTGCTTAACCTTATGCTGCTGCCAATGCTTAGCAGCGCTTAGAAGCAGCAATAGCAGCAGCGAAGCCTTGGCAAGCAACTAACCTTATAGCCTTAACAGCAACCTTGCTTAGCAGCCAGCAACGCTTGCTGCTGCGCAGCAGCAGCAACGCTTGGCGGCAGCGGCAGCGGCGGCAACAGCAGCAGCGGCAGCGGCAGCTATGGCAACGTAGCCCAGCCTTATATGCTCTTGCTGCTTGGCAGCAACAGCCTTAGCAGCAGCAAGCGGCAGCAACCTTAGCGGCAAAACGCAGCAGCAACAGCTGGCAGCAGCAGCAGCGGCGGCGGCGGCGAGCAGCAGCGGCAACAGCGAAGCGGCGGCAGCAGCAGCTAGCAACCTTAGCAGCAGCCTTAGTAACGTTTAGCAACAGCAGCAGCTGGCGTAGCAGTAGCAGCGCGCTGGCAGCAGCGGCAGCAGCAGCGGCAGCAGCAGCAACCAGCAGCAGCGACAGCAGCAAGCAGCAGCAGCGGCAGCAAGCAACCTTAGCAGCAGCAGCGGCAGCAGCTGGCGGCAGCGGCAGGCAACAGCAACCAGCAGCAGCGGCAAGCAGCAGCAACGCAGCAACGCTGGCCAGCGGCAGCAGCGGCAGCAGCAGCAGGCAACAACAGCAGCAGCGGCGGCGGCCAGCTGGCAGTAGCAACATGTTGTAGCAGCAACAGCGTGCAGCAGCAGCAGCAGCAGCAACAGCAACAGCAATATGGTTTGCTTTCTAGCAGCGGCGCGAAGGCAGCGAAGCAGCAACAGCAGCAGCAGCAGCAACAGCGGCGGCAATAGCAAGCGTAGCGGCAGCAGCAGCAGCAGCAGCAGCAGCGGCATAAGCAACAACAGCAGCAGCGCTGGCCAGCGGCGAAGGCAGCAGCAGCGGCGGCGGCGGCAACAATAACGCGCAACAACAGCAGCGACAGCAAGCAGCAGCAGCAGACAACAGCAACAGCCTGTTTGCTCGCTAGCAGCAGCGGGGCGGCAGCGGCAGCGAAGCAGCAGCAGGGCAGCTGGCAGCGGCGGCGAGCAGCAACTATTATGGCGGCCAGCAACAGCAGCAGCAGCAGCAGCGGCAGCAGCAGCAGCAGCAGCAATAGCGGCGGCCTGACAGCGGCAGCGGCAGCGACAAGCGGCCAGCAGCAGCAGCAACAGCGACAGCAGCAGCAGCAGCAGCAGCGGCAGCAGCAGCGGCAGAGCAGCTGGCGAAGCCAGCAGCAACAGCAACCAAGCTGGCAGCAGGCGAAGACAGCAGCAATGGACGACAGCGGCTGGCGGCAGCAGCCAGCAGCGAAGCAGCGGCCAACAGCAGCAACAACATGGACAGCGACAAGCGGCAGCAGCGGCAGCAACAGCAGCTAGCCAGCTTAACCTTAGCGGCAGCAACTAGCGGCGAAGCGGCAGCGGCAGCGGCAGCGTAGCAGCGAAAACGGCAGCTGGTAACCAGCTAACCTTAGCAGCAACAGCAGCAGCCTTGGCTATGGCGCTTAGCAGCGGCAGCGGCAACAGCCTTAGCAGCCAGCAGCAGCAGCGGCTGACAGCATAACAGCAGCAGCAGCGAAGCCAGTAGCCGCTGCCAACAACGCTGCTGCTGCTTAACAACAACAGCAACATATGCTCAGCAATAACAGCGGCGGCAGCAACAGCAGCAGCAGCAGCAGCTGCTGCAGCAGCAGCAGCAGCTTGCTGCTCTGCTGCTGCTCAAGCAACAGCAACAGCAACAGCAGCAACAGCGGCGGCTGCTGCTGCTGCTGCTGCGCAGGCAGCAACTGCTTAGCTGCTGCGCAGCAACAACATAGCAGCGGCGGCAGCAACAACAACATGCAGCAGCTGGCAGCAGCAACGCGCAACAACAACATAGCAGCAACAACAGCAGCAGCAGCCGCGCAACAACAACAACAACAACGCAGCTGCTGCTGCTTAGCAGCAACAACGCTGCTGCTGGGATGGATGGGTTGGACCGCAGGAATTTACAGACTCCAGGTGGTTTTGATGTAACTGAGGCTGGATCTTGTTTCTTCATAAACAAATATTCAGATTTGTTCTTTTCAAACAAATGTGATCGTTTTTCTCCAGAGAAAATGTGGAAATCATCAAATGAACGTAAAGTTTGATGAGTGTTTGTGTTTATGAGGAGAGGCCAATGAAGAAAAGATGAAACCTGAATTAGAAGAACAGAGGGAGGAAGGGAAGGAGATAAGGAGAGATGAGGAGAGGAAGGGAAGGAGATGAGGAGAGATGAGGAGAGGAAGGGAAGGAGATGAGGAGAGATGAGGAGAGGAAGGGAAGGAGGTAAGGAGAGATGAGGAGAGGAAGGGAAGGAGATGAGGAGAGATAAGGAGAGGAAGGGAAGGAGATGAGGAGAGATAAGGAGAGGAAGGGAAGGAGATGAGGAGAGATGAGGAGAGGAAGGGAAGGAGATGAGGAGAGATAAGGAGAGGAAGGGAAGGAGATGAGGAGAGATGTGGAGAGGAAGGGAAGGGCATAAGGATAGATAGAAGGAAAGGAGATAATGATAGATAGAAGGGAAGGAGATGAGGAGATGAAGGGAAGGAGATAAGGAGAGGTAGAAGGGAAGGAGATAAGGAGAGGTAGAAGGCAACAGAGGGAAGAGGAAAAATGTCGAATGTGTTTCCAGCTCATTTCTAAATAAAGACGCAGGCGCCTTTGGGCCTTTAGGGTGTGTTTTTGTGTGTTTTATTTGTGTGTTTGTGTGTTTTATTTGTGTGTTTGTGTCCCAGGCCCTCGCTCATCGCAGACGGGTGTGTTTTTGTGTGTTTTTGTGTGTTTTTGTGTGTTTTATTCGTGTGTTTGTGTCCCAGGCCCTCGCTCATCGCAGACGGGTGTGTTTTTGTGTGTTTTTGTGTGTTTTTGTGTGTTTTTGTGTGTTTTATTTGTGTGTTTGTGTCCCAGGCCCTCGCTCATCGCAGACGGGTGTGTGTTTTTGTGTGTTTTTGTGTGTTTTATTCGTGTGTTTGTGTCCCAGGCCCTCGCTCATCGCAGACGGGTGTGTTTTTGTGTGTTTTTGTGTGTTTTATTCGTGTGTTTGTGTCCCAGGCCCTCGCTCATCGCAGACGGGTGTGTTTTTGTGTGTTTTTGTGTGTTTTTGTGTGTTTTTGTGTGTTTTTGTGTGTTTTTGTGTGTTTTTGTGTGTTTTTGTGTGTTTTATTTGTGTGTTTGTGTCCCAGGCCCTCGCTCATCGCAGACGGGTGTGTTTTTGTGTGTTTTTGTGTGTTTTTATGTGTTTTTGTGTGTTTTTGTGTGTTTTGTGTGTTTTTGTGTGTTTTATTCGTGTGTTTGTGTCCCAGGCCCTCGGTCATCGCAGACGGGTGTGTTTTTGTGTGTTTTTGTGTGTTTTTGTGTGTTTTTGTGTGTTTTGTGTGTTTTTGTGTGTTTTATTTGTGTGTTTGTGTCCCAGGCCCTCGCTCATCGCAGACGGGATGATCCGGCTCATCACAGACGATTCTCTGCACGGAGCCGTCATGAAGATCACCTGCTCCAAAGGGATTCACTTCCACACATACGAACCCCAGTCCACCTGAGACCAGGACCAGGACCAGGACTGGACCAGGACTGGACCAGGACTGGACCAGGACCAGGACCAGGACTGGACCAGGACTGGACCAGGACTGGACCAGGACTGGACCAGGACTGGACCAGGACTGGACCAGGACTGAATCATTACTTGGCTGGGACTAGACTGAGACTGAGCCAGGAGAACTAGACTAGGACCAAACCAAGACTAGCAGGACTAGACCAGGACTAACGCAGGACTAATCTGACACTAGACCAGGATTAGACTGGGACCAAACCAGGACTAAACCAGGACTAAACCAGGACTGCTCCAACGGCATCCACTTCCACATGAGACTGACACTAGACCAGAACTAAACCAGGACTAAACTGGGACCAGACTGAGACTAAACCAGGACTAAACCCATAATTAACCAAGACTAAAACAAAAAACTGAATAAATACTGAATAAATAGGACCAGATGAGGCACAAACAGGACTAAACATGGACCAAACAGGACTAAACATGGACCAAACAGGACTAAACATGGACCAAACAGGACTGAACATGGACCAAACAGGACTAAACATGGACCAAACAGGACTAAACATGGACCAAACAGGACTGAACATGGACCAAACAGGACTGAACATGGACCAAACAGGACTGAACATGGACCAAACAGGACTAAACATGGACCAAACAGGACTGAACATGGACCAAACAGGACTGAACATGGACCAAACAGGACTAAACATGGACCAAACAGGACTGAACATGGACCAAACAGGACTAAACATGGACCAAACAGGACTAAACATGGACCAAACAAGTGCCACAACATCAGGGAAAATGAGGGACCAACCAGAACCAAACCAGGACTAAATCTGGACCTATATCGCCCCCTTCAGGACTGATATTAGAATCATACGCTGGGATTAAACTTTCAAATCAACCACATATAAAAGTCTCTATTAAGAAAAACACAGTTATGATTATTGTGAAAATCCCAGGTCTGAAGGGGTTCATAGTTCAGTTCTATTCGTCTCTGTGGTCAAGATGTGAAACTTGCACATTTGTAGCTGTTTAAAGCAGCATTCTGTAACTTTTCTCTTGTAGGCTCTGTCACCTGTTTGCCTCGATGTGTTGAATGTCCCGCAGTGTGGCATTAGGCATTACACATTCTTTGGCTGTTTGTAACATGTTTCCTGTGAGTGGGCTTGCTTCTCCACAGACCTGACCTGGAACTTGCCTTGTCTCCATGGAAACAGATACGTCTCATGTCACACTGTGAAACATCACAGGCAAAGCAATGGCATCTACACAGACCCTCCTCCAGAAATGTTCCACAGTGGAGCTTTAAATGTGTCCTGTATGTTTAAATAGAGAAATGTAAATGTGGTTTGGGGATGTGGGGAAGATTATTTATCAAATGTAGAAGTTTATATATGAATAAAATGTGTTTTTGATCAATACTGTGGTGGAAAAAGAGTCTTTTTGTGGCACTGTATATATACGCATTTCTCACCTTCCTCGGTGGTTGGTCTCTCACCCTCATCAGCTCGGGTTCTACCAGAGGCCTGGGAGCTTGAGAGTTCTTCAGTATCTTTGCTGTTCCAGTACTGCACTTTTCTGTCCTTCATGTCTGTTGTCCTTCCTGGGATCTGCTGCAACCACTCATCCAGTTTGGGGGTCACGGCCCCGAGTGCTCCGATCACCACAGGCACCACCGATGCTTTCACCTTCAGGCCTCTCCAGCTCTTCCTTGAGCCCCTGGTATTTCTCTAGTTTCTCCTGTTCCTTTTTCCTGACATTACCATCGCTCGGTATTGCAATGTCCACCACCACGGCTTTGTTCTCTCGCTTATCCAGAACCACGATGTCTGGTTGGTTCATCACTGTTCTGTCAGTCTGTATTTGGAAGTCCCACAGGATCTTGGCTCATTCTCCACAACCTTTGGAGGCGTTTCCCACCTTGATCCTGGGGTTTCCAGCCCGTCCTCTGCACAGATGTTTCTGTACACTGTGCCGCTACTTGGTTATGTCGCTCCATGTTTCCCTGCAGCATCTATATATATATATATATATATATATATATATATATATATATATATATATATATATATATATATATATATATATATATATATACACACATAATATAATATACAGGCTTCTAGATACTACAAGGTACTGAAGTGACGCATATGATTTTTTTTAATTTTTTGTGTCAGTTATACTTCAGGCCTCCAAAGCCTCAGCAGCGGCTCTGGTTCAGCGAGAGACAGAAGAGAGAGGTGGAGGAGTGGAAAGAGAGAGAAGGGAAGGAGTGAGGGTCAAACCGTGTCAATGAGCATCTGAAGCCAAGAAATACACCAGCAACTTTAGCCCAGATGTGAGGTTAAGAGTCCAGTGGATCTGAGTGGAAGTAGAGAGATAAAAACACGAGGAAAAGTATTTGGGCCTAGAGAATGTACTTTAATTTACTCTTGTCTGCTTGTCTCTATGTAAATTGTATTCCTTTGTGTAGAATAGTTTCCACAGTACGGCATTAATTATACATTTTCACAGAGACGAGCAGCTGACAATAAGAAAACATGTTTTTCAAGGTTTTCTCGTGTGTTTTTACTTGGAGCGGGTTTGGACTCCCACAAACCTGCCAGGGAAATGTTGCTGCTTTGGCCGTAATATTCCACAGTATGACGACCTCCAAAAAGTTAGGATTAAGTTCACGACCTCCTCGTCGCCCTCCCCACCTCCACACTACAGTTTACAATGGACCATAAATCACTGCTAATGTGTGGACTGCCGTATCTGATTAACACTCCATTGTGAGGAACTGGGAGGAAACATCCACTACTGACCTCACTCTGCCCACGTCTGACGTTAAACTTTACTACTCCGGGCGCAGCAGCAGACATGACATCACCATTTAACCTGGAACATAATAGTGGGAATAGATTCTGTTCACAGATAAGGGCCGACGCTGTTCTTAAAGAAAATATCGGAACTGAAAATCCACATATGTCAACATGTCACGGGCAAATTCTTGTCTTGTTTCTTGACTGAGCTTTTTATAACACTGGAGACATAATTCATTGTAATTGTAATTTCAATCGTCTCTCTTCCCCTTTGTAGGTTTATAATGTGGCACAGTGGCTCATGCTGCAGGGTTCACATTAAATTCCGGGTGCAGAGTTTTCTTGTCCTCCTTGTGTCTGGGTTTCCTCCATCAACCCAAAAAAACATGTACTACTGGACAGACACAGTCTTATATAGTCTAGGTCAGGGGTCTCCAACCATTTTCTTACTTTTAAAAAACAAAAGCAAGAAAAAAAAACAAGAAAAGAAAACAAAGTATTAGTAAAGTAAATACAAAGTATTTTTTGGACTATAACTCGCTCCAGAGTATAAGTCGCACCAACCAAAAATGTGTAATGAAGAAGAAAAAACATATATAAGTCGCACTTTATTTTATAAAATCAGACCAAGAACAGACATTTCCTCTTAAAGTCGAGTTATAGAAACACCAACAGAGCAGAAGAACAGGCTGAACATGTGTCATGTATGAACAGTTCTTCACAAAACTAGAGCAGAAACAACAGAACAGAATAAGTTTACTGAACTCTGCATCTCGCTCCAAATCACTAAATCCACTGAATTCTTCTTCCTCGTGTCACTTCTGAGTAACTCCTCCAGCTCCAGATAAATTCAGCTTTTAGCCGCGATGAGCTTTTGTTTTCTTCATTTCAGTTCGAGTTTCCTCCACTTTTCTCCATCAAACACAAGTTTCTCTCACTCCAAACTTTCTTTCTGCTGCTCGATTGTTCCTCTCTTCCTCCGCTCTTCACACGTTTCCAGTTCTCGTGCAGTATTTACCGTAAGTAATGATGTGTTTGTGCTCATTGGTTTAAGTTTTACACAAACTGAACTTAAAGCCTCGTGGCTCATTTACAGATAGTGATAAAAACAGCTGGTGCTGATGCAGAAGCTTCTGTCGCCTAAAGGACCAGATTCACTGGACAAAAAAAGTCTCCATGTGGATTTAAGTAAGAAAACAGGAGTGAGGTGCTGCAGGTGGTGACAGAAGTGACAGTGGAGCAGGAGGAGGAGCCTGAGGCGGAGCAGATGCTGGTACAAGCCTAGAGCGCCCCCTGTGGCTCAGTGTGAAAATCACCAACATGTGAAATTATATCTCGCTGTGGAAACGCGTCGGCTCCTTCGATGCATAAAGGACTTTAATATATTCAGTCGGTGCCTCGGGTTTGGACCTCACCCATGTTACATTTACGTTTAGATGAACCGAAATATTTCATATATAAGTCGCACCTGAGGATAAGTCGCCCAAACCGACTTATAGTCCGAAAAATACAGTAAATGTGAGAGCCACAGCGAGCCTTAGATGAGCTACTGTTAGATGCTTATAAAACATAAACCATTATCCATTTTGTAGTGCACAAACTAAGGTATCAAAATGTACAATGGTAACAGGCATTTAGTGAATCAGTTTTTTTCAGCACAATATGTGTAATTCAGAAATCCCTTGGCGAGCTACTTGGACTGCAAAAAATAAAATCTGGTCAAGCTAAGATGACGAATTGAGAAAGTTTTACCATAATTTGAGTAAATTTCACTTGACACATGTAGTTAAAATGATTATCTTAGGTTCAGGAGCAGGACCACGCCTCAACCGCCCTCCTTTCCTCTCCAACCAATCACAGCTCACGTCTACCACACCTCAATTACCCAGAAGCCTTTGTAACAGCTTATCCCAGAAACCCAGTTTGCCCCGAATAACTCAACCGCACCGTCCCGACCCCGATCTGCCTGTTCCTGCAGGGCCATGTGAAGATTGAGACTGAACCCCCACCCTGAGTCTTAGCCCAGCTGACCCGCCTCATCTCATTGTGTATTTAACTCTTTTCCCTTCGCACATGTGTTGTTGGCGTGGTCCTTCCTAGTGAAGTAAAATGATCTTCCAGTGGAATAAGACTTTTTGTACTTAGAAGATCAAAACACATGAAGCCGCACTTCAAATAAGAAAAACAACTTTTTGCAATTAAAAGAAATAAACAAAATCAAATGCTGCTTGAATTAAGAGAACTTATTCCACCAGAATCAGAATCAGAATCAGAATCATTTATTAATGGCCACACAACAAGTTGGTGGAATTTGTTTCCAGTACAGCAAGAAATGCTCACATCTTCTGTGTCTGTTGCAGAACAAAACAAATTGACAACACACTTGCATAATACAACACACACACAACAGATAAATATCCAGTTATGAACAGGATTGGTTTAGACTCCGAATGGCAGTGGGAAAGAAACTATTCTTGAATCTGACAGATTTGGATATGATGGACCTGTAGCGCCTCCCAGAGGGCAGGAGTTTGAACAGATTATTGGCAGGATGTGTGGGGTCTGAGGTGATTCTTTTGGCTCTCTGTGTGATGCGTCTATGATAAAGTGTGTCTATGGAGGGGAGAGTGTGACCAATGATTTTAGATGATTTGTTTACAATACGCTGAAGTTTGTTTTGTGAATGTGAGTCCAAATTACCGAACCAGACTATTATTGATGAAGTGAGAACGCTTTCAATTATTGCTGTGTAAAAGTGGAGAAGGATGTTGTGTCTGATTCTGAATTTTTTCAGTTGTCTGAGGAAAAACAGTCTTTTATTGGCTTTTTTGTATGTCTCGTTTGAATGCTGTTTCCATTTTAGTGAGTAATTGATGTGGGTACCAAGGAATTTGACGGTCTCTGTAGTGGTGATCGTTTCGTTATCAATTGTGATTGGTGTTTTCTGTGAAGGGGAGTGTGCAAAATCAATTATGAGTTCCTTTGTTTTAGATGTATTGAGGAGCAAGTTGTTACTTTGACACCAGGAGGCTACATAAGAAATTTGCTTATGGTAATGACTTTCATTATTGTCAGAGATGAGTCCAATTATTGTTGTGTCATCAGCATATTTGAATAAAGATACAGAGTTGTGGGTGGATGTCAGTGAGTTGGTGCAGAGAGAGAACAGCCAGGGAGAGAGAACACACCCCTGGGGAACACCGGTGCTGAGGGTCAGAGGCTGGGATGAGAGGCCACTCATCCTGACCTGCTGCATTCACCAGCAGATCATTTCACTTGTCAAGTTGAATCTACTCAAATAAAGTAAAATGTTCTTAATTTAAGTCATTTAAACTCACCTGGATATAGTTTTTTCCAGTGTTTTTCCTGAGCTGCAGGTCGGAGGCGCCGGGTTTTGGTAAATTGATATTTGTGGAAATTCAGCGAAAAGAAAGAAAAGTTATACTACATTCAAAATCAATACAATTTGCTACTCAAGAGTTTGCCACAGTTTTGCTTTTTAAAGCTGGTCTAAACTAGGACTAAACTAGGGGCAAACCAGGATTAAAACGGAATTAAACCAGGACTAAATCAGCACCGGTTGCAATAAAAAATCTCATTTATATAGAAAATAATGAGCAACACACTAATGCACAATCTAATACACAGCTTTAATGATCCATTTTTACAACAGTGCAATAAATGACTTTGTTTTTACCCTGTTTGTACAAACCGCTGCTGCTAGAGGAATGATGCACAGTGAAGCTCCCACCTCCTGTTAGGCCCTGTCAGTCATACGCAGACCCATCAAAGAAAGTCAAACATCTGATTTGATCTTCAAGACGCAGACACATGTTCACTGAATTATCCTGTCATGTAATTACCGTAAAAATAAAAAATCTAAAGAGCTGAAGGTGCAACGAGTAGCTAATGATAACACAAGAAAATGAAATACACAATATTCTAACAGTAAAAAAGTGCATTGTTTCGAAGGATAATTTAAAATCAATTCAACATTTGATATTGTCCAGTGTATGAGTAACTTAAGCCTAACCAGATCCTTTATTCCTTTAGTTGAATCATGTGTTTGCTGCGGTTGTGTGCGACATCACTACAGGCTGAGCACAATGCAGTGATATGGTCCTTGTGGCTATTGTAAACTCTGCATTTAAAGGTCCTACACTGTGCCACAACAACTTCTCAATATTATTTCCAGGACAAAGTTGTGTCTAGTTATTGTTCTCGGTCACATTTTAACTACTCTTACCTTCTCCTCGCTAAATATAGAACCTTTAAATGATGTAAAAGTGTTGGATTTGCTTCAGAAGGGGTTGATGCGCAGTCCGGTGCCCAGGGGGGAGAACGGGTTCACTTTGGCCCACATCAGAGCATCGTTCAGGGATATGGCAGATTTACCGTCCTCCAACAAAAACACTGGGCCCTGGAGAAACAGAGAATCTACTGCAGTCACTGAAATAAAATGCAGGGGAACACTGTATATGGTGACTTTTCTGCTACGGTTTTCCCTGAAATGTTCCAAAGTGCAGCATATATCCTGCATTTATTCAGTTACAGGTGCTTTTATTGTTGAAACGGCTGGACAGTAATAACCTCCAGCTTCTTTCTATGGAGGTAAGTTTAATGCCATACAGCGGAACATTCCAGGCAAAACAACATCTCCATGGAGAAAAGCAGGTGACTCACAGGTTACAGAGTGCAGCTTTATGTTTACTTAAAGGGACAGTTCGGAATTTTGGACATAGAGCCTCATTTCCTCGTGAGCCAGAGTGTTGGAGACGTGTGGAGACACTTTTAAATATTCCTCCAGTCCTTGGATTTCCAAAGGATTTGTTTAATCGTTCTGCCACTAAAAACAGTCTGACCCACTCCACAAAGCACCTGAAGCAAAACTATTAGAGCTCCAGACTGTCCCTGTGAACGTCTGTGTCACAGAATCATGTTATAATGAAAATAAAACTAACGTTGCATCGCCTGAATCGTCACATGTTGAGGTTCTATTTTCTCATATATCAGTCGCCGCTGCTGAGCTTCTGTCAGGAAGAACAACTCACTGCTGCTCAGCAGGGATGTCCTGATCTCTTTTATCTGACAGTGTTGGATTCAGTCATGTGATCAGACTGATCCAGTGTCACATGTTTCTGTGGCATCGACGCACTTTACAGCCGCCGTAAATCCAAACGCCGCTGTGTCGCTGTGTGGGACTTTTCACTCCAACAAAACGAGTCAAACAGCGACGCAAACGCTGCAAACAAACAGTTTGTCCTGGAGGAACCAGCAGAGCCACTTTAACACCACCAGTTTGATTTGTCACTTACAAAAGAATCATCCGGAGTTTAAGATTTACAACCCAAAAAAAGGTATTGGAAAGAGCATTTCTTTAAAAAATCGGATCAGAAGCCAAAAAATCTTGATGGGGACATTTCTGCTGCTCAGACACAAATCCTTCAGATGCAGCGGTCGGTTTGACTCTAACATGATTCTGTGACACAGACGTTCACAGGGACAGTCTGGAGCTCTAATAGTTTCCTCGGGTCTGTGGAGTGGGTCAGACTGTTTTTAGTGGCAGGACGACTGTGGCCATTGACCTGCACTAGCCCAGCACCAGCACCTCTGCAAATACAAGGACTGGAGGAAGATTTAAACAAGTGTCTCCACACGTCTCCAACACTCTGGATCAGCAGGACATGAGGAACTATGAACAAAACTCTGAACTGTCCCTTTAATATTTCTTCAGAAATATAATATCTTTGTGATTAAAGTGCACTGAGCCACTCCTCATAACCTTTAACCCATATTTTGTATTGTTTTGATTGTTCTTTAAGTGCACTTTTGAAATATCTTTTTGAGCCAACACCTAAAGAGTCAACAGCAGGTTTATGTCATTACTGCTTCTGAAAGTGTTTTATTCACTGTAGACTGAGCCGCTCTCACCTGTATCCTGTGTCCAGTGAAACATGAGGGCTGGACGTCCGAGTGACTTGGCAGATTCGATCCAGTCACATAATCTGCTCCGATCAGAACTAACACAGCTGAGGAGGGACAAAACACACAAAACTCAAACAAACGACTCATTTCAATAAAGGGTTCAGCTGTTTGTAATCTCGGGTTATTGAAAGCATCAAAAATCAGATTCTAATCAATAATAAAACTGGAAACTAGAAAGAAAAAAGGCACATTCACAGGACAGAAATGAACCTGAGCAGCTACAGAATAATGTTGAGTTGTATTTTATTCTTCTTATTTTCCATAGACACGTTTCTCCTGCTTTACCTGAGTCTGTGGGCTGAAGTCTCTGCTCCAAACAGCTGAACTCCTCCCTTTGGCTTTCTGAAGGAGAACTACAACCCAGAAGACATGTTTTCATTATATTTACTGATAAACTGTAACATGGAGATTATTAGACATTATGGAAACAGCATTAAGCTAAAACAACAGGAAGTTAGTGAACATGTTACACTGGGAACACATTTGTGTTGAGTTCGGTTTGACAGCTGTTTTTAACACATTTTTGGGTGCGGAATCCCAAACTATCACGTCAAGTTTTTGAAGTATAGGATCCCTGTTTTCTTAAAACTATGAAAAATATTGAACATAACAGATATGTGCTTGTTTTATTAAAAAATAAAATATTTACATACAGTGAAATATGGAAAAAACAGGCCTGACTGCAGTATTGATTTAACACTATTCTGTTTAATCCTGTCCCAGCAGTATTAGGACACAACACTTAGAACCTGGTTCGATCGAACCCCAGGGGTTCGGCAGAGTCCTGCACGGGTCCATTTGTGGAGACCCGCACAGTGCAGCAGCACCCGCCCGTAAACCCGTTAATATTCCCCCCGTTACCCACCCGTGATAAATCACACTCAAATTAGAAGCTTTTTACCTGCCGCACTTTATTTTCTTTGATGCGTCTCAACAAACAACAGTGAACAGCAGCAGGAGCCGCAAACTTACCCCAACCCCAACCCTAACCCCAACCCCAACCCTAACCCCAACCCCAACCCCAACCCCAACCCCAACCCTAACCCCAACCCCAACCCCAACCCTAACCCCAACCCTAACCCCAACCCCAACCCCAACCCCAACCCTAACCCCAACCCCAACCCCAACCCTAACCCCAACCCTAACCCCAACCCTAACCCCAACCCTAACCCCAACCCTAACCCCAACCTGAGCCACAAAAACAATGAAATAAACAATGAAAAAAACAACAGATGTCAGTTTAAAACAAAATAAAAGCCTTAATTTGATCTGATCAGAGTCACTGCAGGAACAGTGTCGTCCTCAGTTCAGGTTTCAGCCGCTTCCGCGTATGTCACAAATCCAACAGAGGAAAAGTCTCTGCAGCGCTGGATGTGGGATTAAGAACACCTGACCTGCCCCCCTGACCCGCCCCTGTGAACACCACCCGCCCCCCTGACCCGCCCCTGTGAACACCACCCGCCCCCCTGACCCGCCCCCGTGAACACCACCCGCCCCTGTGTGATCACCACCCGCCCCTGTGTGATCACCACCCGCCCCTGTGTGAACACCACCCGCCCCTGTGATCACCACCCGCCCCTGTGTGAACACCACCCGCCCCTGTGTGATCACCACCCGCCCCTGTGTGATCACCACCCGCCCCCGTGAACACCACCCGCCCCCGTGATCTCAACCCGCCCGTAAAACTCCAGAACGTTAAAACCCACAGTTTCACAGTTTCAGCAGGTATTTGCAGCACTGGACCCGGTGCAGGACTCTGCAGGGGTCAGACTCGTGTGTTTGGTGGAGACTCGTTTGGCTGTTATCAGCAGCAGGAAGTTTTGTGTGTGCAATAGTCTGACTGTGGTGATGGTGTCGTGTCTTTTCTTTCTTAATATTTTCCCTTCATACGAACTATGTCGAGCAAAAAAAGAAAGTGGTCAGATGAATATGTGAATATGGATTCACATGTGCACCAATAAAATATATAAACATATGTTTGAATATGAAAACATATATTTTTCCAGTTAAAAATGGTTCAATGTGCAGATGAAACTAGTGGAGTTCAGTCCCTCCAACAAGGTTAAGAACCACTGACTTAGAACCTTCTCCAGGTCAGACTCTGGCTCCAGTCACAGTGTGCAGCTTCTTACATGTGCTTCACTCTCCTGTGCTCTTCTTTATCTGCTGTTGTTTTAAACAGTGCTGCATCTGCTTGTACTGCTGCTTTTACTAATGTTTCTGGCTTTTAATTGTGACTAACTCAACCTGCCATGAGACTACAGATGAAAATGAGCCTTTTAGACTAAATCTGGCATATTTACATGGATCAGGTTGATTAAGACCCACTTGTCCTATTTTAAATACAGAAATATAAATATGGCTGTAGTTGTACTGTAATAGCACTGACACACCTCCCACTGTCTCAACTGTGACGCACAGAGTTTCCTCGTAGCTGTAGATGAGTCCAGTCGTAATAAGTTTTACTGAAGCGAATCAGTGGGATTTTGCTTCTCTGGACGGGAAACTGTGGAGAAAAAACTTGACGTGCCAGAAAAAAACTGACTGAAAATCAGACAATTTTAGTTTTAATAAGCAGAAAAATTTAACTCAACAGATTTTTTTTTCAGACTGTTCCTCAGTGTTATCAGAAATGATGCGTCTGTTTGTGTCTAAACCTGTTTGTAATAACTGGACAGAAGCAGACAGCGGTGGGAGGAGGCAGGTGAAAACAGAAATATCCTGAGCAGAATTACTCAAACATGAATCAGCCCAAATGTCCTGGATAATCCTGGTCCGGTACAGGTTTGGGTTCAGGTTTAGTTCCAGTTCTGACGCAGCCTGAATAATAATTATTATTATTTTGACAGCTAAAAGTCCATTCTCCTTTCACACGCTGGTCGTTCTATGTTCTATGTTCTCTTCATGTTCTAGAAATCGACGACGTCTTAATTTCTCTTCTTGATTCACAAATGTTGAACTGTATCATTATGTTGAGAAATGAAGATTTTGAGATCCTTCAGCTTGTCTTTTATTTTATGATTGAAATTCTTTCAGGTAACAACAATCACATCTTTGGGGTTGAACACCACGGCCACTTTCTGAAGCTATTGTGAAAAAATGTATTTATTTGAGCTGAACTTTGTGCCGGTTTTTGTTTTATGTGGATAATCCCGGGAATTACACAATATTAACCATAAACCAGGTCCGCAGATTTCAGATTTAAAGTAGAGAGATTCATCCTGTCCTGATTATCTGCAGCTCTTCTCCTCTTCTCTCGTTTTCTCCGTTCGTTCGTGATTAGAGGCAAAATGAAGCTCTTGAGTTTGATCCTTCACAGAATTAATGAATTATTTATAACAGGTCAAGAGCAGCAGAAACCTCTCCTCTGTGCTGCTAATTATGTTGTTATCTGACAACATGAAACGTGATCTGTGGCCTCAATTACTCAAGAAAACCTCATAATATTAGAGAGAAATTTGTTTGGAAATGTGTGATTTGTTTGTCCGTAGTAAGAATTCAATATAAAGTTTTACAAATGAGACCTGAGGACTAAACCAGGACTAGACCAGGACTAAACCAGGACTAAACCAGGACTAGACCAGGACTAAACCAGGACTAGACCAGGACTAAACCAGGACTAAACCAGGACTAGACCAGGACTAAACCAGGACTAAACCAGGACTAGACCAGGACTAAACCAGGACTAGACCAGGACTAAACCAGGACTAGACCAGGACTAGACCAGGACTAAACCAGGACTAGACCAGGACTAAACCAGGACTAGACCAGGACTAAACCAGGACTAAACCAGGACTAGACCAGGACTAAACCAGGACTAGACCAGGACTAAACCAGGACTAGACCAGGACTAGACCAGGACTAAACCAGGACTAGACCAGGACTAAACCAGGACTAAACCAGGACTAGACCAGGACTAAACCAGGACTAGACCAGGACTAAACCAGGACTAGACCAGGACTAAACCAGGACTAGACCAGGACTAAACCAGGACTAAACCAGGATTAGACCAGGACTAGACCAGGACCCTTCCAGGTATGTGTGCGGATGATATTTGGCTCTGACCTGTTGTGTGTGTGTGCGGGTCTGACCTGTTGGGTGTGTGTGTGTGTGTGCGGGTCTGACCTGTTGGGTGTGTGTGTGTGTGTGCGGGTCTGACCTGTTGGGTGTGTGTGTGCGGGTCTGACCTGTTGGGTGTGTGTGTGCGGGTCTGACCTGTTGGGTGTGTGTGTGCGGGTCTGACCTGTTGGGTGTGTGTGTGCAGACTCTGACCTGTTGGGTGTGTGTGTGCAGACTCTGACCTGTTGGGTGTGTGTGTGCGGGTCTGACCTGTTGGGTGTGTGTGTGCGGGTCTGACCTGTTGGGTGTGTGTGTGCGGGTCTGACCTGTTGGGTGTGTGTGTGTGTGTGTGTGTGCGGGTCTGACCTGTTGGGTGTGTGTGTGCAGACTCTGACCTGTTGGGTGTGTGTGTGCGGGTCTGACCTGTTGGGTGTGTGTGTGTGTGTGTGTGTGTGTGCGGGTCTGACCTGTTGGGTGTGTGTGTGCGGGTCTGACCTGTTGGGTGTGTGTGTGCGGGTCTGACCTGTTGGGTGTGTGTGTGCGGGTCTGACCTGTTGGGTGTGTGTGTGCGGGTCTGACCTGTTGGGTGTGTGTGTGCGGGTCTGACCTGTTGGGTGTGTGTGTGTGTGTGCGGGTCTGACCTGTTGGGTGTGTGTGTGCGGGTCTGACCTGTTGGGTGTGTGTGTGCAGACTCTGACCTGTTGGGTGTGTGTGTGCAGACTCTGACCTGTTGGGTGTGTGTGTGCGGGTCTGACCTGTTGGGTGTGTGTGTGCGGGTCTGACCTGTTGGGTGTGTGTGTGCGGGTCTGACCTGTTGGGTGTGTGTGTGCGGGTCTGACCTGTTGGGTGTGTGTGTGCGGGTCTGACCTGTTGGGTGTGTGTGTGCGGGTCTGACCTGTTGGGTGTGTGTGTGCGGGTCTGACCTGTTGGGTGTGTGTGTGCAGACTCTCCAGGCGTCCAGCTCCACAGACAACTGCTCGATCTTCAGCGGCACAGACACCTCCCTCCTCTTCAGCAACTGACTGAGAAACATACAGACGAGAGGGACATGAAGAGACAACAGACACACAACAGACACACAACAGACACACAACAGACACACAACAGACACACAACAGACACACACATGTGAATGGGTCTTTAAAGGTCCCGTATGACACTGGTGTCTGATCTATGTCATGTTTCCTCGTCAAAAACATACCTGGAGTTGTGTTTTGTCTTATTCACACATGTTTAACCACCACTTCATGACATCACAAGGTGGAACAGAGCATTTTGAGCTTTGGAGATGCAGACAGACTAATAATAAACGATTAGTGGAACATATGTGGACAAAACAAAGCAGAACTCCAGGTTTTTGATGAGGCAACAATAATGGAACATGACTAAACACTCACACTGGGTCATTTCTCTTAACACAGCACATTAAAGGCAGAAGTTACTGAAGCTTTCGTGCTTTATTTGACCTGGTGTATTCGTAGAGCGCAGGCACGATGCTGCTGTAGTGTCTGCGAATGGCCAGCAGGGCCCCGATGTAGCCACACAGGATCAGCAGCTCACTGCGCAGCCTGAAAACACAAAGGGAACACAGAGAACGGTCTGATAACACTACGGTATTTAAATGAGGAGCGTTAAACGAGTGTAAAGAGTGTGTTTTTACTCCGTGAGCTTGGCTGAGATGAGGCGCTCTGTTCTGATGTAACTGAGCAGGTCCAGGACGGGCTGCACACTGTCCACTGTCCACTCACCTCCGCTCAGCTGCTCTGCAAACACCAACAGCAGCATTTAAGGAGGAGAATATCAAATCTGTGTCACATCCCTCAGTCGTCCAGGCAGAGACTTCAGTCTGTCACCTTCACAAAGCTTCTTTAGTGGAAGAGCTCATTCTAAAGCTGCTTCCTCATTTCTTCAGTTTCCTGTGAATTTGAACTACAAAGTAAATGTAAAACTCTGCAGAATCAGAATATTGATCAAATATTTCAGTTTAATTTTTACTGTGATATTTCTGCTGCTGTTTTCCTCTTTAAAGATAAAAAATATTCCTGGAGTTTGTTTCATTCACATGTTTAACACAAACTAAAGGAGGAAAGTCGCTGCATGAGCCTAAAGTGGAACAGAGACACAAACAGACTAATAATAAAGGGTTATTTTTGATGAATGAAACTAAATTCAGACTCTGCCTCATCTTCAGACCCACTTTTACTCTGTGGCTTTTAACACCGCGTGAGTTCTTTGGTCCACTGTGTTTTTTTTATTTATTTTAATGTTTTTATTTTCCCTTTTTATTATTTTCTGTAGATTCTTGCTCTTATTTGATTTGACTAGTTTTATTGTTTGGAGCTTTAGTTTTATTTCTATTGGACATGTTTTATTTGTATTGTGCAGAAACTCTTTTGTTTCTGAAATGTGCTGTGAAATAAAGTGGACTGAGAATAGAACCTGTGGTACGTTTCTGATGAGGAAATAATGTTCTTAGACGACAAGAGTCAAATCTGTGAAATGCTGAACCTTTAAACTGTAGTATTTGCTTTAAGGCTGGAGACAGGAAGACAACAAACGAGCCAAGTTACGGATCAGATCTGTGGACTGATGATGCTGCTCACACTATTTTACTATATCATATTATACCGACTTTATTTCTGAAGCACTTTAAAGACTTTACAGCCAAAGTGCTGCACAGAGACAAGGACAGTGCAACACAAGACACAATATAAACACAACAACTAAAAAACACAGAAAACTATAAGAGACTCAACAATAAGAAATGTCTCACCTGCTAAAAGCCAGTGAAAAAAGGTGCATTTTTAGGAGTGATTTAAAAACAAATACAGACTCGGCTGCTCTAATTTCTAATATTTTCAATGTATTTTTGAGAATTAAACACATCACAAACATGTACCTTCTGAATAAAAGTGCATCACGTCATTTTTCAGGGTAATTATTTCGTATTTATTACCTTTGACGTGGCTGAGGCCGATTCTCAGCGCCGTCTCGGGCTCTGGGCTCAGGAGGTGATATTTAAGACATGAAAACAGGTCTCCGTCTGTCAGGGCCTCTTCTGCTAAACCCTGACACTCCTCCAGCAGAGGCAGACGACACTGCACAGAACAGAGAGGGAAATCACAGCAACATTTAGAGCAACGTTTTAGTCAGTGTCGTGTTCTTACTAAAACTAAAGGTGAACTAATAATACCTGAAATTACAAACATTTTCATCTATTAAACCTGTCATTAAAAGTATCTATTTTCAAAGATATGAGCCCAAACTAAATAATCTCAATGTCCAAAAACACTTTGTCCTGTGAATATTTTCTGGTTGATTTAACTATTGTGGATTTAGTCGAAATTTTAGACATTTTTGAGAATTGTGACTAAATCTTGATAAAAATGTCAAACTATTGAGTCTAAACAACTAAGAATAAAAGTGAACTGAATTCGTTGCCATATTTCACAGTGGACATCAGTGAGTTCTTTCCACAGACGTGTTTTACCCGTTGGTGCAGTTGGTTGATTTCTGTGGTAGTTCCAGGATAAAAGGCACAAAGCTTTGCCAAAAGGACGTGGTTTTCAGGAATCATCCCCAGCAGGTCTGTAGAAAGCTCCCTGACAGAGGACAAACGCACATTTACAAACTTTACACTGGAATTTAAAGTGGAACTAACCCAAAACTCACTTTTTTATAGTGGACATTGAGTGAAGCAGTTTATCTTTTACATGTTTTGAGACTCTGGAGAGACGAGAATCATGTGCAGGATAAAAATGTGCTCAGCAGTGAGTTTGTGGCTAAACTATGGGAAATAGTCACATTTTTACACAGAACTTTTCCACTTTCAAGGCTCAGAGTCACACACACACACACGTCCAGGTCGCCTCACAACAACATCTACAGCTTTACATCATTCTGCTTTATTATCAGAGCCTCGTTCATTCAGTCCAGACCCAACGGTGTAAACTTCCACTCTCACACCTACAGTGCAGCCAGAAAAATATATATATTGCAATACACTTTTTCCTTCAGCTCCCAGGAGGCTGTGGTGTGTTAACATGTTCCAGGGCATTTTTAGCAACTTTAGTGCAAACGAGGTAAATTTGCAGCTTTTTGGTCAAAAACATCTCAAATTAAACTTGTGCTTCCTTCAGTGGCCTCTGCCATTTCCAGGAGTTGGTGACATGAGAACATTTTACTCCAGGCTTTTATCACCTCTCGTTTACTGTACTTCACTTTACACCACTCGCCTTTTAACCGGACCATCTATGACCACATACTCGCCCATCGTTTAGTCTCTTCACTGGTTCCCGTGCACTTCTGCGTTGATTTTCAACGTCTTTTATTTGCTTTTAAATGTCTCCGTGGTGTGGCTCCATCTGTGTGTCGTGCTCTCAGGTCCACAGATCCGGCTCTCCTCTGCGTCCCAAACACCAGGGGAAAACACAGAGGGGCCGAGCTCCGAAACTGTGGCACATCAGGCTGTTTTTAAGTCCCTTTTAAAAACTTTACTCTCTACTCTAAAAACTTTTTCTCCACAGTTTGAGCGTTGACTTTTTGCC